>LPNX010440302.1:134152-270855 GCA_001517045.1 Pseudotsuga menziesii
ATTTATTTGGACTTCCAGTATGTAAAGGGTGAATAATCCTTGTTGCTAGGCCCTATATTTTTTATTTATTACTCATAAAGTCAGGCTTAAGGGGGGGTGTTAGAATAATCAACCCATAGTTTACCCACTTAGACATTAATTCATTTATTTTTGTCTTATTTCCCTAGTTCATGTGTCCCATCTTGTGCAAGTTGTTAATTGCCTATCCATAGAGGTCAAACTTGCCATCTTTGACTCATGTAGCGCTTGGGAAATCCTTAGGAATCAAATATGCTTTATTCCTGGCCTCCTAGGTGCCCTTCTACTTTTTCTGCTTTATTGCCTGCTTTTTCAATGTTTTAAGGCACATAGGAAAGCAAGACTAGGTGAGGTGAACTAGTTTTTTGTCCTCTTCATCCTACACACTTTTCTCCATGTAAAAGCATGTATGAGATTCCATTCCACTACTCTTTATCTTTCCCATGCACCCTTGCCAATTCGTGAGCTCCATGACAGATTTGGGATCAGCTTTTTACACCTATGGGGGATTTGCCTATTTTGAGTAAGCCTGCTTTATGCTAGTTTTGGATGCCTCCTTATGCATTCGACCTCTTGATGTATTCTATATATTCAGAAACCTATGTTATTACAGGGTTGGCTCTTGTACACTCAGTTAATATAATTTTTTGTTACAGCTCCATATTCAGTCTCCATTGTTAGCAATTTTGCATGATCAATTGATAATTGTTGTCAGTGAAATTAATCTACTGCTGGCCTAAATTTCTACATCTTCCATAACTGATAGTTTTGGCCGTTAAATTTCTCAACCCTAAACTTTCTTTCTTCCACCATTGCTCCCACTCGAACCAGGAACCCTTCTTTCCTACGAGTTTACCAACCAAATAGACCTTTTGGATTTGATACCAACTGTTAGAAAATAGAACCGTAGAGAAATAATAGATTTACAGTTAAATCAATAAACAAGATGCAAAACACATTAAAACATTACAGAGAGACACAGTTATAACGTGGTTCACCCAAATGATGGGCTACGTCTACAAACAAATTGCCAGTCCTTTTATTACAGTCCAGAAAGATGAAGGGATACACCCTACAGCAAAAATGATGCACTTCCTCTTCATGCTCTCACAGTCTCTCTTCCAATACAATACAATACCATACTTAGTTGTTTTACAATGCTTTCTTTTATATGGGAAATACAATGGGAAAATTCTAGGGTTAACCCAATACCATGGGTCTGCAAAACTGTTGGCCAACACACATCCCAAAAAAATTCTCGGGGGCTCCGCCCCCAAAACCCAAGGCAGGGGGAATGAGTGTACAATACTCTTGGGTTACAATCACAACTAAATAATATCTCTGGATCTGGAAGATCAGGCTCCACAACCAAAAAAGGGGAAAGAAACACAAAATTATTTCATCACACCATGCTTCAAAGAAGGAAGCATAACAGAATCACTAAGCTTACCTCGGATCAAGGGCATAACTTCCAGACTAAGGAGGAAATTGAATCGGAGCTAATCAATTTCTACTCTAATATCCTCAAGGAGCTAGTGGGAGATCGAACCCCGACTATAAATCAAATCCTACAGCACATCCCTAACCTCATTACGTAGGATCAGAATCCCAGCCCAACCCAAGACATCTCCCTTGCCGAGGTGGAAGAGGTGGTCATGGAGATGAAGGTGGGTAAAGCTCCTGGTCTGGATGGTTTTACTTCTGAATTTTTCCAATCCTGCTTGGAAATAATCAAGTTGGATGTCTGGGAAGTGGTGGAATTCTCTAGAAAATCTGGGACCATCCTACCCAGCCTTAACACCACTTTTCTAACCCTTATCCCCAAGAATGAGAAGCCTATTGATTCATCCAACTTCAGACCCATAGCCTTCTGCAACGTCATTTACAAAATCATCTCCAAAGTCATTTCCATTAGACTAAAACCCATCCTTTCCCTCATTATTTCCCCTGAGAAAATAGGTTATGTGGAAGGGAGACAAATCTTGGATGGCATATTAACGGCTCATGAGGCAATCCACTCCCTTAAAACCTCCCGCACCATTGGAATGTTTTTAAAACTTGACATAAAGACTTTGATAAAAATTTGCTAGAAATTCCTCAAGGCTATGCTAGTGGCCTTTGTATTCTCCATCTCCTAGGAAAATTGGGTGCTGTCACTGGTTTTGACAGCCTTTTTCTCCATCCTCATCAATGGATCTCCATCGACTACCTTTTCTTATTCAAGAGGCATTAGGCAAGGGGACCCCCTATGCCCCTACTTCTTCATCATTCTTACAGAGGGACTTGGAAGATTCATCAACGCGTAGGTGAATGCAAATCAAATACAAGGGCTCAAACTGGATGACTCATGAAATATGCACTCTCATCTACAGTTCGTAGATGGAACGATGATGATGGGACATGCCTCCGCTCGAGAAGCTAAATCTTTCCAAAATATTCTAAACACCTTTGGAGAGGCATCAAGTATGTCAATTAACTGTCTCAAGTCTCAAATTTTCTTCTTCAACACTCCTTTAATCATGCAGCTCAGATTAACCAAGATTCTTGGTTTTCAAACGAGATCCCTTCCGGCCAAATTCTTGGGTGCACCTCTTATTGACTTGGCTTTGAAAAATGTGTCTTAGAAAGACCTCCTAGTAAATCTTGAATCCAAACTCTCCTCATGGACTTTCAGAGCTCTTAGCTTCCCTGGTAGTCTCATTTTGCTAAAATCGGTCCTTCAAGCTATTCCTTTATACCTTTTTTTTGTCCTGGTCGCTACTCAGAATATCCTCAAATCCATCTGAAACTTGCAATGCAACTTCCTTTGGGGAGGAACCCTCCTACAAATAAAATGGGCACTGGTATCTTCCAAAACACTCTGCCAAAACAAAAATAGGGGTGGATTGGGCCTCAAAGATCCACGTACCCTCAACAGAGTACTCTATTCCAAACTCTAGTGGAGATGCATCACAGAACCTAATCTCCCCTGGACCATCATATGGAGAGATAAATATGATAAGGACACTAGAAAGGAGGATCTAATCAAATCAGATGACTTAGAGAATGGTTCGATCATATGGAATGCAGCCAAAGCCCAAAGATATATCATTCATGCCCATAGCTTTTGGGAAATCAGGATGGGAACACAACACTGTTTTAGGAAAATGCTTGGAAATAGATCCCCCCACTTCATGCTCAGGCTAGCACTCTAAATATGCAAACCAGCATGCAACAATTAGGAAAAGAAAAATTTTCTCACTATTGGATCCAGACCCCTCCCCAAGGCACGTGGCAATATTGGATCCCGAAAGACAAATGGAGGGGCAGGGAAGATAATCAAGAAGATGAAAACTTATGGAATGACCTAAACTCCAGGAAAATCCTCATCCAGACAACCCCTGACAAGATAAGATGGGGCTATCAACCCAAAGGATATTTCACTGTAAAAGAAGAATATCAACTATCAAATCTGCACCCATACAACCAGAATGACAGAATATGGGACAAAATATGGAATCCCATCCTCTAGCCTAAATTTAAAACCTTCCGTTGGCTCATAAGTCAAGAGCGTATACTCACCTGGGACCAACTCAACAAGAGAGGCTTTCAAGGACCTTCCAGATTCCCCCTATGCACTATAGCGAAAGAAAACATCAAAAATCTCCTAAATCAATGCCCCTTTGCTTCGAAAATATGGGACGAGGGAACCAACCTATTCAGAAGATCTAACAGAACTCATAATGACTTGAGAAGAACCATCCGAGATTGACACACTCATCCCTTCTTGAGCCCTTTTCTTAACATGCTCTGGTCCTTATTCCTTGGCCTGGTGTTATGGGACTTGTGGAAAGAGAGAAACAAAAGGATATTCAAAAATGAAATCTCTCCTTCTTACAGGATTATCAAGCTTATTAAAGCTAACCTCCAGGAGACCCTTCATCTAAAATATCGATATGATTCAGTTCTGGTGGGCTCCCCTCAAGAGCTCATTAGCATCAAGAACTCGGACTTTCACTTTCCTTCTCTTTAACCTTCTTGCTCTTCGTGTGTCCCCATGCCCAATATTCCCTCTACCTGGTCCCCCCCCCCACTTTTCCGCCCATAAAGCTAAAATTTGATGGGGCCTCTAAGGGAAACCCTGGACCTGCCAGCATTGGTGGGGTCTTTAGAAATGATATGGGTGACATTCTACACATTTTCGTGGAATCCATTGGCTCCTCCACCAACAATGTCGTAGATTTGATGGCGTTAATCATAGGACTCGGCATAGCTCGGTGCCATGGTTGGTTATCATTGCCTATAGAATGAGACTCATAGATTGTGATAAGCACAGTGAAAAAACTTACCACTGGAACCCATCTAAGAAAGTTGTCAAAGCATTGGTGCCTTGACTGGCTGAAGGAAAAGCTTCGGGACTCCCTCTCCCAATTTCAGGTCCTCCATGCAAGCCATATTAGAAGAATTGGAAACAAAATAGTGGATCACCTTGTGAATTTTGGTGGGGGTACTACAATGGAAACCCTGGATAAGCATTGGCTTCAATTCCACCTCCAACTGCTCAAGGATCAACTTCAGCAAATCAGATACAAGGATGGCCCTTCCCCACCTCATCACCCTCTTAGGATGGCCCTTAGGATCTTTGCCATACATGTGTCTCTCATGCGCAGTCGACTTCTTCCCGACTTGCACCCTCGCGCATCCTTCATTCGATGACAACTTTCCTCGCTTAGGAAGGTGGCTAGTACGATCTCTCAAATTGGAGTTACTTCCTCCATATTAATTTGTCACAGTGGTCTAGGAATTGAAAACACAGTCTCACAAGGAATATAGACAGATAATCATAAAATTAGCAAAATGATGCTGCAATGGAAGTAGCAGCTCTGTATAATCAAATGAATAATGAATAATATATTACAATGATCATGCTGGACGCATGAATGCCAAGACAATTCGAATTCCCAAGGAGGTCATTCAAATTGAATGAGTGAGTCTAGCTTAACAAAATGTAAGCCACAGTCAACACTCAAGTTAACCACTGATCAAAACCCTAATTGACTCAACTAAGCCCTAACTGAATTCGAAGTGTAATAAATGATTGAGTCTAACTGAAAGTAGCTCAGACACATGTCACTGCAAGCCAACCAACAAGTGGTAGCACATCAATGACTCCAATGAACCCCGATGAGGTTAACTGAAGTGTAATTGACCATCAGAAGTGGTTGGAGGCACCCCTGTTGACTCCAATTAATTAAATAATCATTAAATAATCAATTTAATGAAGGGAGGCACGTTCACTACTCTGTTTAACTGATTGTAACCATCAGTTAGCAATAAAGTGCATTTATGACACTCAGATCACCCCCGGAGTGCTCCAGTTAGCCTCCCCGAATGTAGTAGAAGGATAAGTTAGCCTCCTTGACTGAAGGTAGGCATGGGTGTGCTCATGCTGATGTCATACAGTGCTCCTTTGATGTCAATTAAGTCAATAAAACTTAGGATAATGGTTTAACTTGGCCAAATTGACCAAAATGAGTGTCTATGGTGGTAAATGTCTCCAACACTCCAGAAATAGGACAATGATGAATTTGACAGGGGAAATTCGGGTGATTGATATGAACCTCTATGGATTATGAACTAATAGTACCATCACTCTTTTTTATATGAATCCTCACTATCTCCACGAGAAATCCATCACTTTGCTACACCCTCGATCCTGGGGTGATTAATTTTCAATTTCTGCGCTTTGCATGGTGGTGGGACTACGAGGAAGAAGGGTGACTTATGTGTGAGGTCATCACTCCCGAGATCCCTCTCACTTTAGATATCACCGGTAAGAATCTCTTACTTCCTTCTTGTATTTTTTGGCTCCATCTCTGGACCTTTCAGTTCACAACTCCTTGGTGGGCCGCCTTTCCTTCTTCTTTCATCACTGTCGCTACTCCTCCCTGTCACTCCGTTGGAACTGTGGTTCCTGCCCTGACCTATGTTTCTTACCTGCCCTTATTTTTATCCCCCCCGCCCTTCAACATGCCTCCCCACAAGCATTCATGTGTTTTTCCTTCCCCTCTTGGGCCCAACAATTGAAACCTGGCGAATCCTCCCTTGCGATTCCAAAGAATGATAGTAGGAAAAAGCAAGCGCTTTATACAGGGATTTCCATTATACATGGATTTCCATAACATATCCATGCCACCATCTAAAATGTTGAAAAAGAGGCAGCATTGGAAGGCTCTTGCCTGGTTCCCGAGGAGATCAAAAAGGAGTATAAATATTTAGTCCCTGAACCTGGCACCACCAGAGTCAAACTTTCCTTATATCAGAAATCGTTGGATTTACAGTGGTCTCATAAGTTTATCCTAGGAAGAACCCATGTGGAAAAATATGAGCAGCATGGAGAAATCCTCCTCCAACAAGACCAAATCATGTAGATCTTGCACAAAATCATGGACAACTAGGTTGATCTAGCCAAGAAATTGGGCCTGAAGCTCGAACCCCATGAGAAATTTTTTGATTGAATATATTCTTTTTCAGTCCTGTTCTTTTGTCTCTCTCTTCTTTCTTAGAAACTTCTTTTGTTTATTTTTTTTACATGCTAATGGATGAAACTTCCTGAAGAATTATCATGAATTCTTGGTCTTTCTAATTCTGTCTTGTTTCCTCTTGAGGGAGATGGCCAATCTGACCTTCAAGTTTGTTTTCCCAGAAACGGGAAGGCTTGGTTTTTGATGTAATTTATGTTCTCTATTTATCGATGGCAATAGAAGGACCTACTAATTTTAAAAAAATTAATCTCACAAAACAAATGCCACTGGAAGTTGGAGGCATTTTAGCCTCACAATATCTATAATTTGAATGGATACGCCCTTACATTACCAACTACCCACTAGCATATATCCTTATATGGATCTAATTGCATCTTGAGATTGCAAAGTAGAGAAGTAAGATAGGACATTTATGTGAACTTGTTTTCCTCAAAATACGGAGAGGAAAATTGTATGAACTCCTTGAGGTTCCTATCAAGTTCAAACTCATGTTATAATGGCTTATACTAATGCTTATTTTCAATGCACACAAAACACATCATTTTTTTATGGATCATCCTCATCTACCCTTGATGCAAAGCACCTCTCTTCTCTAGGTGTCAGTAGAGTAGTAGTAACTGATAACCCCCTATGGGTTGCATTAGAAGAAAAAAAGTAGGATGAGTGCACATAGCTTTCAATAATTCCCATCCACAAGTGATGGAAACTACCATTAGCTATATTCTCACCTTGATAGGGTTCCAACCGACCACATAATTTTGACAAGTCCTCATGCATATTGAACAATCTCACACGCATATGATACCAATAAATA
Source organism: Pseudotsuga menziesii (assembly GCA_001517045.1). Classification (NCBI taxonomy): domain Eukaryota; kingdom Viridiplantae; phylum Streptophyta; class Pinopsida; order Pinales; family Pinaceae; genus Pseudotsuga; species Pseudotsuga menziesii. Next base: position 141,509 of record LPNX010440302.1, read on the forward strand.
ATTTAGGACTGTGTTTTCCACCTAATTCTAAGGTTAAAAGTGGAAATCCATCTCTACCCAAAAGTCTCCCAACTATAATGGAAAAATAAATGAAAGAGAAATCCAAAGGCCATATTTCAAAAGCACCTAAGTTGATAAAAAATGTGAATCAAGTTATTTCTACACAAAATCATAAACACAAATAAAAAATTTAATAACACTTTTAACGTGTGCATAAAAACCACCAACCAATTTGCAAAACCATGTGTTGTAAAGGAAAAAAACATGTGCACAAGAGGAGGTAGGCATAGAAAACCTATCCACACTAAATAGTACTAATAAATACCATTTATTAATAAAATACCATAGATTGGAAGGGAATTCCATGTGCCAATACAATCACAACTCCAAATCATGAACCAATACACCACATTTAATGAGAATATGGAAAATACCTCCTATGAATTAGGTTTTTACTTAGATACCACATGTGAGGGTTTCTCATTCTCTATGCTAATATTTAATAGTAAATTCATATATCATAAAAATGAAACACATGTACATTATCACCTATTCTTTTAAATATAAATTCATAAATTCATATCTATGTATTGTCGAAGAAATTCAGCACATTACATAATTATTATTCTATACTAAATTAATTACATAGCCAACAATAAGAAATAATATTGTATTTATTCTTTTAAAATGAACACAAGTGCAAGGACTTATCTCTCATAACACTTGGCTTGACTCTGGAGATGGCACTATGGGAATCTACCTTTCTCACAATGGGACTACATGAATCTTCCTTTCTCACAATGGGACTAAAGAAATCTGCCTTGCTTACGATTGAGAATTATATTGGGTCCTTATCTATCCCACATATAACCACCTAGCCACATTCACTCTCTTAACAATTTATACAACATGATGAGAACTTTATCTCAAAACGAGAACTCTAGCCATAAAAACTCATATTTTTGTAAAAACACAAAAAAAAAACACTCAAAAAGTGGAGCTACTGATAACACCACTTTTTTTTTAGGTGGAGGTTACAAATATAGACATGGACCAAAAAATCTTTATTTTTGTTTGCAAAAACCTTAAAATCAAACACTGAATTGAAAACTAATACTACATGTAACACATTTTTTCATAAAATAGCATTATTATATCATTTTATCATAATTTAAAATTGTATTTATTAAATCTCTTAGTAACACTATATAAAACTTGCAATGATTTAAACACAAATTATTCAAGAAATTATTTCACTACTCTTTCCATATAAAATAAAGGAATTTATGATAATATTGATAATAAAATCATATATTAAACCATAAAAAGTAGAAGTGATTCATATCAAAATTCAAACACTCATTTAGAGTTGACACACAAACAATGCCATATTAATAAAAAAGACAAAATGTTCAATGTGCATTTTGAATCTCAACAGCTGATTGCAATAACTGTAACTTTGAAGCATAAATTTGACGAATTGGGATGAATTTCAAAAATGCTAAACCTTATGCAAGCCCCCATTTTGTACTTGTTTAGTACTTCTTACCCCATAGTAGTGTTCTCCCATCAATATTTTTTATACAAAAATGATGTTGGAAGATAATGTCATTAAGTTTTTTAATGTACCTTTCTTCACCATGCAATCCCATAATAAATCTTTGCATGCCAATAGTTTCCTCCAACGTTAGTACAACATGCTTTGGACTGTATGTTTTTCTTATAATTTAAGTTAATGATGGAATGCTCCCAACATTCTTCCTCCCCAATGTCACTCCAAAACAACGAAACATTTGATCAATATGGTCATGTGTATGCGCAACAAGAAGGAAACCAACTATAACCTTATGAAAAATTCTCAATTCAACAAGCATGTTTAGATAGCTAAACATGATCTGATTTTTGTTTTCTCGGTTGGTGTTGTCCAATTGAAGATATAGAACTCGAGGAATATTTCTAGACTAATGAGTAAGCACGTGGTGAATTATTTTTATGGTCATATTTGCATCTTTATGAATATTTGGAGCTATAAAGTAAGCCCTTGGAGACATTTGACCATGAAAATCCATACAACCAACCAAGTGAAACTGAATTAAATTTTCCTCTAAATTCTTTGGTACACGAACAAAATGTGGCAAACGTGTTTTTTTATGATCCATGGCATCAATTATCAAACCCATATACTTACTTGGATCATCATAACACTTGTTGCGATATTTGTATAATTTTTTCCATTCAACTGATTGTTGATTGCGACGTGCTTGAAGTTCTTTGATAACATAATCTACAAATAAAATAAAAATAAAACATTGAAGAGATTTCATAATTGATACTTATTCAAGAAAATAAAATTTTTAGAGACTCGCCTCGAGTCTATCCCTTCTGATTTATCCCTTATTTTTTTAAGAGAATCACATATACTGCAAACCCCCATCCTTGACCTCTTAAGAATACAAACGTTGTTGAACTTTGTTTTCCATAGTCTTGTAAATTATGCATACCTGATGAAATTTTTATTTCCTTCAGCCTCTTGAACAAATGCCCTGTATAAGTTGTAGATTTCCTGCCTTGAGAAATTATCTAAAATGTGTATAATTTCTCTATTTGGAATACTCTCTCCATGCTTAGAAAAGAAGTAACACATCCATGATATTGCAATGTTTGTTATTGGACGACTAGCTCGTGCATGTTATTCTTTAGAATAAAATCTAGGATCCTTTTCTAGCTTTGTTTGAATTCTTGATAGTTGAAGATTACTAATTGAGTGAATTCTTTTGAATTCCCTTATACAAAGAAAAATAATTCCAATGCGATAATAATAACCTGTCTCTGTAGAAATCATGCACCCCACTAAATATGAATTTTGCATATTTTTGTTCATTGACATATATGATCGTCTTTTATCCAAGGAATAATTGTAGTGCATCTGTTTCAAACAATGTTTTTTGCAACACTCACTTGAAATCAAATCAATAATAGAACTTGGATTTGTGAAAAAATATTTCCTAGACCTTGTATAACTTGAATGCTTTGGATTGATATAAAATGGTCTAGTCTTGCACTTAATATTTCTCAATGGTACAATTTTCCTTTGTGTTTCATGTTCCACTACATCATCCTCGTTAGAATGAATGCCCTCATCGCTATGAGGAATATCACCCCTCTCATCGTCAACATTATTGGTATCTTTATCAATGGTAGGTTCATCCTCATTAAAATCATCATCTCTCCCATTAAAGTCATCTCTTGCGGGAAAATCATCATCGGTTCCATCAAAATCCTCGCTTGGAGGAAAACCATCTTCGCCATTATTATTTCCTTCATCCTCACCAAATCATCATCTGCCCCATTAAAATCATCGCTTGGAGAAAAATCATCATCAGTGCCATCAAAATCCTTGCTTGGAAATCATATTCACCATTATGGGTGCCTTCATCCTCACCAAAATCATCATCTATCCCATTAAAATCCTCGCTTGGAGGAAAATTATCATTGATGCCATCAAAATCCTCGCTTGGAGCAAAATCATCTTCACCATTATTGGTGCCTTCATCCTCACCAAATTCATCATTTTTCCCATTAAAATCCTAGCTTGGAGGAAAATCATCATCGGTGCCATCAAAATATTTGCTTGGAGGAAAATTATCTTCACCATTATTGGTGCCTTCATCCTCACCAAAATCATCATTTGTCCCATTAAAATCCTTTCTTTGAGAAAAATCATCATCGGTTTTATCAAAATCCTTGCTTAGAGGTGAAACATTATTGGTCCTATAAAAACCCTTGCTTGGAGGAAAATCATCATTGATGCCATTAAAATCCTCACTTGGAGGAAAATAATATACACCATTATTGTTACCTTCATCCTCACCAAAATCATCATCAGTCCCATCAAAATCCTCGCTTGGAAGAAATTAAACTTTTGTACCTTCAAAATCCTAGCTTGGAGCAAAATAATCATTGGTGCCTTGAAAATCCTCACTTGGAGGAAAACCATTGTCAATTATTTGAAAATCCTGGCTTGGAGGAAAATCATTGTTGGTGCTTTGAAAACTTTTGCTTGGAGGAAAATCATCGTTGGTTCCTTGAAAACCATCATTTGGAGGAAAATCATCGTTGGTTCCTTGAAAACCATCATTTGGAGGAAAATCATCATTGAGACCTTGAAAACCATAAGTTGGAGGAAATTTGTCATCATCTTTCTCAATGTATTTAAAATCTTCACTTGGAGGGAGGTCTTCATCATCATAATTACTACCTTTAAAACCCTCACTTGGAAAAAAATCATCATCGGTGCCTTTGAAATCCTCACTCGAAGGAAAATCTCAACCATCTTCAGAAATTGAGATCATTTTAGATGAGTCCACGACTTCTCACTAAAAAATAGAATGGTGCAACTCCCACACTCCTCACGCAAAAATTAGAATGGTTAAACAGTCAACCCCCAACAATCTTATAGCTAAAAGAACAAAATTTTCCCTCCCAAACATTCCCTCCAAAATTTTCCTGCAAAAATAAATCGCACATTTCTAACACATTCATTAAATTAGTAAAATTAATCTAATCTATCATATAAAAACTTTGTAATAATACTAATTAAATCACATGTAAACTATGATCTATAAACTTTGTAATAATATTTTGGTTATTTACATTATTTTTTTAATCCCACACTCATAACACTAGTAAAAATTAATTTAACGTCATCCTATTTAAATTTAGTAATAATGCATTAGCTAATTACAATTTTTTTAACCCCACATTCATAAAATGAGTAATGTTAAACTTAATATTAGTTATATCAACTATTTTGTTTCAGTTCATAAGTTTCTGCGGTGAGGTAGATCAATAGTAGGGTTTTCCAGAGAATCTGCAGCGGTCATTTTGAAAGTCGACGTTTCGATTCTGAATCAAGAACCATCATCAGGACAAAAATTCTTTTTGTCTTTTTGTCCTGATGATGGTTCCTGATTCAGAACTATTTTTTTGTTCTTTCATTCACGTTCGAATTTGGAGTAATTCAATAGTTCTTTGAATGTTAGTTTTTTTTATAATATATTTTTCTATTTTATATTTATTTTGTCAAAAAAAAAATTGCGCTTCTATCATTTTTTTAATCCCACATTCATAAAGTGGTTAAATTAAACTTAATCTATGTTATATAAACATAGTTTTGTTTTTCACCGTGACCTTTTTCAAACAACAATTACATTCATTGGAGAAATCTATAAGGATTTTCAAGACACGAAGGAGCTTCAAACATTGTCAAGGTTAATTAAATTTTCATTTATATGCAATATATTTAAAAAATAATAATGTAAACTCTTAAATTTCAATGTAATTTTTTTTTCCTTTGGCCTTGGGCATGCCCTTTGGACAGACGAGGGTAAGTATTAATGTAATTTTTTTTGTTTAGGGATTGGACATTCCCTTGGACACATGAGGGTAATTTTTTTCCTTTGGTCTAGGAATTGGGCTCCCAAAGGGGGTCCGAGGGGAGGAGTGTATATCCTTCCTCATGCATCCAAAGGGGAGGCCTTGGGAATTTCCCTTTGGGCACATGAGGGAGGATCTACTCTCCTCCCCTTGGGTTCAGTTTAGGTGCCTGATGCATGGCCTTTTGGGATATGCATTGGGTTCCCAAAGGCATGGGGGCTTCACTTGTTGGCCAATATCCTATCACGTTAGTTCATATTGTGGGTTTTAAAATTATCAAAAATCAAACCAATATATTGTAGGTATTGGGGGGATGATGGGTTTAAGGTGGGGGTGGTTAGGGTGGTTTATAAGGATTGAGGTATAAAAAGGGGTGGGGAGGAGGTTTTAAGTATTGGGAGGAGGTTTCAACAAAAAGAGTTTGGGTTAATATCTCTCGAAATTAAGGGTATTCTTTAGTATCCCACAATCGCACGTGCTATGTGAGAGGTTCACTAACTGAATTTCCCGTGCCCAAAGGGGCTTGAGGAGAGGAGTGGAGCTCCTTCCTCATGTGCTCAAATAGGTGCGCCCTAGGCCAACCCTTTCGACACACGAGGGAGGATCTCTACTCCTCTTATTATCGCACTTTGGGAACCTGAAGCACTGACCCAATGGGCGATACCATTTTGAGAATCACTTCCCTCATTGGGCCAATGCTTTTTGCGCCCAAAGGGGGCTTGGGAGAGGAGAAAATATCATCACCGCTGCCCAAAGGGGTGAGAATTTCCTAGCCCGTTGGGCTTACTATTTGGGCACCCAAAGGGGTCGAAGGGGAGGAGCGAATATCCTCTCTCGTTTGCTCAAACAAGAGGCCTAAGGCACACCCCTTTGGGTGCAAAATGGAGGAACTTCGCTCTTCCCCTCGGGTACCCAATGCATAGCCCACAGGCTATGCATAGCCTATGGGCTATATATGTATTGGGTTCCCAAAGGGGGCTGAGGAGAGGAGCGTTACTCCTCTCTCATGTGCCCCAAACGGTGAGGCCTAGGTCGCCACTGTTACGGAGAGAAACTTCCTATGACTTGGGGTGTACCACAACAGACATCTAGACACCAGAAATCAATCTTTCCCAATATGCAAGAGAAACCAAACATCTAACACTGAGGGATATCGAATCGTACCTTGTTCCGGACGGTTGAAGTAGATCCTTGTTGATATTTTCCAATCCACGCTTTCATTAGCAATTCACTCTCAACAACAGAAAACAAGACGAGCATGCTCTATAATAGTGTGTTACCTACTCTAGCATATATATTCAACAATCTATAAACAATTAAACATGTCCATGGATACAATATTCATATTCAAATGCACATTAATTGGACAGGAAAATATATTTCTATTAATAAAATCAGAGATTACAAGAGTGACAACCTCTGTCAACACGTCTACAAACTGGAGAAACCGAGTCCTTCACCTAGGCCTCCACCACCTCAATCCTCCATCTCTCGATAGCAAGCTCACAATATAAAGGAAAGCTTGGTAAGAAAACAAAGTGCTCCAAAGGGACAGAGGGATGCAGACTCAAGTATAAGCAAACTGAGGCAATAATGGAGTATAGTTTCTTTGCTCTTCAATTCCTGCTCTTCAATTCCTACTCTTCAATTCCTACTCTTCAATGTATCTAAGGGGTTCCTTACATAGCACTCCAAAAGGGTAATGGAGGGTCGAATTCGAGCATTCTCAAGGCATTTGGAAGGCCAAGATTCGGGATCTTTGAACTCATATGAGGAAAATTCAAAAAATGTTTGGACTTATGCACACATCCCGATGTACGCGTGTTTGAGGTCAAAAGTCACGTGTACATGCGAGTATGGGGTTAAAAGTCACGTACAACAATAAACAGGGGTTTTTAAAGGTTGATCTTGGAACATCAAAGGATAATACAAGTCCATGGGGTCTAAAAAGTCTGCAGAGGGACACGGGATGCCATAAATATGTGATCAACTATGTGTGGTAAAATCAGCTGTAACAGATTCCCCCCAATGTGTGAGGTCAGAGGGGTAACATGATGGCCGAAATACATTATAAAATCCATCCCAGAAGTGGAGTAATGAAGACCCAGGTGGAAGAACCATCCATTCATCAGTACAATACAATGATAAATCTCTGCATGTGACTACAAATACATGGAGCAGTCCCAGATACATAAGAGTACAACGGCCATGAATAGGCATGATATACAAAATGTGTCATGTGTGTTCATTTCCACATACAATATATAATAGATCAGAATCTCCAAAGGGGATGAAGATATATAGTAGATCAAGATCTCCATAATGGTTGAAGATATACAATGGATCAAGATCTCCATATTAGCTGAAGATATCTGATAGACACTGGAATCAAATCACGAGAGTTGAGATCTCATGAACACTGGCACAATCAAGGAGGTAGCATATATGGAATGCCACCAAGCTGGAAGGTCTTCTACATGAAACACTATGAGTACATGTCCTACTATGTGAATAGATGTGTTGAGTTCGAACATAGTAGTCCATCGTCTGATTACCAGTCATTGATGTATACTGTCAACAGATGTGATATCACCCACCGATAATGAAAATGGGAATCAAGATACAAAGTGCAATCTAACAAGTGTGAATAGATGCGTTGAGGTCGAACACTTGGAAGAATCCATCGATCAGGGGACATTGATGTATTCCTAAAATTGTCGATGGTGAGAGAACATACCACTGATGACTGTAAGTCTCAAGGCACTCAAAGGACTCTAGACTCATGTTCCAGAATAAATTATCTGAAGTTGATGGAATGGAATCCACTGGAAGGAGGGCATTAAGGCATCCCCCATCAACCAACACAAGGTACTCAGTAACGTTGTATAATGTGGAAGAACTCAATGAACAAGATGTGCACGAACCAGTAACAGTGTTGGTAATGGTCGACATGCAATGTTAAGATAACTAAGGAATGGTCGACTCAGGCTTCAAATTCCTTCGAACAAGAGCATAAGGCGAATGGTGGCTGAAGGTAGGCAGCATGGACTCGATATGCAAATTGTGACATCTTTGAGACACGGGAGGCATCAACAGAGGCTCCATAGGGACTGGAAGCTTAACCAATCAATGGAGATAAACTTAGAGTAACGAGTACAACTCCTAAAGTCAAACTAATAACCCAACCAATGGATGTGATATACAGTGCTCTGTTCAAAGGCGACATGACTCAACTGTTGCCAAAGATAACATCTTTTCATGTCTGGATTTTTTTTATTTTATTTTTTGGACTTTTTCAGATATTTTCAAAATATTGAAAAAGAATAAAATTGCTTTATAGTACAAATCTAGGAGGAGACGAGTGTCAGGGGGCAAGAAAACTAGTTCCAAGCAGCGGAACATGCCTATGCTCAATGCAAGGATATATGTACATAGGATAATGACACTCGAGGGAAGGTCTCCTCCTGATAAAAGGGATGATCAAGCTACAAAAGATATGTAAAAAGGATCTGATTGGCTAGACATGAGACAAGATCAGGCTATATGGCTGATAACTCAAAGTCAGGGAGCCGGAATAAAGCTCAAGAAGGCAAGAAAAACTCATGAAAATGCAATTACAACTTGATATATACAAGGGAGTCCCGAGGGAAATGGCCAGCATAAAGTTCAAGAGGAGTATGAAGCTCTTTCTCAAGGACATGACGAAACTGAGAAGGGACTCCCACAACCTAAAGGAGAAATGTTAGCATGGGCACCAAATGAAATATAGGATCTAACTAGGGTACCCATGTATAAGAAATCTCTACCATTCACATAATGTCACTTCTAAGAGAAACATGAAGGTTCCGCGACATCATGGAATGGGTACATACCTAAGGTTAACATAAAACAGTCATAAGGTCATGCAAAATGCAGGCGGATGTGAAATCCTAACCTATATGCCAGTTTAGACATGATACATGTAATAGGCACAAATGGGTCAAAGACCTCGGAGAGAGTGTGCAAAAAACTTGTCCCTATATGACAAAAATATAGTCCAAAACAACTGGAAGCAGTCAGTAAAGAGTCCAAACTAGAGTTTATAAGGAGGATTGATGATGACAACACATTCAAAGGAAACAATACGATGAATGATGGGACATAAGAAGGAAAGTAAGGTGAATACCCAACATTCATGCATTCACTACCACCCCCGCGAGGGTGACCACTGGTGTAAATACTGAGCGAAGGGAATAAAAATCCTCCACAAATGGAGTAGAGGATGGAATATGACCATTCCCAAATCCATGAGCATGGTAAGGGGTTGTGATGCCCCTAAGTCTGACACCAGGGTATGTACTAGGACCAAGGACTAGTGACAGGATACCAGGAATGGCGAAAATAAAAGGATCCAAACTAAAGAGAGCATAAATATACTCAAGTAACTGCGATCCTAAAGGCCAACTAGCGCACAAAGAGCACACTCCTAAGAAAATCTACAACCAAAATGAAAGCAATCCAAGGGGAGGATAAGTGAGCTCCCAAATGTAGCAAACATGTCTCGCCTAAGAGAGGCTCGAGACTCCCATACAATACAAGCGGAGGTATGTAACCAATTATAGTGGCCCTCAGCTTCAACATGTAAAGCGATTGTGCTATCCGACCCCTCCTTGGCCAGGACACCTACAGAATAACCTCTGCAAGTACGCACTGTGATACTTAGGCAAGGAAACTAAGGTCACCCCAATATAACCAATGCTTAGGCGGATAGTCGTAGGCGGGATCGACCGTATGGGTAGGGTAGCAAAGCCTGAAACTCAAAAGAGCCCCCAGATACGAATACGATCCTAGAAATATCTCGGGCGCTCACAAAAATGACCAAGGGATATCCCAATCACAATCATGCACGTTGCCTCGTGATTAACTCCTATGTAAGAGGAGCCTCTTGAGAAACACTAATTATACCAAGGATTTCACTCTCTCACCTGTACAGACACCTACTTGTTTTGTTTAGTGGTCTTGGAGAATTGACTCGCAATGAACTATTCCAAGACCCTAAAACCTATTCTTGTTGATGCACCCTAAAAAAGAAAAGAGTGTAATTCATTTTATTAAGCATTGATTTTAATTGGTTGTGATTACTCAAAGGGAAAATGGTCGTGCGACTAATGAATTTATGACTCGGTAGTGAAGTAAATATGCACACCTAAGAAGCAATGCCAAGTGCAATGTCTAGAATGAAAAACAAGTTATGCCACTACATGAGATGCATGTAAAATTATTCCTTTCTAAATGCCAATGCAATCCTTCCTATATGAAAGCCTAAACACAACTCTCATCCAAGCAATCCAATGCAAGTACCTCCTCAAATCCATACCTAAGATGCAAGTAAGAATGCAACTATTTTCAATATAAAAGATTGAAAATGCAATAAAAGTCATTTAAAACTCTCAATCTCTGCAGCAAGTATAAAAAACAAGCCAAGCAAGACACCGAGACAGAAAGACTAATGCACTAATAGCAAAAAAAAAAAGATATAAATGACTACAACTAATTCAAATAAAAATCAATGAAAAAGAGGTCTCTGGTCACAAAAGAAACAGTCAAAAGACACCATAAGAACCCAGGAAGACCCAGGCACACTCACAACCCATCCAGCAACTTCCCACAACATCAAACTCAGCCAAAAAGGAGTATGTACGCGACTGTTTAAAGAACGGCTCTGCATGTATGTGAATTTTGGCCAAAAATCTGCATGTATATGCGGATTTTGGCCAAAAACCTGCATGTGTACGTGAATTTTGGCCAAAAACCCACGTATGTACGCGACCTTTAGCAAAAATACTGCGTATATAAAGAAGAAAGTGGTAAAAAGCAAGCAAAGGGTCAAACTACTCAAGGGGAGTGTCAATATATGAACATGCTATAAAATGTGGGACATAAATAGGGAGAAACAAAGAGCAAGTATCAAACACATTGTGCCCCCATCCCCAAATAAAAAGAAGGAGATTCCCTGGTGGAGTCGCCAATTATGTTACAAAGAGAAACTTCCTATGGCTTGGGGTGTACCACAACAGCTAGCTAGACACCAATAATCAATATTTCCCAATATGCAAGAGAAACAAAACATCTAACACTAAGGGATATCGAATCGTACCTTGTTCCAGACGGTTGAAGTAGATCCCCGCTGAGCTTTTCCAATTCACGCTTGCATTAGAAATTCGCTCTCAACAACAACAAACAAGACAAACATGCTCTATGATAGTGTGTTAGACCTACTCTAGCATATATATTCAAGAATGTATAAGCAATTAAACATGTCCATGGATACAATATTCATATTCAAATGCACATTAATTGGACAGGAAAAGATATTTCTATTAATAAAATCAGATATTACAAGAGTGACAACCTCTATCAGCACATCTACAAATAAGAGAAACCAAGTCCTCCACCTGGGCCTCCACCACTTCAATCCTCCATCTCTCTATAGCAATCTCACAAGACAAAGGCAAGCTTGGGAAGAAAACAAAGTGATCCAAAGGGACAAAGGGATGCAGACTCAAGTATAAGCAAGCTGAGGCAATAATGGACTATAGTTTCTTTACTCTTCAATGTATCCAAGGGGTTCCTTATACAGCACTCCAAAAGGGTAATGGAGGGTCAAATCCAATCATTCTCAAGGCATTTGGAAGGCCAAGAGTCAGGATCTTTGGATGGCATATGAGGAAAATTCCAAAAATGTTTGGACTTATGCACACATCCCGATGGACATGGGTTTGAGGTCAAAATTCACATGTACACGCGAGTATGGGGGAAAAAGTCGTGTACATCAATAAACAAGGGTTTTTAAGGGATGATCTTGGAACATCAAAGGATAATACAAGTCCATGGGATCTAAAGAGTATGTAGAGGGACACGGGAGGCCCTAAATATGTGATCAACCATGTATGGTAAAATAAACTATAACAGCCCCTTTGGCCACACGAGGGAGGATCTCTGCTCCTACTCTTGGTGCCCCTTTTGGCACCCAATGCATGGGCCTCCCTTCTGTGCCCAAACTAGAAAATTTTTAAAATACACTTTTTTTTAAATTATTGTTAATATTTTTTTAGAGAATGTTCTTGTTTTTTGAAATCTATGTTAACATTTTTTAGAGAATGTTTTTTTCAGAGAACGTTTTTAAAAGGCATGAACTGAAATTTTTGTTTTTGACTATGGGAGAATGGCATCAAGAAATTTATTTGTAAACGTCTTTAGAGCAAGATCAACGATGAAGTCATCGAAAAAAATAGTTGAGTCGTCTGAGAATGTTTCCCATGAAGAAGTTTTGTACATTGAGGATTTAAAACCCAAGAATGTAGAGAATGGAAACATGTGTTAGAGGAAGAGAAAATTGAGTTTTCTCGGTTTCTAAAAGTGGAATATCAAGGGAAACGAAACAATATTCACTTATATTGTGCTACATTTGCATATCTCAGAACAAATTATCACTCATTGGGATTACTGTGAGATATTTGTTTGGTGTCGGGTAAAGACATTGTTTATGCACTAGTGAAACATGCTAAGATCCATGTCAAAATTCGATATTGTTTGAAGATTTCAAACTATAAGATCGACAAATTTTTCATAGATATTTGTGTAGAATCCATGCACGATATTGAGTGCAAGAGTGTAAGTTTCTATATCTTTATATGTTTTTGAATTTGTTATAATTTGGATGATATGACAATGTAATAGTTTAATACAATAATGTTTTTATTTTGCAGGATTTTTCTATGCCACTTTCCCATATTTTGAATGGAATTTATTCTACAGATGAAATTCCTATGGATGTTAGTAAGGCCACTCTTCAAAAGGGAGAAGCACCAAATAAGGGAGAAACGTCAAAGAAGAAACGAGTGCAAAATGCTCAAACTGAAGAAGTACAAGCATAGAAAGTAAAAGGTGTCCAACAATCAATGAAGTACCTAGGAAGGTTACACTTAAAAAAATATCTTTCCTAAATGAACAGAATCAACAAATTTTTGTTGATGAGGATATTTATTCTGTTGTTAAGAGTAAGAAACACTCTTCCAAAAGAACTATGGATGAGGGTGTTTTCATTCCTCACCAACATGTTATTCATTTAGATACAACAACTCAAAGACATAAAAGGAGGAGACAAGATGTTGAATCCAATGTTATCATTAAAAATCAGAGTGAAAATTTGGGGGATAGTTTAGAGATCATCACTCTAGGTGGTGATATAGATAATAGTGTTGTCAAAACAACACAAAATTCCATTTGGGATCAATTGTGGAGGGATAAGTTGGTTCACAATGGGCATACATTTGATTTAAATGTCACTTGAAAACTCCATAGAAAACTATCCAAACTCAAGCTCCATAAAAAGCTTGATTTTTTTGTTGGTTGCATACAAAAAGGTATGTTGATTATAATATATTCTATTTTATTTATTTGTAAGTTAATTCATTTCTATTTTATTGCTTATAAATACATTTTTTTTCAAATATACCAAAGAAGAGTTCAGTACCAGAGTCTTTCGAAATTCATTTTCAAAGAGCCAAAATAGAATGACAAAGAAAACAATGTATTGCAAATGTTGAACTTGATGATACCCTTGATCGACACTGTGCAATATAAATTTATTTTCGATGATTGTACAAATATTGCAAATCTTGTTCCTAAAAAGGAGTACTCCCTATTTATTGCAAATATCCCTCATGTATACAATATAAAAAACAATACTTATGATTGTGAGCCTTATACTTACCAATTATTCAATAAAGTGGTTTTGGAATTTGAGGTCACAACATCACCTCTATGGAGAGAGTCATGTTTTCCATTCAAATGTACAAGGAGGAGTTGTGCTAATAACCTTCAAGGATAAAGAAAACTCAAGGAAGCAACTGTATTGGTAATATATTTGCAGTGTGTTATAAAGCATTTGAATTTAGAAAACAAGTTTATTTTTCTATAAGTTAATTAGATTCTTATCTATTTTTGTTACAGGCATAAGCCTAATATTCGTAGCTTCAGCAGTGATCCATTTATTAGTGATATTGAAAACATACATATTGCATGTTGGTCAAAAGATGAGACCTATGAATCTCCTTTAATCAATGAAAAGAGTGAAGAAAAATATAGTCAAATATTGACTTATAATGCTATGGTCAAAAAGTTGACATATGAAGAAAGGGATTTGAAAGGAGATATTGTAAACATCTACCAGAAGCCACACGCATTAATTAATTATCTCATAGATACATTTTCAAAATAAGGAGATTAGATTTTAGATTTGTTCTCGGGATCAGGTAATATTTCTGATATTACATATGAAACTAGTGTCATTAATCTTTTTTCTTTAATCTATATTTTTAAAATTTATGCTTCATTATTCTATTTAACTTTATTTATTTTTTCACGTGGTGATTAGGTACAAAAATAGCATGCTCCTTACAAAAAGGAAAAACTGCATATCCATTGATAATGATCCACAACAGTACAGTTATATCAAGCTACAAATTAATGCTATGAAAGTTCTTCCAGGTGAAATGCAAGAAGTTGGTTTGAAGAAAGGAGAATTTTGTGAGTCACTTGTGTCAAAGATGTCAAAAGAGCCTCAACCACCATTAAAAGGGATGCTTGGAAATTATCACTTTGGGCATTTTGCAGAAGTAGAGGACTGAATGGCATAACACATTGAGGTCTAGGAAGAGAGAAAAACTACATAAAATGTCAATTTCAATGAAGAATTCAGGTTGCACGATATTCTTGATTAGTTTCATGTCGTTGAGGAAAATATTAAAATTGACAAATTTTTGATAAGATATTTTTGTAATGTTTTAACTTTAAGATTTTATTTTGAGAATAACTATTATGTTTTTCATATGTTATTTAGAAATATATGGTATAGTTTTTGTTAAGTTTATGTGAGTCGTCACTTTATGGAAAATAATGTTAAACAATATCATTTTTATACATAAAATAGTTGAAATATGTTAAAAATGGTTTGAAATGTCTTTATTTTCTTTATTTTTTTACGAATTTGAAAATGTATATATTTTTTCCATTATAACCAGCTACAAAATGTATATATTTTTTGTAAATTTTGAAAAAAAATGTTTATATATATATGACCAAAAAGTTTCAAAGTCACCAAAAAATGGCTCGAAATGAAAAATGATACTACCAATATACACACTTTTTGAAATAGAGGTAAAAGCAATACTAAAATTGACCCCCCCGAAAAATGAGAACAATGTCTCGTCAAGTTGTATAACTTGTTTCCTATATTACCACACAAGGTATCTCATATGTCATGAGCACCTTTATTGCTTGGTATCTCTCTTTTCACGTGGCATCTTTATTCTATGTTTACTCCCTTCAAATGAAGGGTTTAGTTACCAAAAGTAACGACCCTTTACTTTACATCATAACTTTCGGTTATTACACAATACAAAATATCTAATTAGTTTTATTTTTTACATTTTGTTCTTATTTTCAAGAACACTTATTTTATTTATTACACAATGACAAAAATAGAATTGTAAATCACACGACTTTTCCTAGTATAATCAATGTGTAATTTATGTGCATCAATGCCAATAAATAAAAGATATGAAGTATGATTATATGGTTCTAAATTTCAGATTTGTTCTACAAAAAAATAAAATCTGATTTTGAAATTTATGGGTGTTTGAAGAAGTAGTTCTAGTGCATTGTAACTCATTGGGACAATAGGGTATTGATGGGGGTTGCAAGGATATGATCCCAAAGATGTTTGATATAAACAAATATGAGGCATTCAAGAAATGCCTCTTTCTCCTTGTTGCCTTAGTATCCAAAAATATGAAGTGAGGTTTTGCTCGAGCAAACAAAACCCATGGTTATGCATTTCATGCTTTTTAATTATTAATTACTCATGAATACAACCAACTATAGAGAAATATACATGCAAATAATTTATATAAATTGAAAATTCAATGAACAATGGAAAGAGTATACCAATTGTTAATCTCCACAAGTAGTTGCATATGCAAAATTACTAATCAGGAGGCATCTTATCGATATAAAAGATCCTATTTGTCCTCTAGGGCACACCATTTATTATCCAAGAAAACTAAAGAAAAATATAAATCCAAGTGACCACGAGTCTCAATACTCAAGTATCCAACAACCATTACAGTAGGAGGATCCATGTTTATATAATTTTTAGCTTCTAACCTCCTTGAATAAAATATTATTATCTATGTTAAAACCTTAGATCTATCCTAGAAATGCATAAAAAATTATTATATCCCCTACCCAATTGAGTCAACAACATTAAAATAGGTGGTCTATGCCACATGTACATCCTCCCAAACCATTCCTTTGTGGTAACACCTGGCTCTAATTCTAGAGAGGCCACTACAAGAATCTTCCTTGCTCACAATCGAACCACAGGAATCTTCCTTGCTCGTAATCAAACCACGGGAATTTGCCTTGCCTGCAACTAAGAATTATATTGGGCCTTAAGTTATCCCACGTATAACCACCTTACCTACTTCACTCTCTTGTATTACCATACATGGTATCTCATATGTCACAAGCACCTTTATTCTCAGGTATCTCACTTGTCATGAGTATCTTTATTCTAAATTTCCTCCCTTCGTCCCCAATGTCCAAATTCCAATTAAAATAAAAGATAAAGGGTTTTATTACCAAAAGTAACAACCCTTCATAACTTCTGGTTGTTACACAATCACAAAATAACTAATTACTTTCACTACTTACATTTTGTTCGTATTTTAAGGAACTCTTATTTTATTTATTACATGGGGAAATGAGTACATGACAAAAATAGAATTGTAAAACACATGAATTTTCCTAGAATAATCAATGTATGATTTATGTGCATCAATTCCAATAAATAAAAGATACAAAGTATGATTATCTGGTTGTAAATTTCAGATTTTTTCTACAAAAATTAAAATATGATTTTGAAATTTATGTGTGTTTGAAGAAGTAGTTCTAGAGCCTTGTAATTCATTGGTCCAATGGGGTCTTCATGGGGGTTGCAGAGAGATGATACTGATGAAGGATATTTGATATAAACAAATATGAGGCATACAAGCAATGAATCTTTCTCATTGCTTCCCCAATATCCAAAAATATGTAGTGAGGGTTTTCTTGAGCAAACAAAACCCATGGTTATGCAGTTCATGGTTTTTAATTATTAATTACTCATGAATACAACCAAATGTAGAGAACTATACATGCAAATAGTTTATGTCGATTGGAAATTAAATGAAAAACAGAAAGAGTATATGGATCGTTAGTCTCCACAAGTAGTTGTATATGAAAAATTATAAGTTAGGAGACATCTTACAAATATAAAAGATCCTCTTTGTCCTCTAGGACAGACCATTTATTAGTTAATAAAGATCAAGAAAATTATAAATACAAGTTAGAAAGAGTCTCAATACTCAAGTCTCCAACAACCATTACAATAGGAGTCATGTTTATATAATTTCTAGGTTCTAACCTCCTTGAATAAAATATTATTTACATTAAAACCCTAAATATTTCCTAGGAATGCATAAAAAATTATTATCCCATAACCAATTGAGTCAACAAAATTAAAATAGGTGGTCTATGCCACATATACATCCTCCCAAACCATTCCAATGGAGCGACCTCAACAAGATGGGGCTTTAATACGTCAATTTGACATTCAAGGAAAATAGGTCCTCCAAAGGCAAGTTCTCCATTAATTGAGTGCACAATAGTCTCCAAGAATTTTTCAAAGTGCTTAGAAATGCCTCTATCTTCCCACATGTGTGGTCCAAGAGGTTAGAGGAAGGTTCACCCCTTTTAAGTAACTCCATGATCCAAGTGCGTTGTCCCTATTTGACCTTAATTCATTCCCTTTAGCTATGATATCCTACACGTGTGAGGTCTTCATGGAATATCATGCTCCAACAACTAAGGGAAAGTGTGGTTTGACTCATAATAGATGACACACATGATTATAATAAGCGGTGAATCCCCCTCAACATGTTAGTTAAACACTCATAAGAATGATAGGAAGAAAGTGGTACATGGTTTTAGCCTTTCCAATGGTGTAATAAGTCATCTCAAATGAGAAAAAGCATAGAGGGACAATGGAGCTCTAGAAATGAATCATCAATAGTCATCAAAATAGACCAATAACATGTCTTCATGGACCTATCCCTTGGAATAACATTAAAACATGAGAGTGATCCACACAGGGAGTGTGTTACGCCAATATAACAACTAAACCACATTCACCCCTTAGAAATGGCATCAATAAACATCATCATCTGTGATCAAATTGACAATAATTCCATGCCAATGCACCTATCTCTTAATATATGATATCACCTATATCAAAGAATCAAATCTGCCTTATGGAATCTCCAAAATGCATAAAATATGCAACAAACAATTGTAAATTCCTTGGTATCCTCCATCATAGGATAACATTGTACTAATTAATTTGACCAAAAAACTTGTTCAAGGATGGAAAGATAATATCCAAACATGTGGTAACCTTATGATTATGAATGATGATGAACAAAACAACTAGGAAAAAGGTGTCACTCAAACCCCATCTTTCCAAATGACAACTAAGATGTTGGCCTACTCATCACCTAGGTTAAAATGTTTACTACATAAAAATATCCTTGTTGACAACTAAAAGGGAAGTGGTATCTAGGTGTATAAGCTTTACAATAATATAACAAAACTTTTTCAAATGGTAAAGTGAAAAAATATATGGGAACTTTAATTCATGCATCCTAATAGACCTATCCATAGAACTTTGCACGCCCACCTCAATCATAATGATCTGTAGAAAATGGTTATAAAAATACATAAGGGTAGGAATAACCTAGACACAAAACTTAGAGGGACTATCCATGACAAACCATAAGGGTCTAGAGGACCACCTAATTAAAAAAAATACTTTACATAGTTTATTAAGCATGGGCTAGTGGACGATACAACTTAGTTTATTAAGCGTGGTCTAGTGTAAGGTACAAGTGATACAATATAATCACATTTTGCATATCATACAACCACATACTCCTCTCTCAAATGATAAAGGTTCCCGTGTTCATGTTTCACAAAGCTTTGTCTATCCACTCAAAAGGACGTGCAATAGGATCAACTTTGATGGTGTGATAAGTGTGCACTAAATCACCTTGATTGAATCTAAGGGGTAACAACTGGATCAAAATCAAGGACATGTTCTATGGAAGAGAGTACATCATAACTTTAGAATCGTGGTCAATCACCTGACAAAACTCAAGCATACCAAGGACATCAAATACATCATGATGAGGGTATCATCTTGGCATACCGCAAAATATGAAATCTATAGAAATGCAAATATGAAGCAAATACATGATATCAAAATGGTTTTAGGAAATTGTTCCAAATGTAGGAGAATGCATGAGGAGAAAAGAAAATAATATACTCTACTACTCTACCAACTTATTCATTTTGTTTTGAAATTATTGCATGACACTGGCCATCTAAAAAGTAAAGCTTGTGAAAATTCCCATTGGTGTGCAATGGTAACCTTTCCCCATACAAGTCATGCTTGATATAGAAGGAGTTAATTCCTTCCTAATATTCAATCTTTAAAGGTCTGAGGCACAAGAAATTTAACTTTCCATTCTTTCCTAGTTTTCCCTTCTTCATATCCCACATCAATACCAAGTCACTTGTTTTAAATATCCTAGTTGTAGCTTTATCATCAAATGTTTCTTGGTTTATTCGTGGTTATTAACCATTTGATAAATGTGTGTCTCTTCCAATTCTACTAGATTATTTATCCTCGCTTTGATCACATTTTGACCAATGGAGAAATATTGAATTAAGTCACACACATGGAGTTTGAGGTGGACGAGCAACTTTAGTTCTACCCCATATACCATCTCAAATAGGAAATTTCTTGTGATCTATTTCTTGATCATCCAATCAGACTTTAGAGCATATTTTATTTTTCTATCTCAACTTTCTTGTTATCCCCTACCACCTTCTTATAATTCCCATCAAATTATTATTAATTGATTAGGCCTAGCCATTACCTTGGGGATAATAGTTTAACGAATGAGATAGGGCAATGCCATAGCTAAAACATAAGTTTGGAAATTCTATGTAGCTAAATGCCTTGGAATATGTTGATGACATTTTTGGTCATCAACGTTATCTAGTCGGGGAAGTGTTTCCAAGATTCCCCCTTCATTTCAAGGCGACATAGTCTTCACTATCTTCCTTCCTATCATTCACACGAATGTGTGTCCCTAGCCTAGTTCTCCAGTTGACTTGACATTGTCTTGGTGTCACATGCCCCAATTTTTGCAAAAACAATATTATCTTATTTGATTTTATTTGAGGACAAAATGTTAAATTTTATGCTAAGTTGTAATTGATGACTTAGCAGAGTCAAGGATATTTAATGTAATTCTGAATATTTTGATTAAAAATAAATAAATGTGGAGACAACAGCTTAGGAGAGCTGTTAAAAGAGTGTCTACTAGTCAAATTGGTGGAGGAGACTGGGTGGAGAGCAAATAGACATGTGGCAGCATCCTCAAACCACTTCCAACTGTTGCAGGTGGCAACCTCCCTACATTTGGGGTCATAATTCCCCAAGAAAGTGGAATCAGAGCAGGTGCTTCAATTAATGACAACTGACCCAAAAGACCTAGGCAATCTTTATAAAAATGCCCATTGAAGAGAGCTGAGGCTACTCATTTCTAGAGAAGTGATCATTTAGGTGAATGTACTTCAGAGAAATTCAATGGAAGAGAATTGTGAAAAGAGTTTGAGCGGTTAACTGCTAAGTGATCTAGTGCATCTTTTCAGCTGAAGGATCTTACTGCTGAGTGCAGAGTGTTTACTGAGTCATTGGACTAGTCTATTGTTTGCTTGCTCCATCATTTCTCAGCCAAGAAGACCAAGAACAGGCTCGGGGGTCCTGAGGAAGCATTGTTTGAGCGCTCTCCAGGAGTTTGGTAGGGAGGAACGGCCTCCTAACGTTGTTCTTATCCATCCTAATCAGGTTCTACATTCTTTTGTTCTACTGTGTTAGATAGTTAAAAGTGAATATGACTGTTAAATGAATGTTAGATATTTAGTTGTAAAATGTTAGAGTTAGAAATATTTTAGATTATTGAAGGAATGAATCTGAAATAGATGGAAAATAATTCTAATCTGTGTTTTCCAACACCTGGAATGACCAGACCGTACTCCAGCACAGACAGAGTATTTAAAGTAGATGAAGGAAACGATAAGAGACTGAAATGAATAGATGTGTTTTGTATTTCATAATAGCAGAGTAATTTATTTCAGTATGTAGGTTAATATCAAAAAGAACAATAACCTGGTTAGTTATGTTATTGTTTTACAAGCCGATGTATGTACATATACTGGAAAAAGAAATAGCAGTAATTCAGTACAGGTAGAAGGATTAATATGTTAAGAAAATAACTTAGTAGATAAATGTTGTAATTATAGATAGTAGATTATTCTTTGTTTTATTCAAGTTAAATTATGCAGGAGCTTAAACTGTGTTACATTATAGATATATTCCTTTGTATTTATTTAGTAACTATTTGCAAATGCAGTAGAAGAAACGCAGTCAAGCTATCTTGTTTATATTCAGTTCAGTTAAAATATAACTACTAAACATATAGTTTATTTACTTATGATATTAACTAAACTAAGATACAAAATCTATGTCTTTACTTTTTAAAGAACTCTGAGTAATTCTCAATTTGTCAGCTTAAGTAAATAAAACAATAAGAATATGTTAATGATTAATATAAATAAAATACATATCTATGTAAAGAACTGTTCAGTATTTATCAACAGGTTTAAACCTGCAAAAGAAAACTACAGGGTCAAAACCCTAACTTAAATATATTGTTTCAAATAAAAACAACTAAGCTATAATCCATTTGTTTAGATCATTTTATATCAATAAACAATTAAATTATTGCACACTGGTTACAGTCCTTGTAACAAATATTGAATAGATACAAATTTAAGAATTATCAAAATACACCAGTAATAATATTAACTTAAAACAATATTTGTTTTACAAATTCATAGAACCTATTTAATTAAATTAAAAGAATTAGGTAAACAAGGGTTTCATTCAGGAAACCCTAGCTCTTATTCCTGAGCCAACAAATAATTATTACAAATTACTCTATGAAGGAGTTACAGTTACGGCTTTAAATAAATAACTACATTATATCACAAAATATAATAAACAGTAAATTTCTTTATTCACAGTTGAATAGGGTAAAAACCCTGAGTACACAGAGTCACAAAAATAGAATTTCTGCAAGCGAGTCCGAGCTCGAAAGAAACCTTTTTAGAAAAACCATTGTGTTACATTAACAAGCCATAAGGCTGAAAACCTAAACTAAATACAAGACCCAGCTCACGGTCGAGACTACCCATCGACAAAGCGAGGGTTTGTAAACAGAACATAACCCTTTAACATTTAAAAGAAGAAACTGTATAGCTAAAGGCGAAGCTGGACAAGCTTCCAAGCTCAAGGTTCATCACCACACAACTCAGTTGCAAGCAAGGTAAAAACTCAACCGTCGAACCCAGGGCTTACCAATTTGGAGTTACAGCATTCGAAGACAACCAGCTTTGTCCTCTTCACAATTTGCAGGTAGATTTTTGGGTTCCTGCAAAGAGTTTATAGTACAGAGTGTTAATTTACACAACTCTTTAAATATTGTAAACCCTACTGTAAAAAAACGAAGCTATAAATCTTCTACATTGAACATAACACTAAAAATTACCTTAAATAAGAATGTCAAACAGTTTAGTGGAGAGACTGTCACCAATAGAAAAGCTTGCACACGGTTTTTCAAACCTGGCGACGATGGAGAAGCACACCCAATAGCAAGCAAAGCTTAGACTATCACCACAGTGACAGGCCACGAGAAGAAATATGGAGATACAGACAGGCCGTAAACCAAGTGCAGCGAAACCAACAAACCCTTGTAGAGTAGAAATCCACGGTGGTGGAGTTTGGCAACAGGACCGAGATCAAGAAACTACAGTATGATAAAACCAGGCATTGGGACAACTGATACAAGAGTAGCAATCACGGCCACTATGAAAACCATGCAGAGTAGCCCAAAGGGCCAGCATGAACTACAGAGGAAGAATGGAAAAAGGGTTAGGCTTACAATGGTTTTATACGACCAATACTTGGATAGGAGGTGACCACGTGCCACAAGAAAATCAAACCATGCATGGGTTGAGCTCTATAGTCACCTGCATTCCAATAATTTCCAATTATTTACACAATAATTTAATATCAAACTGAGATTGAACTATGACATATGCTCATATATATATCCCAACGTTATCATAACACATGTATATCATAATGTCGTTAGCGTTGTTTTGGCGTTTGGATAAACCACATTATGTTAACGTTGACCTAGTGAAAGGTGTAATCACTTAATCAAATTGGTTTATCCCGGAAACAATCATGTATAGAATCTTTTAAAATATAGTAAGCTTGTATGCTAGCAAATCAATGTTAAGTATGCACGTTTTATAATCCTTTTAAAACCAACAACTCAAGTGGTGACAATTATAAAGTTGGATAGCATAGTAAAGAATGGAATCATGGATTCTTTACAAGTTCAACTTTGTTTTAGACTTGTTTAGAACCTTCGAACTAACTATAGACTTGTATGTTTGTAAACATAATAGTTTATGCATGTTTATAACCCTTACAAAACCAACGATTCGAATGGTAATAAACTATAAAGTTGGCTAGTATAGTAAAAGAATGTATATTGAATTCTTTTACATAGTTCAATTTGGTTTAGACTTTAATAGACAATAGTTGTTTCTCAACTTGGCATTTGTTAGTAATTTACCATGAATATTTATTTGGTAGGATGATTTTATGATTATACAAGATAACTGGTGCTTATCATAGTATAGAAGGTTGATCATTATAGAAAACATCTACCTTAAAAGTTGTTATTGACAGTAACTTAATATAAGAAAAGCATTATAGAAGTAATAAGAATTGCAATGGAATAATCCTACTCGAGTCCATAATCAGTAGAACCACATGGATTGACTTAGATTTGAGAAGTAAAGGCAAACAGTGTTTCATGTGAAAAGATGCAATTGTTTTTACACTAATCAAACTTATAATGTTAAGAAGTTTTACAGGCTGTAAGTTTCCCTACAGAATGTAAATATCGATCAACTTGATACTCAAGTAAATAGTAAGATAATGTATATGATACAATAGTACATGCAGTACGACATTGACGAAGCTAATAACCTGTTAATGAGCAATTGATTTATACATATAAGTAATAGGTCAATACTTACTATGCTAGTAGGTCAAAAAGGAAATCGAATTTTATATTCTAATGAAAATCCTACTATCAATATTGATCGAAGCTCTTCCATGTATAATAACCCATAGTACAATAAGTATAACATTGCAAGATATGTATATCAAAGTAGAAGTTACTATGCAACAAAAATTACAATTTTAGAGCCCCAGTAAGTATCTTTACTGTCGCTAAGTTCGATAAAGAAAGGAACTCATCTATTTGAACTTTGCTTACAAGAAAAATTGGAGAAAACAAACTACTTTACCTCTTGGAAGTTGCTTGGAATTTCTCAACTTATCTATTAAGCATTTTAATTGCAAATAGAAACACTTTTTGATACTTTATGAATTTAAAACGTTTACTTGTTCGATCATACCTGTAAACCTGTAAGACCCGTAATCTTTCTGCATTAGCATAAATGCTAAGTAAGCCCAGGATTCAAAATTAGATTCCACCTACTTGCCATAAAAAAGATTCATCAATAAACTAAAATAAAACAATATGCAAGTAAACCTTATTATGTTACGAAAAGGAAACTGCTTAGTTAAGGTAATTTTGAAATTATGTAATACTAAGCATTGGAATATTTTTGTTTCTGCTAACCATTAGCTGTTAGTAAACCGCAGATTCAGCATTTTATGTTATCTCAAAAATTTTAAATTTTTGTGAAAATTTGGGGTTTTGACATGTGGTATCAGAGCATAAGGTTCAAACACTAGGCCTTGATGAAGCCCAACTAGATTTTATGAAACAGTAAATTGAATTATTATGTTGATGTGTTTTCTTTTCAATGTTATTCAACAGAGAAATTGTTTCTGGAGTTTAACAAACAGGTATGGAAAGGCTGGAGGAATATGTAGAGGAGGAATCTCCATTTACTGAACCAGAAAACTTACCAAGAGATCCTATACTAGAATATTTAACTACCAATTCCTCAGAACTGTTACAAACAATAAAAGACCTAAAATCTAAAATGGAATCTTTAAAACTAGAGAATGAAAGGATTCTGAGGGCTCAGGAGGAGATGAATCAGATCCTAACACAAAGGTTTCAAACAAAGGGTAGGGGTAGAAGAACTGAATCAAAAGATACAAGTCATCAACATAAATTTTAAAAGATGAAACATACTAAAAATGAAAGCAGTTCATCTTCAGAGGTGTTTGGTGAACAACGAAATTTCCATTCTACTACTGATAGTAGTGATGACAACCATTACATTAAAAAGAGTAAATACAAACCTTATGAGGAAATTTCTGGGGAATTTAAAAAGATAAAACCACCAACATTTAATGGAGATACTGAGAAGGGGGAGGAAGCGGAATCCTGGTTATCTGGGATGAAAAAGTACTTCCAGATATATAACTATTCTAACCAATTAAAGGTTAGAATGGCTATCTACAATCTCTTAGGAAAGGCTGACATTTGGTGGCAGTACTTAAAGAGAGTTAAGGGAATAAAAGAGAAGAATGTAAATTGGAGTACCTTTAAGAGGTACTTTAAAAAGAAATTTATGTTTGAGCAATCCTATGAAGAGAGAGCAAAAGAATTTTATGAGCTTAAATTAGGATCAATGACAATGAAAGATCTAAACAGTAAGTTTTTACGTCTTCTTAGGTATGTGCCATACCTTGTAGATGAAAAACCAAAGGTACAGCGATTCCTCAGCTGTCTACCTCATCATATTAAGGACGGGATTGAATATGACAATCCAAACACTTTGGAAGAAGCTATGAGGAAATCCAACTTCTGTTATGAACAGAATCGAAAGAAGGAAATCATGGCCAACTGGAAGGCCAAGAAGAATAACAACCAGTATGATCAAAAGAAGAAAGAATTGGTGCCCAACAGAAATTCTAAGAACAATAAGGCCAAAAA
Source organism: Pseudotsuga menziesii (assembly GCA_001517045.1). Lineage (NCBI taxonomy): Eukaryota > Viridiplantae > Streptophyta > Pinopsida > Pinales > Pinaceae > Pseudotsuga > Pseudotsuga menziesii. The sequence goes on from LPNX010440302.1 coordinate 168,214, forward strand.
TTATTCTAATAAGAATTTCCAAGGAAATAAGAATAATTCACCAAGCAATCAGAATAATACCAAGGGTAAAGAATTTGCTAATAACCATGGTAATTACACCAAGAACTTTGGGCGCAAAGAACCTATAAAGTGATGGGAGTGTAATGGCCCACACTATGCTTCAGTCTGTCCTAATCGAAAAAAGACTGTTAGTAATATTCATACCATACAGGAGGAGATGACTATTGGAGAATTAGCGAGGACTATGCCAAGAATCAATGTAGCCTTGGAGAATCGACAAGCAGAATATCAAACTTCCATGGTGGAAGTAGAAGGTATGATAAATAAAACCCCTATAACTATTTTGATTGATCCAGGAGCTAGTCTCAGTTATATTTCACCTAAAATGGTAGAAAAATGTAAGTTGCCTATTGAAAAATTTGAAAATTCTTGGTTGGTTCAGTTAGCCACTGGTGCTAAAAGGAAGGTAACTTGTTTTGTAAAAGAATGTGCAGTAGTTATGGATCATTTTGAAACTGTTGTAAAGATTAATGTATTGCCTCTTGGTTCTTATGATTTATTGATCGGTATGGATTGGTTAGAACAACATAGGGTAATTTTAAATTGTTATGATAAAACCTTTACATGTATAAACAATGATGGAAAACCAGTAAGTGTAAAAGGAATCCCTAGAAAAACCACCATAAGGCAGATTTATGCTCTACAGCTTAAGAGAGTTGTTAGGAAGGGTTACAAAGCTTATGCAGTAACAATAACTGATGAGGAGAATCTAAATAAGAAAGATAAATTAAAATTGGAAGACATACCAGTCTTAAGATAATATTTGATGTATTTCCGGAAGAAATTCTGGGACTACCTCCAAAAAGGGAATTGGATTTCACCATTAAGCTGATACCTGGTGCAGTACCTAGCTCAAAGGCCCCTTATCGAATGAACATACTTAAACTTAATGAATTAAAGTCTCAACTAAAAGAACTTATTGATAAAAAGTATATTCGACCTAGTGTGTCTCCCTGGGGGGCACCTATCATCTTCGTTAAGAAAAAGGACAGAACCATGCTACTTTGCATAGATTACCGTCAGTTGAATAAGATGACCATAAAAAATCGATACCTGTTTCCGCACATAGATGATCTGTTTGATCAACTACATGGAGCTATGGTGTTTTCAAATATAGATTTAAGGTCTGGATATAATCAAGTTAGGATTAAATATGAAGACATCTTTCAAACAGCTTTTAGAGCTTGATATGGCCATTACGAGTTTGTCATCATGCCATTCAGGATTACTAATGCCCCAGTTGTTTTTATGTGTTTAATGAAAAACATTATGCATAAGTATCTAGATAAGTTTGTAGTCGTGTTCATCAACGATATATTAATCTATTCAAAAATTGAAGAAGAACATAAAGAACATTTAAAAATTGTTTTGCAGGAGTTACGAGATCATCAACTCTTTGCAAAGTTTAGTAAATGTGATTTCTTCAAGGATAAGATACAGTACTTAGGTCATGTGGTGACTAAGGAAGGGATTTTCAGTAGATCCCGAAAAGATAAAGGTGATCGAATATTGGTTGGTTCCTAAGGATATAACTGATGTTCGATCTTTCATGGGAATTATCGGTTACTACCAGAGGTTAATTGAAGTTTTTTCGAGGATAGTGAATCCGATAACTTCTTTACAGAAGAAAGGGAAAAAGTTTGATTGGAACCAGAAATGCGAGGAAAGCTTTAAAAAGTTAAAAAAATTATTAACCAGCGCACCTATTTTAAGAATAGCTGATCCAAATAAAGAATTTGTAGTGTGCACTGACACTTGCAATGATGGCTTAGGTGGTGTTCTGACTCAAGAAGAGCATGGTATTTCCTATGAGTTTCAAAAATTAAAAAATTATGAAAAGTATTATGCAACTTATGATCTAGAAATAGCTGCAGTTATACATGCTCTAAAGATGTGGCAACATCACCTAATTGGCAGAAAATTTATTTTAATGATTGATAATAAAGGATTAAAGTATCTGTTAGATCAGCCTAATCTAAATGCCAAACAATCTAGGTGGCTAGCTTTCCTAAGTGAGTATGATTTCTAAATTCAACACATTAAAGGTAAAGAAAATAAAGTTGTTGATGCATTAAGTAGGAATGCAAGGCTGAATTTTGCAGCAGTTATCAGCACTTATACTACAGATTTGGATGAATAGCTTACAGCAGGAATAGAACAAGATGAAATTTACTAAAATTTACAAGATAAAACAAAAGAAAATCCAACAGAAAGCTTAAGTAAAGGTACAGTTTGAATGCAAAAGAATTTTTACTGTATAAAGACAGAATGTATGTACCTAAAGTTAAGTTGTTAATTTTGGATGAAATTCATAAAACTCCATACTCAGGTCATCCAGGATATCAAAACACTATAACTATGTTAAGAAAAAAACATTTTTGACCAAATATGAAGACTGAACTAGTAGAATATATTGCTAGGTGTTTTGAATGTCAACAAGTGAAAACTGAACATCAACACCCAGCTGGATTACTTCAGTCATTACCCATTCCTATCTAGAAATGGGAGATAATTAGTCTCGATTTTGTTACTGGACTGCCTAGAAATCAAAATCTAAATGATTCTATCATGGTAGTAGTCGATAAGTTAAGTAAAGCAGCTCACTTTATACCTATTAAAACTACATACAAAGCTGCAAATATAGCTGATATCTTTCTAAAAAATATTTTTCGACTGCATGGAGTACCAAAAGTCATAATCTCAGATAGAGATCCTAAATTTACAGGTAACTTTTGGAAATCTCTGTTTAAAGGATTAAACACTACATTAAATTTTAGTACTTCGTTCCATCCTCAAACAGATGGACATACTGAAAGAGTAAACCAAGTACTGGAATATTTATTAAGAATGTACGTGAAAGATCAGCCAGGTAAATGGGAGGATTATTTACATCTGGTAGAATTTGCTTATAATAATAATTATAAGACATTAGCCAAATTTAGTCCTTTCGAAATTTTGTATGGAAGGAAATGTAATACTCCTATCTCTTGGAGTAATCTGGTGGATAGATTGGTATTAAGTCCTGAACTGTTAAAGGAAATGGAAGAAATTGTAAAGCAGGTACAAGGTAATCTGAAAGTTGCACAGAATCGACAGAAAAGTCAAGAAGACCTTAAAATAACTCCAAAAGAGTTTCAGGTAGGAGAACATGTGTTCATCAAGGTGAGGCCCAAAAAGAGATCTCTGAGATTGGGGAGTTGTGCAAAACTAGCACCTTGTTATTGTAGTCCATTTGAAATACTGTCTGGGATTGGACAAGTAGCTTATCAATTAGCATTACCACCAAATTTAAGAGTACATAATGTTTTTCACATTTCTGTATTAAAGAAATATGTTCATGATGCTACTCATGTTGTTAACTGGAATGATGTACAGGTGGAACCAGAAGGAGATTTTCTGGTGGAACCGGACTGTATCCTCGGAAGGAGGGAGATCACACTTCAGAACCGCACCATTGGACAGGTGAAGATGCAATGGAAGCACCTTAGTCCAAAGGAAGCCACCTGGGAATTGGAAAGTAATATGCGAGATGCATATCCAATTCTGTTCCAGGGGAATTCTGAGGATGAAGAATAAATAACATCGAGGACAATGTTATATTCTAAGGGGGTGTGTATGTCACATGCCCCAATTTTTGCAAAAACAATATTATCTTATTTTATTTTATTTGAGGAAAATATGTTAAGTTGTAATTGATGACTCAGCAGAGTCAAGTATATTTAATGTAATTCTAAATATTTTAATTAAAAATAAATAAAGGTGGATACAACAACTTAGGAGAGTTGTTAAAAGAGTGTTTACTGGTCAAATTGGTGGAGGAGACTAGGTGGAGAGAAAACAGACATGTGGCAGCATCCTCAAACCACTTCCAACTGTTGTAAGTGGAAACCTCCCTACATTTGGGGTCATGATTCCCCAAGAAAGTGGAATCAGAGCAGGTGGCTCAGTTAATGACAACTGACCCAAAAGACCTGGGCAATCTTTATAAAAATGCCCATTGAAGAGAGTTGAGGCTGCTCATTTCTAGAGAAGTGATCATTTAGATGAATGTACTTCAGAGAAATTCAATGGAAGGGAATTCTGGAAAGAGTTTGAGGGGTTAAATGCTAAGTGTTCTAGTGTAGCTTTTCAGCTGAAGGATATTACTGTTGAGTGTAGAGTGTTTACTGAGTCATTGGACTAGTCTATTGTTTGCTTGCTCCACCAGTTCTCAGCCAAGAAGACCAGGAACAGGCTCAGGGGTCCTGAGGAAGCGTTGTTTGAGTGCTCTCCAGGAGTTTGGTAGGGAGGAACGGCCTCCTAACGCTATTTTTTTCCATCCTAATCAAGTTCTACATTCTTTTGTTCTACTGTGTAAGATAGTTAAATGTGAATCTGACTGTTAAATGAATGTTAGATATTTAGTTGTAAAATGTTAGAGTTAGAAATCTTTTCAATTATTGAAGGAATGAATCTAAAATAGATGGAAAATAATTCTAATCTGTGTTTTTCCACGCCTGGAAGGACCAGACCATACTCCAACACAGACAGAGTATTTAAAGTAGATGAAGGAAACGATACGAGACTAAAATGAATAGATGTGTTTTGTATTTCATAATAGCAGAGTAATTTATTTCAGTATGTAGGTTAATATCAAAAAGAACAATAACCTGGTTAGCTATGTTATTGTTTTACAGGCCGATGTATGTACATATACTGGAAAAAGAAATAGCAGTAATTCAGTACAGGTAGAAGGATTAATATGTTAAGAAAATACCTTAGTAGATAAATGTTGTAATTATAGATAGTAGATTATTCTTTGTTTTATTCAAGTTAAATTATGCAGGAGCATAAATTGTGTTACATTATAGATATATTCCTTTGTATTTATTTAGTAACTATTTGCAAATGCAGTAGAAGAAACACAGTCAAGCTATCTTGTTTATATTCAGTTCAGTTAAAATATAACTACTAAACATATAGTTTATTTACTTATGATATTAACTAAACTAAGATACAGAATCTATGTCTTTACTTTTTAAAGAACTCTCAGTAATTCTCAATCTATCAGCTTAAGTAAATAAAACAATAAGAATATGTTAATGATTTATATAAATAAAATACATAACTATGTAAAGAACTGTTCAGTATTTATCAACGAGTTTATACCTACAAAAGAAAACTACAAGGTCGAAACCCTAATTTAAATATATTGTTTCAAATAAAAACAACTAAGCTATAATCCATTAAGTTTAGATCATTTTCTATCAATAAACAATTAAATTACTGCAGACTGGTTACAGTCCTTGTAACAAATATTGAATAGATACAAATTTAGGAATTCTCAAAATACACCAGTAATAATATTAGCTTAAAACAATATTTGTTTTACAAATTAATAGAACCTATTTAATTAAATTAAAAGAATTAGGTAAACAAGGGTTTCATTCAGGAAACCCTAGCTCTTATTCCTGAGCCAACAAAGAATTATTACAGATTACTCTATGAAGGAGTTACAGTTACGACTTTAAATAAATAACTACATTATATCACAAAATATAATAAACAGTAAATTTCTTTATTCATAGTCGAATAGGGTAAAAACCCGAAGTACACAGAGTTACAAAAATAGCATTTCTGCAAGCGAGTCCGAGCTCAAAAGAAACCTTTTTAGAAAAACCATTGTGTTACATTAACAAGCCAGAAGGCTGAAACTCTAAACTAAATACAAGACCCAGCTCATGGCTGAGACTACCCATCGACGAAGCGAAGGTTCGTAAACAGAACAGAACCCTTTAACATTTAAAAGAAGAAATTGCATAGCTAAAGGCAAAGCTAGACAAGCTTCCAAGCTCAGGGTTCATCACCACACAACTCAATTGCAAGCAAGGTAAAAACCCAACCGTCGAACCCAGGGCTTACCAATTTGGAGCTACGGCATTCGAAGACAGCCAGCTTTGTCCTCTTCACGATTTGCAGGTAGAGTTTCGGGTTCCTGCAAAGAGTTTATAGTACAGAGTGTTAATTTACATAACTCTTTAAATATTGTAAACCCTACTGTAAAAACAAGGAAGCTGTAAATCTTCTACGTTGAACATAACACTAAAAATTACCTTAAATAAGAATGTCGAACAGTTTAGTGGATATACTGCCACCAACAGCAAAGCTTGCACACAGTTTTTCAAACCTGGCGACGATGGAGAAGCACACCCAATAGTAACCAAAGCTTAGAATATCACCGCAGTGACAGGCCATGAGAAGCAAGATGGAGATACAGACAGGCCGTAAACCAAGTGCAACGAAACCAACAAACCCTTGCAAAGTAAAAATCCATGATGGTGGAGTTTGGAAATAGGACCGAGCTCAAGAAACTACAGCACAATAAACCCAGGCATTGGGACAACTGATACAAGATTAGCACTCACGGCCGCCATGAAAACCATGCAGACCAGTCCGAAGGGAAAGCGTGAACTGCAGAGGAAGAATGGAAAAAGGGTTAGGGTTACAATGGTTTTATATGACCAATACTTGGACAGGAGGTGACCACGTGCCATAAGAAAATCAAACCATGCATGGGTCGAGCTCTATAGTCACTTGCATTCCAATAATTTCCAATTATTTACACAATAATTTAATATCAAACTGAGCTTGAACTATGACATATGCTCATATATATATCCCAACGTTATCATAACACATGTATATCATAATGTCGCTAGCGTTGTTTTGGCATTTGGATAAACCACATTATGTTAACATTGACCTAGTGAAAGGTGTAATCACTTAATCAAATTGGTTTATCCCAAAAACAATCATGTATAGAATCTTTTAAACTATAGTAAGCTTGTATGCTAGCAAATCAATGTTAAGTATGCACGTTTTATAATCCTTTTAAAACCAACAACTCAAGTGGTGACAATTATAAAGTTGGATAGCATAGTAAAGAGTGGAATCATGGATTCTTTACAAGTTCAACTTTGTTTTAGACTTGTTTAGAACCTTCGAACTAACTATAGACTTGTATGTTTGTAAACATAATTCTTATGTATGTTTATAACCCTTATAAAACCAACGATTCGAATGGTAATAAACTATAAAGTTGGCTAGTATAGTAAAAGAATTTATATTGAATTCTTTTACATAGTTCAATTTGGTTTAGACTTTAATAGACAATAGTTGTTTCTCAACTTGGCATTTGTTAGTAATTTACGATGACTATTTATTTGGTAGGATGATTATATGATTATACAAGATAATTAGTGCTTAGCATAGTATAGAAGGTTGATCATTATAGAAAATATCTACCTTAAAAGTTGTTATAGACAGTAACTTAATATAAGAAAAGCATTATAGAAGTAATAATAATTGCAATGGAATAATCCTACTCGAGTCCATAATCAGTAGAACCACATGGATTGACTTAGATTTGAGTAGTAAAGGCAAACAGTGTTTCATGTGAAAAGACGCAGTTGTTTTTACACTAATCAAACTTATAATATTAAGAAGTTTTACAGGTTGTAAGTTTCCCTACATAATGTAAATATCAATCAGCTTGATACTCAAGTAAATAGTAAGATAATTTATATGATACAATAGTACATACAGTACGACATTGACGAGGAATCTAATAACCTGTTAATGAGCAATTGATTTATACATATAAGTAATAGGTTGATACTTACTATACTAGTAGGTCAAAAAGGAAATCGAATTTTATATTCTAATGAAAATCTTACTATCAATATTGATCGAAGATCTTCCGTGTATAATAACCCGTAGTACAATAAGTATAACATTGCAAGATATGTATATCAAAGTAGAAGTTACTATGCAACAACAATTACAAGTTTAGAGCCACAGTAAGTATCTTTACTGTCATTAAGTTTGATAAAGAAAGGAACTCATCTATTTGAACTTTTCTTACAAGAAAAACTGGAGAAAACAAACTACTTTACCTCTTGGAAGTTGCTTGGAATTTATCAGCTTATCTACTAAGCATTTTAATTGCAAATAGAAACACGTCTTGATACTTTATGAATTTAAAATGTTTACTTGTTCGATCATACCTGTAAACCTGTAAGACCAGTAATCTTTCTTTGTTAGCATAAATGCTAACTAAGCCCAGGATTCAAAATTAGATTCCACCTACTTGCCATAAAGAAGATTCATCAGTAAACTGAAATAAAACAATATGCAAGTAAACCTTATTATGTTACGAAAAGAAAACTGCTTAGTTAATGTAATTTTGAAATTATGTAATACTAAACATTGGACTGTTTCTTTTTCTACTAACCATTAGCTGTTAGTAAACCCCAGATTCAGCATTTTATGTTATCTCAAAAATTTCAAATATTTGTGAAAAATTGGAGTTTTGACACTTGGAGTTTCCTTAGTTAGGGAATTTATGAAATTTTGATGAAATGATTGGGTTAACAATGGTTGTTTCTCAACATTGCGTTGTATAAGTGGCAACTTTAGGGTTGTTATAGAAAAATATAGGTTTGACGAAGACACTTGATGAGATTAATACAAATCATTAGCGTAAGACTTGACTTGGTGTTTCTGGATTAAATTTTTGTTCACATGTTGTCTTACCTTCCACTCCCTAGTTGCCTTCTAGTTGCATGTTTTCTTATCATTTCCCTTCCACTATATATTTTCACCAAATATCTATGCATTTTGCACAAGTTTTCTCTTTTAGTTGTCTTCATTTAACCCCTAACATGGATCCTTTATGGTTGCGCCATTAAGAAAAGTTTATTAAACATCCCTCGGCTTCTTCTCACTCATACATTTCCATATATATATCATAAAAGGGGGGTTTTATATCATTTCAAGTTATACCATTAGAATTTATTCATGTGCACACTACTACCCCTCATTCCAAAAAGTATGGCTTTTTCCTAGCCCTCCAAACTCCACAACAATCCAAATTCCTAGCACTCCTCCCCCATCAACCTGCACAACCAAAGGAATGGTACCCCATACTCTACAACCAGTCCCTTGGTCTATCCAAATCCCCTTCCAATGTTCCAACTCAAGTCGACTAGGGAATCTTCATGCTGTGAAATATATAGAGGAAAACCTCATTTACAACCATCCAATCCACTAGCACTCGTCCCCCATTATCTCGCACAACATAAGGAATGGGACTCCCCTTCTCTACATGCAATCCCTATTCCATTCCAGTGCTCCAACACAATCCAACCAAGGAGTCTATATGCTGGTACTCTAGGGACCTCAACCACAGGCTAGGTTTTCTCTCATAGGTACCATGTAAGATGGTTAAAATGATAACTAGCATGACATATTGAATTCTATAATTTTCAAATGAATGAGCCTCCCATTCCATTCTCACATTATATATGCATGGCTTTAACTTTCCATGTGGCACTCAAGAGGAACACAATTTCCCCCTCTTAATCCCAACTTAGGATAATAATAAAGGTAAGGCTAATTAAGACACTCTCATAAACAATGCTTTAGGGACCTTAGGATAAAATCACCTTCTTAGGCTTTATCTCAGGCTCCTAGTAACGTAGCGCTGTGCTAAGGTTCTGACTGGAGTGTAGGGTTCTGACGGGAGCGTAGGGTTCTGATGGCCATCTGTGGCCCGCTCTGTCCTGTCGACCTCTGCGCCTCTAGGCAGAGATCGTGCTGGTTGCTCAGGTGCCCCTCCTTTGGGCGGTGGCCGTGAAGGCGGGCATGCCGGTCGTTGGAGATGGGCCCCCTATGGGCCCTTGTGCTAAGCTCCTTGCTTTCAAAGCTTTGAGGATGGGGATATCTAAGTCATTTCCCCCCCTTGTGATCCCCAAATTTGTGAAGAAGCTTGATGAGGTTCCCACCATCGACCACCCCCTGCAGCATCCCATGCATATTGCCATATCCCTTGTAGACTGGGATTTAGTGGGCTAGTTCACAGGTCTTTGGCCCTCCCATAAGTCCACAGATCACTGGATTCAAAAAAATTGGAGGCCCCTTATCTTGAATAGCATCACATGTTATGCTGTCAGAAGGGGGTTTTTTCTATTTGAATTCATTGCTAAAGAAGATCGAGATCTGATTTTTTAAAGCGGTCCATACTTCATGGGCTCGTAGGGACTATACTTGAACAGATGGAATCCTTACTTTTATCCCGCTATCGACGTCCCTAAAGCAGTCCCGATATGGGTTCATCTTCCCAATCTCTCGATCCATTTATGGACCTCCTCCTCCATGCAAGCCATTGGTAACAAGCTCGGTAAGTACATCGACAAAGCTCATCCTAAAGACAACTACTCTTGTGCCCGTATCTATGTAGAAGTAGATCTGGAAGCAGGGCTTCCTGAAGCAATTAAACTAGTAGTTAAGGAATGGCATCATTATCAAACACTGGACTATGAACAACTGCCTTTCAAATGCAGTCATTGTCATGAGTACGACCATTTTCAAAAAAGATGCCCTAAGAAACCCATAGACATTGAAAAATATCACGAAGAAGGATGGATCCAGGAAAAATGAGCTAAACCTAATCCAAGGCAACCCCTTAGAAAAGTTGAGAAAACTCCTGGACCCATTAAGACTTCGGCTGCACCCTCCAATCCCACCCTTGACCCTAGCATTCCTGCCGTAGCTATTGTCTCCCCGCTATCCGAGGAAGCTCCTATTTTGGAGGATGGGGTCCCATCAAGTCCGATCCAGGATCCTGCCATCCCTTCGCAATTTGAAAATAACCAGGAAGGAAATAGTCTCTCAGCTTCTCAAATACAATCCTTCGAGGAAAAGGTCTCGAAAGATGAAGAAGGATAAATTCACCTCCATCCTTCCCCCTCTAAAAAGAAAGGCAAGAAAGGAAGAAAAATGGACAAGAAACGAAGAGAAGAAGCCACTTACAGAGACAAGCTGTTGGGATCGCAAGTCACCCTCAAAACCATGCTAAACTCCAGAAACACGAGGTAGAAATGCCAGCCCAAAGGGGCTACCAAAACCCCAAAAGGTAAGTAATGAAGATTGTCTCCTGGAACTGTAGAGGATTAGGAAGCAAGAAAAAGTTAGACTCTATGAAAGATCTAATCTGTATTGCTAGCCTGGACATCCTTCTGGTCTAGGAGACAAAAATGGAGGAAGAATGTTTCCTCCAGTCGGCCCCTATTTTTTGGAAATCTGGTGAGGCCCTTGCTACCAGCACCAAAGGTGCTTTTGGTGGTCTAGGCACCCTCTAGAGAAAATATGCCTTTGATCTCGTCCATTCCGACTCAAACACCCACTGGTTTCTATCCATTCTCTTTCACAAAGATTTGGGTATTCAACTGAGTCTCTTCAATATCTATGTTCATGTTCTTCTTATGGGAAAAAAATCCTGCTAGCAAAGTATTCAAGGTATCCTCTCCTCCCAAAACTTGGAAAAAGTCATCCTTGGCGGGGATCTGAATACCACACTGAATGCCAAAGAAAAAAAAGGATGGTCAATTGTCAGAGATCCTCTTCAAGAAACCGTGGAGGATATCATGATTTGCTAGGATCTTGAGAATATTAAGCTATCTCAGGGAAACTTCACCTGGTCCAATCGAAGGATTGGGCCAGACCATATTGCTTCCAAGCTTGATCGGTTCCTCATTCACCATTCCTTCACTGCCTTTGGTTTCATATCTGATTCTAAGATTCTTCCATTTAGTATGTCGAACCACAAACCGATCTTGTTGGATCTCATGGAAGAAAAAAATCTTGGTCCTATTCCCTTCAGGTTTAGTCCCTGCTGAATCTCCCAAGTAAGTTTCATGGACCTAGTAGCCTCAAGTTGTGTCATTCCTCTTTCAGGATCTCCTTTCTTTTTCTAGGAAGAAAAATTGAGAAGGCTGAAAAAATCCCTCAAAATTTGGGCCAAGTCCCTTCCGTCCCTCTCTACCGTTATGCTGGAAGCCCAACGCAATCTGGAAAATCATCAACTTTCTCAGGAAGAGCATCTTTCAGACCTCACCAATCTTGAAAAATAAGCTACCCTTCATCGGTCCCTACATGCGGTCTGCAGGTTAGAAGAAGAAAATCTCAGACAGAAGTCTAGGTGCCTATGGTTAAAATTTGGAGACCAGAACACCAGCTTTTTTCATAAGCAAGCGGAGGGGTGCAAAAACTTCAATTCGATCAAAGAAATTCAGATCCAGGGCTAGACTTCCAAGGACTTTGAAGAGATTAAACAGACATCCCACGATCACTTCTAACGAGTCTACTCCGACAAAGGTCCTTTTTTGGGCTCTCCCATTCTGGATGTTATTCCCCTTCTACTCTGCCACTCCAAAAACCGCAAGCTTATCGCCCCTGTTTCAAAAAAAGAAGTAAAAAGGGCCCTCGTGGCCATGGAGCTTGACAAAGCACCGGGTTCGGATGGTTTCACTGCTATATTTCTCAAAACTTGCTGGAAGATCATCAAAAAGGACCTGGTTAAAATGGTCCGCAAATCTCAGAAATGTGACAAGATTGAAGGGAGCACCAAATCAGCTTTCCTTAACCTCATCCCTAAAGAGAAAGGGGCTACATCCTTCGATAGATCCCAACCCATCTCTCTCTGTAACATCGGTTACAAACTCATCACCAAGGTTATAGCCAACAGGATTAAAGTGGTGTTACCATCCATCATTCCTGAAAATCAAGGAAGCTTCGTTCAAGGAAGGCAGATCGTATACAACATTATTCTGGTTCAGGAGGCGATTCACTCTAGCATCAGCCATCAAGAAAAAGGTATGTTTGTCAAATTAGACTTCGCAAATGCCTTTGACAGAGTGAAATGTGATTTTCTCTTTCAGGTCATGCTCCGGTTCGGATTTGATTCTATGTTTGTCAAATGGATCCAAGCCTACATCAAATCCCCTTGGATAGCCCCGTTGGTAAACAGGCATGCTGCTAACTTTTTTCAAGTCTCTCGTGGGCTTCACCAAGGTTGCCCTCTGTCTCCCATGCTCTATGTTATCCAAGCTTCTATTCTCAGTTTCCAGCTTGACCTCTACCAACAAAATAATGAGCTCCTTGGACTTCGCATATCCCATGGGGCAAAGGATGTAAACCACACCCAGTTTGCTGATGATACGATCCTTCTTGGAGGTGCCAGTGTGGTCTCTGAAAGGTTATTCAAAAGAGATCTTGAGAAATACCAAGATGCCTCTAGAAATCTCATAAACTATAATAAAATCCAAATCCTCTCCTAGAACTGTAATCCCAGAGACCTCACCGACATCAGTAGAATTCTTGAAATCAAAGGGAGCTCCCAGTGGATCGATTTCAAATACCTTGGGGTCCCCATTTTTAAAGTCACCCCAAAAGCGTCCTCCTGGCTCCCCTTTATTGAAAATATTAAGAACAGAATCAGCGCTTGGGGAGCTACTTGGTTGAATCCATCCAGGAAAGTCGTTCTTATTAAGTCAGTTGTTTCTAGCATTCTGATCTATCAAAGCTCCATCCTTCTGGCTCCCAAAGGCGTCCAAGATCATATTGAGTCCCTTCTCAAAAATTTCCTTTGGAAAGGTGGGAAGCACAATGAAAAGAAGCTCCCCTTGGTCAGTTGGGAGAAAGTTACCGAACACTGGCTTCATGGGGGACTACAAATCCGAAATCTATCTCGGCATAAAATAGCTTTGGGAGCCAAACTGCTCTGGAACATCATTTCTGGCAAACCCTTGTGGTGCAAAGCAGCCCTTTGAAAAAATACTTCTCTTACAGCCGTCTTAGATGCCTGGACCACCCTCCAGCTACCAGAAAATGCTTTGCCATCCTCCCTATTCTTCTTAAAGCCTTCCCCTTCTTTTTCATCCAAGTTAACTTGGATCCCTGGGAATGGAAAACAAATCAAGATTTGGGGGGATTCGATCATGGGAGACCCTCCCCTGGATCAGTCCCATGATATGGAGGACCTAAAAACTCATATGTTCAACAGGAACATCACTACCATTTGGGATATATTATAATGGAACCAGGATGGCTCCTAGAGGGATTGGAACATCCCCTACCCTCCTCAAATGATCGGCGCTAAGAGGCAGCTCCTCCAAAATTTAAAAAGGAAATCCCCTGAAGCCATCTCAGTCAAAGACTCTAGAGGGTGGGGCAATAGATCGGGTAAGTATACTACTTCAGCTAGTTACCACCTCCTTGCAGGCACTGAGAATCTTGAGAACCCTATTATTTGGAAGAGTATCTGGGTTGTTAAAAAACTCCCTAAAATCGACTTCTTCACTTGGACTGTCCTTCACAATAAAATTCTTACTGGTGCCAATATTCAGAAAAAAGGCTGGGAGGGCCCCACAAGATGTCCTCTTTGCCTCACCCATGAATAAAATATAGAGCACATTCTTATTTCCTATGAATTTTCCAAAAGTGTTTGGAAAGCATCCCTTCCCAGGCAGGCTAAGCTCCCCTCCGGAAATCCCGAGGCCCTCTTTCTTTGCTGGGCCTCCAAAGCTCCCTTCAGTCTCAAGTCAAAAAGTGCCAAAACAAGTTGGATGGTGCTCCCCAATATCATTATATGAAAAAATTGGTTGGAAAGAAACTTTTGTATCTTCAGAGAGAGACATGAAAGGGCTGATCAAGTGGTAGCTAAATTCCTTGTTCTGCTGGGAGAATGTCTCTCATAGATTTGGAACAAGCCTTGTACCAACTCTGCCTCTGACGGTTGGATCAACATGCTTGCTCCTAATCCTACCCTGATGCCTCTTGCTCCTAAAAGGAAACCTTGGGAAATTAGGTTGGAGGAATCTGAACTCAAATCCTAGCTCTATTCCGTCAACAGGAGATCTTTGTTCACTGACGGAGCTTCCAAAGGAAATCCCAGGGCGGCAGGGGGGACGGAGTTTTCTTCACTCCGGAAGGATCAATGGATTTCAAGTTTGCTTGGTGGCTGGGTATTGACACCAACAATATGGCAGAAGCCTTAGCTCTATGGAAAGGACTGAGGATAGACAAGGCAATGGGAATCTCCGAGTTAACTGTTATTGGAGATTCCAAAATTGGTATCTGCACTCTAGTTGAAAACCATATGCCTAATCATATGGGCCTGAGGCATCTTATTCACAAGATCATGGCGCAAGCCTCCTCTTTCAAAAAAATTGACTTCTTCCACGTGTTAAGGGAAAACAACTCCAATGCAGACCATGAGGCTAACAAAGGCTCCTCCCTTAGCCCTGGGGAGCTTATTCTCAATGGCCAGGGTTCTTTCTAGTCACCCCCATAGGCCCGGGGGCTTAATAGGGGCTCTCCCTTTGTGGGTCCCAGCCCATCGGACTGCCTCGTGTTGGCGAGCTACAAGGACAGGTCACCCGTGTAATTCACATGGCCAAGCGAAGTTTCGATTTAAAGCTAAGCCTAGGCTGTCTCTTCGTCTAGTGTAAAGATAGTTGCCTCTTCACAGCTTCGTCCCACGTCTTAACGCTTGCAAGATAGGTGACCTCATGCAGTATCGTTGTTCGACATTGGGGGATACATTGGTTTAATGAATTTCATAGATTTGGGCTTCTCACTTGAGGCGAATTTAGCAAGAGTCCTGTCGAAGATGGTTGCATCGAATGTTATCATGCTAGCATTTACTATTCACGCATATGAAACTCTTATGATATCTGGTGGGAAGGTGAGAGGAGTCGCATCGAATCTGGATCACTTGAGCAGTTTCATGATTTCTCGTGCACTGGAATTTGAGGTGACGACAAGCTCCCGGGGTCTCATGGATTTAAAAAGGTGGAATGCTGAGAGTCAAAGCACGTAGGATGCAGTATTGTTTGTCCAAGAGCTTTTTCGTCTCGCTGCTAAGAATTTTCTGATACTTAGGATGGAAGCGGGGTCCTCATCCGCGGTGGTGCCTGTCATTCCAAATATGGTGGATACGAAGGTGAGAGAACTGAAACAAGATCTCAAATCGTTGCAGAATCAAGTGAATTCTATTGATTATGAAAGCGGAAGGAGATTGGAACATGTGAACAAGGATTTGGTCTTCCTTCGCAAGAAATTCAAGAGAAAGGTAAAGCGGACTGAAAAACTCGCTAACCAAGTAGATAGTCGAGCTGGAAATAAAGGTGAACAAGCTTTCTCTCAAACTTGTCAAACATGAAGCATCTGGTAATGGTATGTCCATCTTGGACGGATAGCAGTCGTCTAAGTGCTTTGGTTCGTCGTCTTCCATGTACATGCCTCTCTGGTTTTCTGCATAGTTATCATTTCTCTATTACTCTGCACTATGGTAGTTTCTTAGTATGTTACTCCGTTATAAATGGGTTTAAGGTCTCATATTGTTTATGTTGCCACTCCCTCAAGGGCGTTTTGTTGGCTTAAATTCCTTTTTCGCTTCCTCAAGGGCACCTATGTCCCCTCTGGTTTTTAAGTTTTATGGTTTTCAGTTGCTGCTACCATGAGGGATTTTTGTAATTTGGAACCTTTTTATGGTGGTTACACCACCTCCCAATATAATATAACTGCTTTTGTCTTAAAAAAATCACCTTCTTACGTTTTAAAAAATGGATAATGACTTATATTAATAAGTTACTAGGGAGATCTTCCCTTTAGACCCTTTTTCAATTCCCCAACTTGTGGAATTATACCCCCCATCTCTTCTCTGCCCTTATTCATCTCCAGCCATTAGGCATTTATATTAAATATCATTGACATCATTACAACATATCTGGTCATCCTAGACCATTTATATCTAGCTTCTATCCATTTCATTGTTATATAAATAATTACATCATGGAGTAAAACACAGTGTGTTACATTTCTCTCCCCGTTAATTTATGCACAATCCTTGGTGCATCATTAACAAAATATATATATATATATATATATACATATATATATATATATATACACATGATGATTAATCTTATCAATGTCTTTGAACATGTATAATATGCCTTCATATGGCATCCTTTATCTCCCATGTTTCTTTTTCATTTGTATTTTCCATAAAATACTTGTACCTTGCAATTTGGAATAGCTTCTCCCTATCTTGTACATAATGAACCAACATTGATTATTACCCACCCTAGTTGCCTTCCCAGACTTGGCACATCAACATGTACCTATATCAATCATCAAGAACAAAATATGCAAGTTATATCTATTCTCATGTAACAATTATTATGTTCATAGGAATTTTCAATATCACCACGCAAGCATGTATATTAATACAAAAAATAAATATGATATTTTATTCCAAATTATCTATATTAATATTTCTTTGTCTTCACATGGATCCAACGAGAAATAATTTAGCTTATTGCTCTTTCAGACAAACCCTTCTTTATTCCATTCAAGTTGCCTATTCATTAGCTATGATTTTCCTAACCTCGTGTGGCTTCCTTTATCATTATAGAAGCTTCCAATGTTTCCTTGAGCTACCCTTAA
The DNA here is from genome assembly GCA_001517045.1 of Pseudotsuga menziesii. Lineage (NCBI taxonomy): Eukaryota > Viridiplantae > Streptophyta > Pinopsida > Pinales > Pinaceae > Pseudotsuga > Pseudotsuga menziesii. The sequence continues at coordinate 185,605 of LPNX010440302.1, forward strand.
GTCCCATTGACTATGCAACAATATTTTCCTTAATTTAATTTTCCTTGGCATTTTGTCAATGTTGCCTTGCTACTCTGTATATCTTCACCAATTATATACAATCCCAACTTGGTCGTTCTTGATTTCAACTCATAGTAATTATACCAACTTCCCTTATTGTTTCCTCCCCTTAGCCAATCTTTCCCTAAAAATTAAGTTTACCTTAACTTCCTAGAATTGCATAGTGCTACAATGAGTTCCATTCCAACTTTACATGGGATATTTTCAAATTACCTTTTTCTTTTGCAATTCATACCAAGGTCAAATACACTTTTCACTTGTATGGCCTTTTCATAATTCCATTTTGGAATCATTGGACTATCTTATGTATTTCCTTGATTTTTTGTCTAGTCCTTCTTTCTTTTTCCATCAAACCCTTCACTACAATTTTGAACCACATATTAAACCCACTCATTGTAATGCCTTATTCCCTAATAAACAAATTCTATGTGAGTGGAAGTTTATCACTTTTCCCCATTCTTTACACATAAGTTGTTGGTCCATATCCTACAACTCTTTTAGGTATGCATACATGTGTTCACATGGATAATCCACTCATCTCCTATATGAGATACAATGCTCTTTACCTATTGGTACGGTCCTCATTCTTTATTTGTTGATATGTTCCATGTTTCCTTCAGCTATCATTATTGTTTGGTTGTACACAACAACCAAGTAAAATGGTAATGAATCCCACTTATTTTCTCTGCATGTTGGTATCTTCAATACCTTTCTAAATATCCCATCATGGTTAGACATTAATACACTTATTCATCAATAATATTACCATATTACCAGGCACTCAAACGTACTTGGTTTTATATTGCAAATTTCTAGTAAGCTAACCATTTTTACCCTACTTGTTTTCCCAACTATGTATTTTTTCATTATGAGATCACCATCACAGTATTCATACTATTATCCTTTACCAATGTCACCTATAGCACACTTCTATATTACCATCCAACTTTTTCTCAAAGTTTAGGTTGCTTTGAAGGTTACCAAGATTGATAATTGTCTTGCCAAATCAATTGTAGACGATCGATTCTGCTTGATTTTTGAAACAACAATTGTCTTGCCAAATCAATCATAGAGTATCAATTTTGTTTGCTTTTTGAAACAACAAGAAACATATTCCAAAAATTATATTTATTTTTTATATTCTATTATGTATTACCTTTCAAATGACCATACTTGAAATTAATTATGGGTTATGGGATAAAAGTTATAATACCCCAAAGTTAGCACTTTTTCCCATTTGTGCATTGTTCTTGTAGTTGCTCTAAATCTCAGAGACCAACTTCATAGACTTGTAGAAGAAATCTGGTAAGATTCAAGAAAAATTTTATATCATGTGCCAATGTTCCATATGATTTGAGTACTCATCCACTTCCAAAACTCTGATATGATGCTCTAGACATTTTCTACAAAATTCTAAAATTTTCAGTTTTCAATTTTTGCACTTCTTCTAGACGTAGAATTTAGACATAGAATTTTTAGTGAAAATGGCTATCTCACAAACATAGCAAAAATGGAAAAACGTCGTCTCAACAAAGTTGTTCATTTCATTGAAAAGTAAAATGTTGTGTAAATAATTGTTTTGGCTTCAACATCTTAGGCCACTTTTACCTCCTTCAAGTTTTCCAAAATCTTAACCCAAATAGTGGATTTTGACCTATTTCCCTATATTTTCCTTGTACAAGTGTATTATAGACTTGATTCAATCATATCCATTCATGGAATGATCCCCCATGATAAGCTTCGATCACTTAACTCACACGAATGATGATCATCAATTGATGGAACATGCATGATCAATCTCCACCATTTGTGGTAACAACTCCCACATTAAGTCTTGGTCATCTTTCCATTGAATGAATGAACTAGATTCATTGATCAAACATGCTCAATCAATTTCAACCATTCATGGGAGGGGTAGCTTGTTTTTTCCGATAAACTCTTCTTGCACAAATGGTTCAGATATGTTGATGGAAGTTGTGTAATGAATCTAGGCCATTCATGGAGGATCCCCCTCTGATAATATTTAATTATCTAGATCGGCTAATGTAACCTGCATGATTTAATCTTAATCGTTTCCATAGGGATCCCTTATGTTAATGCACGTAAATGCAAAGCACCTCACTTTGCGCTAACAATCATGATTCGATTATCTTTATCACCCAATTTAATATGGTTTATCCATGAAATAAACTAGTTTTTACCCTTGCTTATGTGGGTCCCACCCTCGCATATGACCCCTATCTTGCACTGCCACCTGTATGTGTAGTCCCTATGGCTCCTTCCAAGTCATACTTCTTTCCCACATGGAATTTTCTAGTCCCACATCATTTGTTTTCAAAATTTGAAATTGCATAAATATGTAAACTTTAAATTCTACAACAGGTGGCCAACACAAAATTGTGCTTGGCATTTCCACCAAACTGGAAATTTCCGATTAGGTGACAAATCTAGTAATTTTTGGCATTGGATCAGATTTCTTGCCCAATTTTCTTTTCATTCACATTTTTTTATGACCAACTTTCTTGCTAGCTCTGAAAATAAAATATAGGTGTTACCGGTTGAAATAACAGTCAAGCAAGCGGTAAGCATATGCAGGACAAGTGACCACTGACACCTTGGTCAGTTACCCTTAACTCCTTTGGAATTCGTAACTTCCTAGGGGAGAGGCCTATGTAACTCTGCAAAAGACACTAAACACAAAGATATCTCTCTCGAATATGTTACTGATCAGTGCCTAATGGAGTCTAATTCAAGAGTGGATAATTAAATCTTGTGGTGCTAACTATGACCATGCAATTATCTAGTCGTAAGCAACAAATGATTAACACAAAGATACAAATAATGAAATGATATCTAAATAATCAATTTACATAAACAAATAATAACTCAAATAATTAACTAAACTATGCAACTAAAATAATAATTAAGTAATTAAATAACATAGCAAAATAGTGATTAAATAATAATATGCAAATAATATTTTAATACAAATAACATGATAATATACAAATAATAAAATAATCAATTCACTTATACTAATAACAAATAATAATTAACAAGTAAATATCAAATATTCTAAATATCAAAAATTAAAAGTAATACACTAGCAATAAACCAACTATCATATATCTATTTAAAACGTAAAGCTTTGAATAGTTACTAAACTAAACTAACAAACTATAAATTATTATACATTACTAAAATATTATTTTAATAAAACATAAAACAATTGCAAATTAATAAACATTCAAGAGTTTTACGTAAAGTATTGATATGAAGAAAGGAAAACCCTAACGCACTCAAGGAGAAAGGAGTAAGCTATCTACCCGACGATTTGCACCGGGACCCACTTGATGTCGTCCAGTGATAGCTTACTCTGTTACTTCTCTTCCGTAAGACAAAGACCCACCCGAACAAGTATTACATGATCCATATTTGGAGGAAACTCAAACTCAAACTCAAGAGAAAGCTTTTCCTCCAATTGGCCTCAATCAAATTATCTTGCCATCCCATTAGTGCAAACAAAACGGAAAAAAAATTATTTACTCTTATTGCAAACAAAACAAATGACAAGATATTTATTTTCTCAATATATTTACTCATTTTTGTTTTGTTTGCAGTACTGGGATGACAAGATAATTTGATTTTGCTTTGTCTCCCTTTGTTCACATGGAAAAAAGTAAATATATTGAGAAAATAAATTATTTATTGGGAAAAAAATATTTACAGGAAAAAAATATTTACTACAAGATATTTATTTTCTCAATATATTTACTCTTTTATGTTTTGTTTGCAATACTGGAATGACAAGATAATTTGATTTTGTTTGGTCACATGGATTGCTAATTAGGGTTTCTTCAATATTCTGGGAAGTATGATTTAAGGTTTGTTCAAAAAAAGAATAAGTGTCACCAAGCCAACGAAAAAGCTTTACTTGTTCAGAATCAGATGAATCTCACTCTCACGGAAGAAAAGTAACGGCGTAAGCTATCACTAGACGGCGTCAGGTGGCCCCCGGTGCAAATCATCGGGTAGATAGCTTACTCTAGGGAGAAATGGTGGAGTGTGTGATGGACGGCGCTTGGTATGGAAGAAGGCTGTAGATGGGAAAGAAGGCATCCCACGGGTAAAAGGAGTGGTAGTTGCAGGAACCGGCGTGGGAGAGGATAGAGTTCAGTTGGGGTTGTGAGGGGAGAGAGCTCAATGGGAGAAGCAGCAAACTAGTGAGGGAGGTAGTTGTCGGCTGCGAGGTAACTAGGTTAGTGACGGAGGGATTCCGAAAGTAGATGGCAGTGTTAGCTCGTTGGGAGATGGAAGAAAAACCAAGCTCGCAAAGGTAAATGGAAGAATACTAAGGCAGCTAAAGATTTGGAGATGAAAATACACTGGTTCCCGGGTCCTAGGGAATCTAAGGAGGAGGAAGGCAGAGACTAAGGAGATAGATTTGTAGGTAAACAACTACTCAAGGAACCTTAAGGATAAGCCTATGGAGAAATGTGCACTAAATAAACATCTCTCTTTCCTCTGAGATGACAAATGGCTGGAAAATGACAAACCCTAAGCTAAATGCAACCCTATCTCTACCATTCAACCAAGAACATGCATCACCTACCAACAATAAACAAAAAGGTAAAACTCGGACCTTAATGTGGTTGTGTTGTGCCAACAAATCTGAGCATCACTGTAAATTAACCTTATCATTAAAACTCCAAAAATACAGCTTGTATAACCCAAACAAAATCATCCTCAATAATAGCACATCCTCTCCAAAGATCCCTAGTTAGGGAAAAAGCAGTTATATAGTAATAATCCCAGTTATCTCATGATTCAAAACTATAGTGAGGAGATCTATTTATACGATCTCACACTCACTTAAAAAATTTAGGACGACATGCTTTATAATACATAAATTCATCAATTAAGACATCAATTTAAAATTATAATAATATAATAATAAAATATTACTCGTTTGTAGGCTTAAGGTAAGGTACCGGGGATATTGGTTCCCAGGGTGCCAAATTAGCCTTATCGAGCTAAACATTCCAAACAAAGGATTGGAATGGGCCAGTAGGGAGGTGTCATGCCCCTACTAACCCCAAAATATTATAAATCCCTCAACACCTCCCTCGAATGGCACATCGTCCATGGCGAAATGAGAGAATATCCTGCCGAAGGAAGAACGCCCAGGGGAAGGAGGACTTGTAGTGTAGGAGGAGGTATTAAGCAAAAAAACAACATATGGATCCGTGAGACCCAGTGGCCAACCCTTAGGGGCCCCAGTCACCAACCCTAAGGTTAAAAACCTCAACACAGGGCAGTCGGCAACGCCATTAAGCCAGAATTCCCCCAAAGGAGGAACCAAAGGGCCCAACCACAGCTACCATTGTTCAATGACATCCTTCTTGGGTTTTGACTCTTTCTCCCTGGGGCATACTTGAAGGCGCACTGAGGTACATATGTAGCGTAACATTGGATCCAACTATAGGACAAGTGGTACTCTCGGGAGTACTCGAGAACTTGTGAATCTTCTGGAACCTGTAGACCTACACACACATCAAATATATGAGGGATCAAAGCATAATGAGGTAGACACTTTCGTTCTACCTTGCTCAAAACAATTGATGACTAATGGTCTATCAAATAAACTAGAAACTAATATATTGAAAATAAATATCAAACAACATTGGAGAAGTACCTCTTGAGTGCCTTCCTGCTAACAAGTAGAGGAATCTTCTCACCATCTAGACGACTCAAACAAAATGTGTTTGGACCTACGATGTCAGTAATATGATAGGTACCTAACCAAAGACTGACAAACTTACCATCTTTACCTGGGTCTTCTCTTATTTTGTCCCATAGTAGGATAGGGTCTCCAATTAGTAGTTGGCGTTGGTGATTCTTCTTATCAAACCTTTCCTTAATCTTTTCTTGGTGTTCTATCAGATGATCAAAGGTCTTTCGACGGTTCTCATCAAGTTCTATCAGGTTTTTAATTCTTCGTTGATACACATCTGGATCATCTGTGTTTTGTTGAAGGCTTATGTATACTGGTAATCTTAAGTTGATTGGTAAAGTAGAATTCAAGCCTTACACCAATTCGAATGGAATTTTCCCAGTTGATTCCTTTATGGTAATTCTATCCACCCATACCGCATATCTTAACTTGCTATCCTAGCACTTCTTATTATCCCCCATAGTCCTTTTTATAATACTCATCAAGTTCTTGTTGCTTGACTCAACAAGCCCATTTCCTTGGGGATAATAGTTCGAGGAATGTGACAGAATGATACCATAATTGAAGCAAAACGTGGATAGCTCCTTGCTCCTGAACGCTGGTGCATTGTCTATAATGATTTTTGTTGGGGCTCCGAACCGAGTAATTATCTTGTCCTCCAAGAAGTCTGTGATAACCTTTGTTGTGGCCTGCTTCGTTGGAATGGCCTCAACCCATTTTGTAAAATAATATGTAGCTATCAATATCCACTTATGTCCATTGCTTGAGTTCTGCTTAAATTCACGGATGAAGTCAAGGCCCCACTGCTGAAATGGGGCTTCGATAACGACTGGTTGAAGTGGTAATGCTGCAAGTCTTTGTCTTCCTATGAAAAATTGGCATGGTTAATAGCTACGTACATGTTTGTATACGTCCTGGAAGATACTAGGCCAATACATGTTTGTGAGATGTGGTGGATGCAGTGTGGTGACCACCACATAAGCCTTGGTGAAATTATTTCATGACTTCTTCCACGCGTACTGGTTCTATCCATGTCAAAATGATGCCTTCAGGGTTTTTCCATCCTAACCCTTGAACTGATGTTGAGTCTAAGTCCATGATGCAATACTTGGAAGCTTTCAACTTTAGAGGTCTCTTCTTATGATCTAGAAAATGACCTAGACATGATAAGTTAGTCAAATAATACATTATGTCTACGTACCAATCACATCTAGAAATTTCTTTTGAAACTACCGATATCATAGGCAATAGATCTTCCTTTAAATCCAAGACTTCTTCATTTCCTTCTGTTAATAACTGATCCAATCCTCTACCTCTGACCAACTTGGTCGGTTGTATTTCCAAATCATATTCTTGGATCTTTGCAATCCGTTTGGCCCTAATATCCAGGCCATATTGTTGCTTGAGTATTTCTTTGACTGCTGGGTGTAGAACATATGCCATAATCTTTGAATATCCAATGAACACTCTGAAATGTTTCAAGGACATCACCAGTGCATATGCATTCTTTTCCATACTATGATAATTCAATTCTGTTTTGCTCAAAGCTTTTCTCATGAACATAATAGGTTGTTCCTCGTTTTTATCATTCTTGTGTAAGAGGACTCCTGCAATAGTGTCAGTGAAAGTGAAAGAAAAAATTTGAAATGGATTAGAATACTCTGGACTTACTAATACCGGTGCTCAAATAATAGCTTCTTTAACGTCCTCAAATGCTCTCTTGGTTTCTTTATTCCATCTAAAATTTACATCCTTTTTTAAAACTTATTCAAAGGTTTAGTAATCTCTGTAAAATTAGGAATAAATCTATGAATAAAATTGATTTTTCCAAAAAAATATCTTAAAGCCTTCAAATTTTTAGGTAACGAAATTTCTTTAATAGCTTTTACTATTTCTAGATCTATTTTAATACCTTGCTTTGTAACAACATGCCCAAGTAACTTACCTTCAATGACACCCAAAATAGATTTTTTGGGGTTTAAGAAAACTCCATACCTACGACAACACTCAAATACTTGTCGAAGGTGTTTGATGTGATCCTTCCTTCTTTTGGAGTAAACTGTGAGATCATCTTCATATATTTCCAAGATTTTTTGTCATATATCTCTGAAATCATATTCCATAGCTCTCTGAAAGGTATCCCCAACATTCATTAAGCCAAAAGGCATCTGCAGGTATTGGTACGTGCCCCAAGGGGTAGTGAAGGCAATCTTCGCCCGATCTTCTTTCTTGGCGGCCACCTGATTGAAGCCTGAAAATCCATCTAGGAATGACATCAATTTCGACCCTGTGATCCTTTGTAGTAAGAGTTCCATGTTCAAAAGAGGGGAATTGTCCTTCTTGGACACTGCATTAAGGTTCCTGAAATCAAAACACACCCTGACATCACCTGTTTTCTTCCTAGATGGGACGGGGTTGGAAAGCCACTCTGAATACCTTGTCGGAACTATGATATTTGCTTCCACTATCTTCTCCAATTATTTCTTCACTATCGGATCCAATTTAGGATTCACCTTCCTTAATTTCTATCGATGTGGTTTCACATTTTCTTCCAAAGGTATAGCATGTTGAATAATATCCTTGTCATAGGTTTTTAGTTCATTGTATGACTAAGAAAATGTGTCCCTAAATTCTCGAACCAAATCAATGACTTCCTTTATTTCTTGAGGATCTAAGGTCTTACCAATCTTAATAGAACGCGGGTTTTCTTGAGAGCCGATATTCACTTCTTCGTATTCCGTATTTGAAGTCAAGTCTTTTAATTTGGACCTATCATCTCTATCAAACTTCCTTTCCAAAAATACCCTTTCGACTGGAATAGGGTTATACAGAGTTTCTTCAGGGGATCCTTCCTTTCTCCAATCAACTTGGTTACCTGCATACTCCTCCATGTTGACCATGAATCTACAGATCTACTTGTCATCATCAAACACTTCCCGATTGTCGAAGTTATCTGGTACAGAAGGGGGAAATATTACTTGTACTTTGCAGGCATCTTGTACTTCATTGTCTAGATCAAATACTGAGGCAAAAAATGCAAGAGCATCTGTTGCTTGGTTATGTTCTCTTGGTACTGCTTGCAAAGAGATATCTTGAAAATCATCTGTAGCAATTCTGACTGCGTCCCTGTATCTCTTCAATCGCATCTTTTTACAAGAAAAAATTCCCTTTACTTGACATACCACAAGATCAGAACCACCTATAACATGCAATAACTGAATACCATAATCTTTAGCAACATTTAGCCCAACCAAAAGAGCCTCGTACTCAGCAGCATTGTTAGTGCCATCAAATTCTAATTTAAAAGAGAAATAATGATGCTCGTGTCTTTGAGAAATTAATACTATACCTACCCCCATACATACCTGAGACTTGGCCCCGTCGAGATATCGTATCCAAAACTTATTGATGTCCGTCTGAGTAGGAGGATCTATATCCAATACTGCATAGGAACCAATATCATGTTGGTATATGTACTCATTTTCCGGTTCTGCAGGGTCCTCTACGTGGTGTTTCCTCATTGTTTCTATTTGAAGGTTGATGTAGCCGCCTTCCGGAGTGGGAATAGTTGCATAAGATAGGTGTTGTACAGGACATTTCGCCCTTGTAACCTAGGGTCTGAGGTTACCAACTTATTATTAGACTTGCATACAATCAGCTTTTACAGAAAATGGAATCAAAATAGGAAGATATCTTGGCTTACCCGGTTTATGACGGTTGATCCAAGCTTGGTCTTCTCTCGCTCCAATCCTCTCCAAAGCTTCTAGGGATGCTTCATTCACCTGCAAAGATCCAATTCTTCAAGCAATGTCTCATACATATATAAATCAGAGGTTAGATGAAAAGCATATTAATAACATAATTGAACATATTCATTAAACCACTATACATGAGACAAGCACAATACAAGATTGGAAGAAGAATTCTCTTTATTAACAAACGGTGAATAGGTAAGAATACAACCCAACTTCTGACACAAGGACTCCTCTACAATCAAGGACTCTGAGTTCTGCTGCTCCAAGACTTTGAAGGTATACCACCAGCATAAATTTTCTCTTCCAGAATCAATTGATTAGCCCCATCCCAATGCCTCTATTTATACTTTGGAAAATAGAGAGTGTTTCAAAGGTTAGGATGGTTGAGACAATTGGCATAGTTATGGATTAGGGCCCAACTAATCTCCTCTAATCGTGATTTATATTTTTTAAGGTCGAATTAAGGTATACGTGAGTATTGATATAGGCAAGGCGCGTATGACATGCGGGTTTCTCAAAGGGAACTTGTGTATTCAAGGTATACGCAGGTTGCAATGCACATAGTCGTGTATGACACGTGAGTTGCAATGCACATAGTCGAGTATGCAACAAAAAAATCAGAATAAAAATATATAAAGATGGTCTGAAGATAATGCATCAAAGGTCATGCACATCTATAGTGTTTTAGCAACTTCAATCCTAATTTTCCTTTTGTGTACTTGATGAATGTCAGCACTCGGACAGATAAGTTCCATTTTAGCTGATAACAACAGGTCCATTTGCAAGCTACCTCCGAAGTCTGCTCCAAACTTTCTAGAAAAAATCATTCCCCACAATTCTGGAAGATCGATCACCACAATATCCATTTTTTGTCTTATGTTGGGATAAACAGTTAGTCACATGGGGAGGTCCACCACTACACCGCAAAATTTTACTTCTTTGGAATCCATGGCGCACACATTTCTGTACGGCCTTGACACCTACAATCCTATTCTTTTCATCACGGCTAAAGGAATAACATTAGTTGATGCTCCTGAGTCAAACATGCAATTATGAAAAACCAAATCACCAATGCATAAGGAAATAAAAAAAGGCTTATGTGTAGGATTCTTATTCTCGGTTGGTAGCATGTTTGATAATATGATTGGTGCATCTTCTCCTTCATCGATTTGATTTACTATTGGTCATTTCGCTATAGTTCCTTCTTGAAAATGTAGTAATTCAGCAACTTGTTTTCTGACTAAGGGAACTTTGACCAGTTCTGTTAGGAGTATCGGAATCTTCATGGTACCTATGTTACCTGTAACATCAATATTTAATGGTTCATCAGTATCTAAATCAACCAAAGAAGACTTACTTGAACCTATGATAGGTGAAGCCCTCACCCCTTTGATATCTGTTGTTGCGAGCCTCCTTTTCTTTTGATAAACATTTCCATGGGTCATATTTTCATACCATTTCCTAATTTGCTCTCAGTTAGGAATTTCACCAAGTATCTTGTTCGCTCTTTCAACATCAATTGAGCTTCTCCTTACTTCCTGCATATCATCATTAAACAACCCAAACTGCCTTTTTTCAAATAAATTACATACCTCTGCATCGTCCTCTTCAAACAGAGCATTATTTCTGGTATATTCCAAATAAAGGGCACATGTTCTCTCATCATGGAAACTCCGACATGCCCTACAATAGTACGGGAATTCACTTACCGCATTAGTTGGCTCCATGTTGGCTCCAAAGAGGAGTGAGGTCTCTACTGTGGAGGTCCTTTGTCCAGGTTCTTTGGAGGAAACCTCGATTGACTAGTTTGTTGGGATATTTATAATTGGACGATTATGTTCTGCATGTTAGTATTTTATGGAGCCATATCAATCCTTAATTGCCGCATTTCTCCAATTACGATGTTCATCGAATCCGGGCCTTCGTTGGGGTTAGGTGTTTTTTCCTTTCTCTTTGGCTCAAGTTTTGCCCTGGAATACCTGGACATATCTGGTCACCCTGTAGCTTTCCAACTGTCATCCAAAATCTTTACCTTTTTCTTTGTGGATGTAAGGTCAGCCGGTCTATCCAGACTTAGGTGGAACATAAAATTCCCCGAGAAGGCCTAAATAATATGGCAAAATCATTGCTTCTGGGGCTTTGCAATTTGTAGGAAATTCTTTGACAATTTTGTCGAACCTACGATCAAATTCCTCAATGAATTCATTTTCGCTCCTTTTTATAGTCATTAGTGCATTGTTCAACAACATTGGGTCCTTCTTTTCTTACCATCTATCGAAGAACTTTTTCTTCAAATCAACATAGGTAGCTATAGTACCAGCAGGTAGAGATTTGAACCATTCAGGTGCATCATGGGTTAGACAAGATGCAAAATCCTTAAACTTAACATCCAAATGAGAAGTGTCAGTAAGCATAAAACACCTTTCCATACAGTCCCAATGATCTGCAACAAAAATGGCGTCAGACCCAGAAAATACAGGAAATTCCCTAATATCTTTGAACTTTATTGTTTGGTTAGGGTATCCTGCAATATTCATGATATCAAACGCAGAGAAGGAAGCCATATCTATTTTATTACTTAAATTGGAAAAAAGTTTGTGTATGTCTAGTAAGGTATCGAAAGCTACCACACTACTTACCAACCTTTGTCAAAGTCGATCTTTTCTTCTTAACAATATATGACTGAGGTCTGGGAGGAGTGTACCTTTGAAACTTGACCTTGTCGGATATCTTTTAGGATTATTCACCAATGGAGTCACCAGGAAAGACCTACACGGTTAGCTTGAGCAAGTCTCACCAAAATAAAAACAAAGAATGTACCTGAGTAATATGTGGAGTCTCCATATAAACGTGCCAGGTTAATCAATGTTAAAAATACAATTTCAAAAGACGACAACGTACTTGAATATTTATTGATAATGTCGCTTGATATCGCCTCAACAGTTTGAGGATCCCCAGCAACGGCGCCAAAATGTTACCAATTGAAATAGCAGTCAAGCAACCGGTAAGCATATATAAGACAAGTGACCACTGTCACGTTAGTCACTTACCCTTAACTGCTTTTGAAGTCGTAACTTCCTAGGGGAGAGCTCTATGTAACTCTGCAAAAGACACTAAACACAAAGATATCTCTCTCGAATATGTTATTGATCAGTGCCTAATAGAGTCTAATTCAAGAGTAGATAATTAAATACTGTGATGCTAACTATGACCATGCAATTATCTAGTCGTAAACAACAAATGATTAACAAAAAGATGCAAATAACCAAATAATATCTAAATAATCAATTTACATATACAAATAATAACTCAAATAATTAACTAAACTATACAACTAAAATAATAATTAAATGATTAAATAACATAACAAAATAATATGCAAATAATACTTTAAGCAAATAACATGATAATATACAAATAATAAAATAATCAATTCACGTATACTAATAACAAATAATAATCAATAACTATATATTATATATTATAAATATAAAAAACTAAAAGTAATACACTAGCAATAAACCAACTATCATATATCTATTTAAAACGTAAAGCTTTGAATAGTTACTAAACTAAACTAACAAACTATATTATACATTAGTGAAATATTATCTTAATAAAACATAAAACAATTGCAAATTAATAAACATCCAAAAGTTTTACGTAAAGTATTGATATGAAGGAAAACTAAACTAACAAACTATAAATTATCATACATTACTGAAATATTATCTTAATAAAACATAAAACAATTGCAAATTAATCAACATTCAAAAGTTTTATGTAAAGTATTGATATGGAGAAAGGCAAACTCTAAATGGAGTTGTGTGTGATGGACGCGTGAGCTTAAAAAACATGTACGTTCGTCAACTTTTCTTTTGATTTTATATGATGAATTAAAACATAAAAGAATCTAAATGAAATTCTGATGAAAATGTCCAAATAACCGTCACCATCCTTGTCAATATCTTTGATCAATATTGACAACATTTCTAGCTTTGAATGTTGGACCTCAGCTTGGTCTTCATCTTTCCAAGTTGTTTTCATCAATGTAGACATCATAGTCATATGGATATTCATCGATCAAACAATCTTTCGCTACCAAAACTTTCAACTTTTTGTTGCGAGTTTCTCTAAAATCTATCCATTTCATTACTGGAAATTTAAACTTCCTCTAGCGAGTGCTTTGTAAATCTGATGTTTTTTTATGCTGAAAGCTGAAGATCTTCCGCAATACCCACCAGATTGAGATTGAAGCTGAAAGGAGGCTAGGGAAATTTTGCTCAATTTTGGCAAAAGTTCAAGAATTTTGACTAGTATATTTTAGTGTTAACAGTCCCTCTTATTCCCTGCCAATTATCCATCACAAGTTGGCTAGGGAGTCTTCGTGCTAGACTCTAGGGCTCTATGAGAGCTCATATGTGGACAGTTAAAATGATAAACCAGTATGACAGACTGAATTTAAGAATGTTCCATGAATGAGCCTCCAACTCCATTAGAACTCACATTATATCCATTCTCATATATATCACATTATATATGCATGTCTTTAACTTTCTGTATGGTATTCAAGAGATGCCCATTTTTCCCCTAGCTTAGGATACTAATAAACTTAAGGTTAATTAAGCTACTCTCATAGACATGGCTTTAGGGACCTTAAGATAAAATTACCTTTCAAGATTTTCAAAAAGGAATAATGACTTATATTAGTAAGTAGCTTGGGTCATCTCCCCCTTAGACTCCCTTTCACCTCCACTACTTGTGGAATCATAGCCCTCATCTCTTCTTCATCTTTCATCTGCATCCATTAGGGATTTATATTAAATATTATTGTGCATACTATTACGATACATTTGGTCATCCTAGACCATTGAAATCTAGCTTCTAGCCATTTCATCGTTACATAAATAATTACATCACGAGGTAAAAAACAGGGTGTTACACTATTGGTTCTATTTGTACCTATGCTAATAGGTGTTTTATTGTCCCTTCACTCTTTCCAAACTAATCATTCTATTTAACACAACTATTTTCAATTGGATCAGTTTTGTAGAGATATTTTCAAATTTTTCATTTGAGGCTTGGATAGGATCTTTCCCTAGTTTTGTTTTATTCATGGCCTTAGGCTTAATCTCTTCATTGTATGTCGACACCCTTGAAGAATCCAAGGGGTAAACTTTGGCATATAACAAGCTTTCTTCTATTTTAATGGCCCAATCCTAAACTTTAGTAAGGTTGTTCTTATCCCTTGGCATCATTTAGATTTGACCTTGATAAGCAATTGCATAATTCAAGAGAAGGACATCATTTGTGGGTTTGACTTTAATAGGTATTTGATCAGCTGGCCCTTGTGTCACGTACCCATCCAAATAACACTACTTGCAAACAATGTTTCATCAACCTACTAGTTCCTTAGGTTGAGGTCAAGGCTTAAATTTTATAATAAGGAAGCTATAAGACCCAAAAGGACCTTAGTTTACCATATTCACATTAAATTGGGTCACATAAATAATAAATGTTAAGAAAATAAGGTGCCATTGGTTTACAGAGACAATTGGAGGCTTAAGGAGCCCTTGGATGGTTACATTCCCCCACACACTTGGCATGAATTTCATTCAAATTCAAATCCATGGGGGATGTAACATTATTGGATGGTGATGTGGTGTCACATAGCATATCATGAGCGAAGGAATTTGAATTTGTAGAGGAAAGTAACTCCCATGGAAGAGGAAAAGACTAAGAAGACAATGTGTGCCACTTGGAAGGAGATTCAATGCACTCTATGACAACAAATGGTGAAAGATTCTATGACAAATATGACAAATCCAGACCTAATTGCATACCTACTAGCATAGATCCATTTTAAACCCGAATCTATCAAGCACTGAGAGGAATCCAATTTGTTGAGATGTACAATTTTTTACCATTTGGATCTCTCTCGGTACTTGATAGATCTGGGTTTAAAATGGATCTATGCTAGTTTAAATTATTATTTTTATTCATGTAGATATGTAATTTATATTTTTTTATTTTTTATTTTTTAATATTTTATTTAACTCAATATGTAATTTATATTTTTCATTTTTCATTTTTTAATATTTTTTATTTATGTCGGCTAGCATAACGTGACAGGATCTCCCCAATACTGGGCTGAAGAGCACCTCGCTTCTCTCGGTGCAATGACAAATCTGACATGACAGGGATAAAAATAGCCACCAAGAGGGCGAATTTGGGAGTTAGAGGCAGCCATTCGAATTGGGGAAAGACTCTGGAGCATGAAGGAGAAGCCAAGTGTCATAGGAGTTACTAAACCATTAAGATGAGTTGGAGGAAGACTATGGAGGGTAATTCAACCTTATTAGGTCTCATGAAGTTAATAAAAGGATGTCTTGAGGAAGGAGAACAACTTTTTATCATTTGTTAATTGGCTTTTGGTATTTTGGAGAGCTTTGCTTGTCCATTACACGGTGAGTGTTCTGCTTGTGAACCAATTTCGAGGGAGTTGGATTCATTTCCAAGTGGGTTGATGGAGAGGCCATTCAAAACTCTCATTGGAGTTGAATGAAGGTTTTTTATTTGCATATTTAATGTCCATACATTTTGAGATTCCATTTATCTCCCCCTTCTCTCATTCGTACTTCACCATTCCCCGTACTTTCATGTGATGGTGCACTTGTTGGAGTGGTGCTTGCGCTTGGCCCAGTCTATTTGACGCCCAAGATTGGGTATGTGATGTATGGCTCTATAATATCATGTCCATGTACTCTATAACTCAAAATATCAGTAATCCATATGTGAAAATCTTGCCTTTCCAAGCTATTTCCATGCTATTAAACCACTAGTTTTCATGTATTGGCTTCCATTTTGAAAGAGTTGTATATCATATATGTATGAAGGAATTTCTATGATTTTTTATTCTTTTTGGGAAGCAATCTGTATGATGTATATGGTCTCTAATTATCATTCCATTGTCTAAACCATTCAATATACTTTTTATGAGTCACAATCGAGCTAGTAATGCCATTTTCCCTTAAGCAATTTCCCTGAAAGTTGTCTGTGAATGTTGCACATTATAATCAACTTGCAGAGATAATAACCATGATTGATGACAACCCTTGATGTCTGATAGTAATACCCATACTCTTTTTTGAAATTTGGGAGGGTCGTACTTGATTTGGGAAGTCAATTTGGCCTCCACCCCCGGGGGGAATTTGACCTCATTTTCCTAGAAAACTTGCACTTTCTCTCATTAGCCCAAAACCAAGTTGTAGAGGATTAAAATCAGACCCAAAGTGTTCATAGGTCATCTTGGGATGTATTAAGACTCACCATTCCATTGCATTTCAAGTTCGAGACTATTTGGTCTCAGTTCGAACCTCATAGAGTCTGACTAGTTAAGCTCAAATTTGCCCAAAATTGTACTTTTCTCCAGAAATTTCAAGTAGGTTTATTACACTTTGAACCTATCTTTGAACTCCTTAATTTTTTTGTGCTTTCCTTATTCTTTATCTCATGGTGTTAATTTAGCAATATTTGGTTACCGTTCTTAATAGGCCATTACTTCATGAAAATGTTTTGAAAATGTTTCATAGTATTAATGCTTTTGTCTGGCAATCCTTTAAACCAAATCTTAGCATCTCTCTCTAAGGATTATGAGAATAACTTCATTACAACATCCCCATGGTCTTGTGAAACAATGTGATCATCCAGTTTTTCAAAAAAATTATCAAGATGAGTCTACATTACATTATTGCCCAAAAACTGCGGAACTTATGATATTTGTCTAGAAAATCATGGGGAGCACCTTAAATTTCTGACACATACAGATCCTTGTAAACATTTGTTACCCATGGTTTATTGGCCATGCCTTTGGGGGAGATTTATTCATCGATCTGGGATCTCAAAGAGTGTTTAGTAAATCTTCAAGGATCTCAAGACATTTATTGGATTCAACTTGGGAATATCTTTTAATCCTAAATTTATGGTAAACATTTTATGCATATGCAAATATTGGGAAAAGATTTTGGTAGGAACTCCTAGTGGAGTATCTTTGGCTTGAGCTTTTCTCTTGTGCAGTTTCCAAATGACTACTATA
Organism: Pseudotsuga menziesii; assembly: GCA_001517045.1. Classification (NCBI taxonomy): domain Eukaryota; kingdom Viridiplantae; phylum Streptophyta; class Pinopsida; order Pinales; family Pinaceae; genus Pseudotsuga; species Pseudotsuga menziesii. Next base: position 203,249 of record LPNX010440302.1, read on the forward strand.
GATGTGTCTTAATGGGTTTACTCGTTATTTAGATCAAAGCATAATCTTTGGAATATGGGAATATGGTTTTTGTTCTCTAACAATGGTGCCAAAATGTTGCCACTCAAAATTACATTTCAGGTGCAAATTCTGTGCCATAGTGAAGTTCAAAGTGGAAGCAGGAAGAGTTACCATTGTCACCTAAGTATCCTCTTCCCCCACTTCAAGACGGTGTATGCTAAGTCTCTTAGGGGTCTTCCCTACTTTCACTAAGTTTTCAATGATCAGTAAAGTGCTGGTTATAGGCGAGGAAGAGATTATATGATGGTTTACACTTTCTAGAGTTTTTTTTATTACTAGGACAACAAGGAAAATGTGTAAGAAAAATTATGGAAAGTACCATGTGATGTGCATGTATAACAACATTTAGATATAATATTAAACATGAAATTTCTTGGCACTTTTTCCATAAAATTTATGAATTAAAGTGATTTAAAATTGTTTTAAATAATTCAACCTTAAGCCAAAATGAATTTCTATCCATTTAGGCCAATAAACAACAAATATTAGGTATGATTATATGGCTATAATTTTCAAATCTATTCCATAGAAAGTAAAATCCAATTTTGAATTTTATGTGTGCTTGAAGAAGTGGTTCTAGTGCCTTGTAACGTTAGGCCAAATGGTGTATTGATGGGAGTTGCAGGGAGACGATCCTAATAAAGGATATTTGACAAAAACAAAGCTGAGGCGTACAACTTGTGGATATTTCTTTGTGTTGTCCTAGTATCTATAAATTTATAATGGGGGTTTGCTAGAGTAGACAACAACTATGGTTATTTGGTATTCCATGATTAATTACTCTCTCATACAACCAAACGTAGAAATATATACATGCAAATCATTTATATCAATTGAAAATGAAATGTATAATGGAAAAAAGAGTATATTAATTGTTAATCTCCACAAGCAATTGCATATGTAAAATTATGAATCATAAGATGCCTTACATATATAAAATATCCTCATTGTCCTCTTGGGTGCACCATCAATTAGCCAAGAAAACTCAAGAAAAGTATAGATCAATGTTACGAAGGGTCTCAATACTCAATTCTCCAACAAACATTACAATAGGAGGAGCCATATTTATATAATGTTTTAGGTTCTAACCTCGAATAAAATATTATTATCTAGGTGAAAACCCTAGATTTATCTTAGGAATGCATACAAAATTAGTATCTCCTAACATTTGAGTCCACAATTGTAAAATACGTGGTCTATGTCGCGTGTACATCCTCCTAATCCAATCCAATGGGAGTGAACTCAATAAGATGGGGTTTGAATATGTCAACTCATCCTTCGAGGAAAAATAGGATGTCCAAAGGAATTCACTACATTAATTGAGTGTGCAACGGTCTCCAAGAAATTTTCAAAATGGTTAGAAATGCCTCTGACTTCCAATATGTGTGGTCCAAGATGTTAGCCGAGGGGAAATACCTTTTATCTTCTTCTATGATCCAAGTGATTTGAACCTCTTTTAGCTATTTCATGCCTTTTAGCTATGAAGTGCCACACATGTGACATCTCCATGGAATATTGTGCTCCAACAACTAAGGAAAACATCATGTAATTTCCCTTTATTAGGTATGTCCAGAGCATAAGCCACTTGTCTTACTCGATTCCTTACTTTATATGGTCCATAAAACCTTGGCGCAAGTTTATTATTTTTGGAGTTTTTAAGTGATTTTTGTTTGTATGGTTGGAGTCAAACAAACACACAATCACCTACTTCGAATTCTTGACCTGGTATTTTGGTGTCACCTTGTTGCTTCATGTGGTTTCTTGCTTGTTCAAGATGACTCTTCAAAACATGAATGACCTCATCGGATGTCGCTAGATAGTCTTTCACTGTTGGAACTTTGAAACTATTGATAACATATTCCTTCGTCATAGGAGGAGGATACCCATATAAGTCTTCAAAAGGGGACATTTTTGTCGTTGTATGATACGTACTATTGTACCACCATTCTACAAGGTGGAGCCAATGTACCCATGAGTTTGGTAGTCATTCATGAAATTCCTAAGGTATCCTTCAAGGCATTTATTTATGAATTCAGTCTATCCATATGTCTGGGAATGGTAAGAGGTACTCATAGTTAATGAAGTCCCTACCCAGTGGAACAATTCCTTTCAAAATTTGTTGGTAAATTTGGGGTCCCTGTCACTAACGATAACTATGGGAAACCCATGGAGATTAAATATATTCTTTACATAACTATCTGTGACTTGGATAGCCTTTGATTTTGATGAAATACTAATGAAGTGAGAGTATTTTGTTAATTTGTCAACGACTACGAATATACTCTCCTTTCCTTCTGACATAGGAAGACCGGTGATAAAATCCATCGATATCTCTGACCATTTCTGGGATGAGATATGTAGGGGTTGGGGAATCCCATGAGGAGCTATTGTTTCAAACTTATGCCTTTGGCAAGTATCACATTCAACCACATGTTTTTGGACAGCAGTCTTCATTCCTTTCCAAAAGAAGGAGTAACGAATATTATGGTATGTTTTAAAGAATCCAACATTGTTGGTTATTGAAGAATCGGGATTCTCTTTTAAGACCTAAAAATTGAATTTTGAAGAACTAGGTAAATATATCCTTTCTTTATACCATAATATGTCTTTCTCCCGTGACTATTTGGATTTTGTCGCCTTGTTGTTTCAACTTATTCAATTAGTTTCCTTGTCTTTGGGTCTTTCACATACTCAATTTAGACTTCTGAAATCCATTCAGGAATAACTAAGGAAATGGCACATACTGAGGCATAACTTTCATGCTTCCTTGATAAGAAGTTTGTGATGATATTTTATTTACCCTTTTTATACAAAATGTCAAAATCAAATTCCTGTATTTTTCTCACCCATTTTGGTTGTTCTTGAGAGATATTTTTCTCGATTAGGAAATACTTTAGGTTGTTGTGGCTTGTTTTAACAAGAAAATTTTCCCCCAACAAATATTGCTTCCACTTAACCAAGGCATGCATTATTTCCAACATCTCCTTGACATAAGTTGACTTTGTTTTCTCACTTGGTTTTAACTTCCAACTTTCGAAGGCGATGGGATGTTTATCTTGCATAAGCACGATTCCTACGCATGTCCCTGAAGCATCGCATTCAAGGATAAATGTTTTTGAGAAATCTAGGGCTGCTAGTACTGGAGTTGAGGTCATTAGAGTTTTCAACTTTTCAAAACAAGTTTTTTCATCCCGATCCCATTTAAAAGCATCCTTTTTTAATAGTGATGTTCAGGGAGTCACAATTTGTGCATAGTTGTGAAAAAATCTTATGTAATACCTTGCAAGACCAACAAATACCTTTAATGGTGTAATTTATTTGGGGGAAGGCCATTAAGTGATTGCCACAATTTTCTTGGGATCAACCTTGATGCCCTAGCATAAAATAGTATGCCCCAAAAATTCTTTTTTCTTTTTTCCCAAAATTATATTTCGCTTTGTTAGCGTAAAATTTGCTTTCTTCTAGAAGCTTAAATACTATCTTTATGTGCTTGAGATGTGAGTTCCAATTTTTTCTATAAAGAAGGATATTGCCAAAGAATACAAGCACGAACTTCCTTATGTATGGTCGAAACAAGTCATTCATTAATGCTTGAAATGATGTTGGAGCATTGGATAATCTGAATGGAATGAATCGAAATTCGTACAAGCCTTCATGGGTCCAAAAAGCAGTTTGGGACATCTTCTTCTCAAATTCATATTTGTTAATACCATGATTTTAGGTCTAATTTAGAAAAATACTTTGCACCATGGAGCTCATCCAACAAATCGTCAACAAAGGGAATGGGGAATTTATCATTTATGGTTACTTTGTTTAATGCTCAATAATTGATGCAATGTCTTTACAATCCATCCTCCTTCCTCACAAGTATGACTGGCATGGAGAAGGGACTCTTACTATGTGTGATTATTCCATCGTCTAATAATTCTTGCACCAAATGCTCAAGCTCTGACTTGTTTCTATGAGATTGTCTATATGACTTTTTTCAAATTGGACCTAATCCTAGAATTAATTCTATGATGTGATCTCTANTTCCATAGCATAGCAATGTAAAAAAATGCTTGAGTTCCATTTTTATCATTTTCTCCATCTTGTTTCATGAGACAATTTGGGGAGGGGGTCATTTGATACCATAAATCTTGTACTTCCTCCCATTTTCATAAAATATTATCAATTGTTCTTGTAAGTTTAATCATATTGTCCCTAACGTTTCCAACCATTGGGCACCTAAAACAATGTCAAAACCTCTTATTGCCATAACATACATTAGTGATCTTAATTGGTAGTCTTTTATGGCTAGCTCAACGTTATGGAATTTTCCATCGCACGAGGTGGTTTTGTTCCTTGGTACTGATATTTCAAAGTTGGAGGTAGGGTAGATGAATATGTTTAATCATTTTTCTACCCTAGAGTCTATGAAGTTGTGTGTACTCCCACTGTCAACCAAAACAATCACTTTAGCGCTCTTGATATAGCCAAACATCTTGATTGTTTGGGGTTCAAATATACCCGTCATTGCAGTTGTTGAGAGTGTTGGGGTGATGATAGCTTCCTTTTTGTTGGATTCATTGCTATCTGATTCTATGTAGGAAGGAGATATTTCTCCAACTTTATTATTATTGTCATCGTTATCATTTTTTTTACACTTATGTCTCAGATTCCAATTAGGGCCATTACATTTGCGGCACGGATTGTCGTCCTTTCTCCCATTTGTTTAGAGGTGGGGTGGGATATAAACCTACGAACGTTGTGATTTTTGTTTTTCTTCAATTGATTTTTCTTTTTGACAAGTTTGTTCCAAATCTTTGACATCTAATAATTTTATCCTATTTTGAATACTTTGTTTCAGCCCACCAATGGCAATTTGCAAGATACGTTCTTCAGTTATATATTGGACATGAGTGGCTAGGACCAATAGATTGCCAAATTATTCATCCACATTTCCGTCTTGTTGTAAACAAGTGAGCTTGATGTAGATTTCGACTTCTTCCATGTCTTGAAATCGTTTAAAGAAATTTTTCTTGAAGGTATCCCATCCTCTCACCAGTCTTCCTCCTTTCATTGTCGAGTCCCACCGCAAGAACCAACAAGCGGTTTTATCCATGTACATTGTTGCAACATTCAATTTGTCATCGTTGCCATATATATTTACATTTCAAAATATTTTTCGATTTTTTCTAATCCATAGAATCTCGTCTCTATTATTTTCTCTATCGAATCTTGGTAAATTGATCTTTACTTTGTGAACAAAATTGCAGGTTGGGCCCGTATGTGAGATATTGAATCAATTAACTTGATCTTTCAATGACTTAATTGCAAGCTTTAGGTCTTTGGTTTCCTCCTCTTTTTGCTCAAGTTCTTCCAAGAGCTTGTGAACTGAGCCATCTTCTGACTTTATGGACACATCCTTGTTCTCTGAAGGGTTTCTCTATGTATTTATTGTATTCATCTTGTTGAGATTGGGAGTTGTGAAAGATTAATTACAATAATAATATTATTATTGGCAATAATAATATTATTATTATATGTAAAAAAGAATTTATAGTTTTTTTAAAGGTTTTCAAAATAATAAAATAACCATTATTATTAATAATAATATTGTTATTTTAATAATAATAATAATAATATTGTTATGGCAAGAGCGAAAGAATGAGCAGGAGAATGAAAATGGAAGATGGGAATGTGCAACCGAAGAAGATGCTTGCTCTGATACCAACTTGGAATGGACTTCCAAAACAATATGTATTTATTAATTCAATGATGATTTTTACAAGAGAATGAGCGGCATTAAAAACCATGGAAGAGAAACATCGAAACGATGTGTCTTTCTAATACCAACATTTAATAATAAATATTATTTATATCATATAATTTACTAATTTTCTCTAGTTCTATTACAACGTGTGACTAAAACAAGGGTGTGCCCCCCTCAATGTGCTAGTTATCCAGCCATAAAAATTCTAGGAAGGAAGTGCTCCATGGTTTTAGCCTTTCCAATGGAATAATAAGTCATCTCAAGTGAGAAAAAACATAGAGAGTCTAAAGCGCTCTAGCAATGCATTATCAATACTCATCAAGATAGCTCAATAGCATGTATTCATGACCCTATCCCTTAGCACAACATCATAACATGAGACCACTCCACATAGGGGGTGTGATAATACCAATATAACAACTAAACCATATTCACCCTCTTGAAATGTCATTAATAAAAATCATTGCTTGTGATCAAACTGATAATAATGCCCTGCCAATTCACCAATCTTTAAACATATTATATCACTTGTACAAGAGAATAAAACCTCCTAGATGGAATCTCTAGAATCCATCAAATATGAAACAAAACACTCATAAATTTCTTGGGATCCTCCATCGTAGTATAACACTACACCAAACACCTTTCAAAGGATGCTAAGATAATGTCCAAACATGTGGTAACTATATGATGTTGAATAAAACAACTAAGCAAAAGGTACCATTCAAACCCCATCCTTCCAAATGCCAAATGAGATGTTAGGAGCTCATCTCCTAGGCCAAAATGTGAAGTGCATACAAATACCCATGCTAACAACTAAAGGGGAGTGTGGTCTAGGTTTATAACCTTTACAATAACATAACAAATTTTTTATAAAGATTAAACTAAAAAATCCTAGAGGAACTCTAAGTCCTGTGGCCTAATAGACCTATCCCAGACCATCACACACCCACCTTTATCATAAATTATCTATAAAGAATGGTTGGAATGAGCCATAATGGATTAAATAGCTTGGACACAAAATGATGAGGGACCTTCAATGACAAACAAGGGTTTAGATAACCACCTAAGTAAAGAAAACATTTTACATAGTTTGTCAAGCATGGTCCAATGGAAGATACAACCGATAAAATAGCATCACACATAGCATATCATAGCCATGTACTTCTCTTAAATGATAAAGGCACCCCTGGTCATGGGTCACAAGGATATGACTATCTGCTCATAAGGACATGCAATATGATCAACTCTGATAGTGTGGAAAGTGTGCATTGAATTTCACTCTCACACAATATGAGGAGAAAAAATTGGCTCCAACTTAAGGACATGCACTTTAGAAGAGAGTACATGGGAACTCTATATTCTCGATCAATCACCTGAAAAAATTCAAACATTCTAAGGAGATCGAGTACATCATGGGTGAGGGTATCACCCTAGTAGAACACAAAATTTGAAACCTATAGAAATACAAATATAAAGTAGATACATGATATTTTTCATACGAGCTTATTCATCTTGTTATACAATTATTTCATGGCAATAAAGGCCATCTAAAAAGTAAAGCTTTAGAAAACTCCCATTCACTATAGTGGGAACCTTTTCCCATCCAAGTGACTGATATGGGAGTTTATTCCTTCATGTTCTTCAATATAGAAAGGTCTGGGCCATAAGGAATCAAACTTTCCATGCTTTCTTTGTTTTTTCTTCCTCTTACCCACATAAATACCAAGTCACGTGTTCTGGTTGTATCTTCTTGTTCAAATGTTGTCTTAGCTTTTTCTACCATGTTTTGCTTGGATCAATTGCTTCTGACATGGAAACAATTCTCTAGTACTTACACATGCTTACAAACACTCTATCTCTGCAACAATGTCATTTGGATGACAACCTTCTTGTGGCATGATAGCATCTTCTTTTTCCCAAAACAATTTCCAATTCTTCCAAATGTATATATTAATGCATAACATCTTAATGATGATGGAACACAATAAACTTTGGACAATTCAAGGAATGACTCGCATGTTACTTGGAGAGAATATTGCAACCATTGATTTACTCAATGCAAATGTCCTCCATAAATGATCTAGCATTATGTTTCCTTTATTGTTGTCATGGAGTTCCAAGCAACTCCCAAGGTCACCAACCTTCATGCACCAATCTTTGACACAATTCCAATAAGGGAACCTTATGTTCGAAGATTGAAGGTAACAATTGGATTGGGTCTTCCTTCGATGTCAACATCAACTTGATGTTCACTTAAATGATGGTGTTGGCCTCTAGAGTTGTTATAACTCCCTGGACAATCGATACTTCTTAGGCCAAAAATGCAGTGAGCTCTTCATCTCCTATAGGATTCACTATCCACACTATTCTCTTGATTGTATGCTTTTGATGGTGACGATCTAGATGACCCCTCTAACACTTTTTTTCCTAGTGTCCACTCAACTTGCAGTGGTGGAAAAATTTATTGGTGTTGCATCAAGGGATTGACATGATCTTCTTGTCTATGTTCCTATGAGTTTGTTATTGTATTGGGAATTATTATTTTCATTCTTCGTCTGAAACATTCTGGATTGTGGCATGTGGTTAGCTTCTCCCAGCAAGAGGCCTCAATATTCTTTAGAATACCAATAGTTGGTAGCATTATGAACTTTCTTCTTGCACTAGTGACAAACGAGGGTTGATTTATTGATGCATACAACTTTGTTTTTTTCTTGTTGTTGTTTCAATTGATTGACTTGCCACTACTTCTAATTTTTGTTGCAAGTTGAGTCTTTCCACTCCCCTTATTGTTTTTCTTTTGCAATCCACCACAAGAAGGATGAAATTGTAGTGTGTTGCCATATTCAGATGTTGCTCTTTCTTCTAATGAACAGGACAAATATTCTAAGTATTTTTCCCTTACAAATGTGATTATGGTGGTCATTCCCTTTCCCTAGGTACCACCAAAACCTAGGCCTCCATGATTGACCCTTTATCCAACTAGAAACTGGATTATGATCCCTTGACTTCTCTTGCCTAGCCCTTTTTCATTGTATCCCATAGGTCAAAATTAGTTTGGAACCAATACAATAGGCATGCTAATCAAAATCCTCAAATGATTTTGGAAAGTTCTAAAGAAGGTGAACTTACAATGCTTGTCTCAGTCACAGTGTTGGTTGGCTTCTGTGGTATCATTGAATAGTTACATTGTTTCCTTATCCTCTTGTAAAAATACTAATAACTTTGTCAATGCCTCCTTTTTCCATACCAACTCTTGGTGCAACTTAGTCATAATTTCAATGAGCATGTCCTCTTTCCAACTATCCATATGAATGCCCTCTCCCAATTGCACACACCAAACTTTGTGTTTGTCTCAATCTACCATAACAACGGTGAGGAACACATGTAGTGATTCTTAAACCATAAATTGGATCACAACAAAGATATATAAATCTTATACTTCATAAATAACCGAAATACACTCACCATAATAATAACACCAAGATATAGATAAAGACCCTTAAGGTAGGGTAACACCATCGATTACTCCATATGGAAGGAATCACTATACAAGATATGCTTGCAAAAATATAATCCATCCAACATATCTCACACATTGATGCTCATGTATATTTATATTTCCTCACAATTATTCCTAAGGGGCGTATGCCAACTACCCTTTATTATTATATTATTTCCTTAAACTACCCAGTGAAGAAATTTATTACACACCAACTACCAAGTGGGTCTAATCCATAATTATGGCCACATTACACACATTATCCCCGTGGGTACCCTAGTTGCCCCATATTATCCTCCCTAATTACATAACAACACTTGATGTTCAATAAACCACATCTATAGCCATGATAACAGTCTTGCAAAGGTCTTAAAGTATTTTTCGAATTGTGTTATCCTTTGGTCGAACATATGCACCTTATTCAAGTGCTTGTTCTCTTCTTGAATCTTCATATTGATGGCTTGTAGGTATTCCAACCTTTCTCTCTTTTGCACTTTACCCATATTGACTTTATATTCTCCTCAAAGTACTAGTAGCGGTGTCATGGTCAAGGATTCAACTGCTTTGATACTAATATGATATGTACATGTGGGGCTTATAGCCCTCACACTTCACAAACACATGCTTTGTGGAATTCAAATCTGAACTTTGTTCTATGTATAATGTTGAGATATTTGTTTTTATCACTGATATAAAGGATTCTTCTCTCGATGTAACTGACACACAAAACAACCAACTAACAAAGCAATAATAATTAGGACTCTATGTTGTTAATTAGTAAAACCAATCTAGTTCTTGGTTTATAATGGAGTGGGATAAACTCTAGACGATTTGCACCTTCTATGGCAAGTTTGGTTGAAATCCAACAACACAATTTGTTGTTGAAAATGCAATTTTTCAGTTTTGAAATTGAATTTTGATTGCAAAAATTGATTCACTGCCCTTGATTACCCCAGGGGTGCCTCGATTATGCAATTCCAACCACTAAAAACTACCATTTGAACAATTTCCGTTAGTTTTTTACCATAAAATATTTCATGTGCAAATCATCTAGAGTTTAGCTTACTCTGTTTATAATTGGTTCCCAAAGCTTCAATTAGTGTGTGTTGGGAAAAGTGAGTGCCCAATAAAGAGCCAACGTATTGTGTCGATATCAATCAAAAGCAAATTTGTTTGTGCAAAATTTGTCAATAACTTTAATTCAATTTCTCAGTTGCTTACAATGCATGGATATATGAATCTCCTCCAGTGATATGCATGCCAATGTTGTTGGCTCTTCATAAACCACACAATTATGTGATGTTGGGCAATTCGTTCATGTTTTCAATAACATCCTAATTGAACATTAAACCAGTTGTAATTTGTAAATCATAAATGGTACCTTACTATGATCATTGTAGGTAAAAAATCAGAGTTTGATTGGGAAATAGTCAATGTCACAATATAGCATGAGTTTTATCACCAATTAATTGTACAAGCAATACTAAAGAACAAAAAAGCATTTAGTAGCATACATATTTAGCATCAATTTGGAGCAAAGGTGTTTCCTTCAATTGAAACATTATCCAACATTGACACATGAATATAAAAATTCAAATGAGGCCAACCATTAATGCATTGCTCCACTAAAATGGAATTAGATCAATCAAGCAATGTAAGGACAAGAACACCTCAAAGAAATATTGCTTAGGAATTAAATATGAATACAAGCAACACTCATGTGTTAAATAAAAACAATTGTGGTCCTCAACAATAATGGAAACCAACAATATGACACGTATAATATCATATGCATACATCACTTTAGATGGAAACAATTAAAATGCTGTAATGTCCCTTTTAGGAGTTTTGGAGAAAATTACAATTTGGGCATTTTCAAGATTGACTAGTCATGACTCTATAGGGTTCCAACTTTCACCAAATGGTCCTGAATTTGAAAGGAAATGGTATGGTGAGTATTCAAAAATACCAACACAGTTTATGTATACTTTTTATATGACTTTAGACCTCTGCAACCTTGTTTTCGGTTAAGGATAAACAATGCAAATTTACTAGGAAAATGTGGTCGACTAGTCCTTCTTGGTTTGGTTCCAAACACCACCAAACCTTTAAAAAATTAATTATGGAGGTATAATATGGTATTTAAAACATAATAAAATACCTCATACACTCAATGGTCGAATCAGAAATTCATTTTTACATGTTACTTAAGTTTGCACAACTTTGGCCAATTTCTAGCTTTAGACTAGTGAAACCCAAGTTGACCCAAATGCACCCAAATGACTTAAAATTATGTATGGAAGAGCTTGAGGTGTATTAGGACATCCTAATTCATAATATTAATTCTCATACACTTTCCAATTGATTCTGCAACTTTATTTTCGCCATAGGGAAAGAACGACAAAAACACTAGGAAACTGATGTTAAAACCCCCAAGGGTACATAATACTTTTTAGCTCTCCAACTGCAGTACGATCCTACCAAATTTCATAAAATAGTATGGGGATGAATATCAGACATCATGGGTTTTAATTAATCATGTTTATTAGTTATTCGAACTATTTATAAAGTACAACATCTATATGATACCTTTCAGTAAAATTGCTTAGGGAGGAATGGCATTGCTAGCTCCATTTTAACTCATAAAAAGTACATGAAATAGTTCATAGCATGACATGATGAAAGGATACCATATAAAGCAAACAAATTTCTTCCTCAACATCATTTAACATCAAATAAATTCATTAATACATATCATCTGTATAACTCCTTCGAAATGGAAGCCAAACACATGAAAACTAGTCATTCGAACTCATGGGAATGCAAGCCTTTCACACATGGATTTATGATATTTCAAATTACATAACATATGGACATAAGAGTATAGAGACATACATCATATATTTCTTCCCCACCATCATCAAACGCATAGAAATGTTCCCATACAAATCAGTTATGCAACTCTTTCCAAAATGGAATCTAGATACATGAAAACTAGCCATTCAAGAGCATGGGAATGTAATCCTTTCATACATGTATTTATGATATTTAACCTTATATATCACATAGAAATTATATTACATATCCATACATCATATTTCATAGTTTGGGCACCAATTATAATCAGCAAAGCGCAAGCACCACTCAAACAAGTGCACCCTCAACATGAGAGTTTGGGGGAATGGAGAAGAAGGAATGAGAGAACAAGGAGATCAATGAGAATTAAATAGTATGGAACTTCAAACTACAACTAAAAATCCATCATTAATATCCAATGATAGGTATGAATGGCCTCTCCATCAACCAACTTGGAAAGGAATCCAACCCCTCGAAATTGGTTCACAAGCAGGGAGAGTGAACACTCACCGTGAAATGGACAAGAAAAAGCTCTCCAAAATACCAAAGCCCAGTTAAAAAATGATCAAAATCTAGTATAATTCCTCATGAAATCTTTTTATTGAATTCATCATTCCTCCTAAGGTCGAATTTCCCTCCATAGGATTCCTCCAACTCGTCTTACTGGTTTAGTAACTCTCATGACACTTGTCTTCCTCTTCATGCTCCAATTCTTTCCCCATTTTGAATGGATGCCTCTAACTCCCAAATTAGACCTATTGGTGGCTAATTGTAGCCATGTCATGTCATATTTTTTACATTTTTTCAATCATCTCTGAATTTGTCATACTTGTCATAGAATCTTTCATCATTTGTTGTCATAGAGTGCATGGAATCTCCTTCCAAGTGGCACACCTTGTCTTCTATTCTCTTCATCTTCCATGGGATTTACTCTCTTTTACCTATTTGATATCCTTGGTTCATTATATGATATTTGACACCACATCACCCTCCAATAATGTTACATTATCCATGTGTTCAAATTTTGATGAAGATCATGCAAGTGTGTGGGGAATCTAGTCATCCAAAGGCTCCACAAGCTTCCAAGTGTCTTCATGAACCCATTCCACCTTATTTTCTTATCATTTATCATTTATGTGACCCATTTAAATGTGAATATGGTAAACTAAAGTCCTTTTGGGTCACATACTCCTTTATTACAAAATTTATGTCTCCAGTTTAACCTAGGGAACTAGTAGGTTGGTGGAACATTATTTGCAGGTAGTCTTATTTGGAAATTATTTAATGGGGACATGATAGTCCTCCCCACTCAAGATTTCTTATCATCGAGCAATCTCAAAAACATGGATTTTGAATAACCTACTTTCTTCCAAAACTTTGCTTTAATCCTTAGCTGCAATTTCAGTAGTGGCACTCATGTACTACAAGTGTGTGTTTCCAAAAGTAAAGATATGTGGATCTTTGAATATTGATATATCTTCTGACATCACCACTAACACCAAAAGGATTAATAAAATCCATAAAAACAAAATTTTCACAAATAATCTTTATCGCCATCTTTTGGAAACATTTTCTGGACTTTCATCCCTTTTTGCTTATGTATAATTCTTTGAAGTTGATACTATTGAGTTGCCAAACTTGAATTTCCAAGATTCCAAGAAAGTTTCAAAGAGGAACCACTATGATTGTTGCTACTCTACTCTAATTATAATCACCTTCTCAAGTGGTGACTCAATATCCCCTACTGCTTGTTTCCCCCAAAATTGAAACCAAGCAATACTCAGATCCCATTGCTTGTATTGCACCCTTCCAAACATCATGAGTACAAAATATAGATAATTAAAGTACATAACTACATCATGAAATTGTAAATCAAGAAGGTACCTCATCAAAGGATCATGACAGTGCTTGTACATCCAAGTAAGTAAATCATCATGTGGCCCACACACACAAGCATCAAGTATTATATCAAGTTCAATCCAATGACACAGGTGAGGATCCCATGTCCCATAATTCTGCTGCAAAAGAATTTAAAATATATAAAAATAATAATCATCCATGTGTTCTTTCATCCAAGAAGTGAATGAAGAAACTCCACCAAAATATGAACCAAATAAGGATCAAAGAAAACATGAAGACTTCAAGTGGCTCAAAGAAGTCTCATCAATACACCCATGAATATGTATATCATCATAATGTAACAAAGGATGTTGTTGCAAATTTAAAGTAGATGGCACTCCATTCATGTCATTCAATAAGAGAGATAGGAGTCCCATACTCCTCATGTGGCTTCATCAAAAAGAAAACTTTCACCCATACTTCATTAGGATGAATGCTACATAATATTTAAGTGTAGGATGTAGGAGAAAGAAACTCACCCAAACGATTAGAAAGTGAAAAAATTTCATCATCTGAAAGCTCCATAGGGGTAGAATTATGCATCTCCCTTAAAAGTGTGACACTTTCCTCATATTTTGGTTCCAAGGTAGTGGAATCATGCACTTCTTCAAAAAGTGTGCAACCATTTTTAAGAGGCAACTCAAGTTCTTCTTCCACCACAACAAGTGATTGGCTCTCATCAAGATCATCTGCAAACACATCAAGAACCTGTAATTTTCCATGTTTCTCATGATCCCTCATGTCATGAGAATCCTCCAAGGAATCTACCATATGGTAATCTGAAACATAGGAGGAAGAACAAGTATCTTGCAACCACTCAAGAAGTTGCTTATTTTGAATTTTGAGCTTATGAATATCCTCATTATTATTAAAGTATGCTTCATGTAACCATTCATTGAGCTCAACCAAATTGTTTCTATCAAAAAGCAAAGACATGAAATTACCTTCAATGTTGTACATTCCTCTTTGAATCTTCCCCATGTCTTCAAGGAAGGATGGCTCCTCCAATGAAGAAACTTTCCAGCAAGAATTTGACACCAATGCTTTAGTGGCATTGAGTATGCTAAGGGCCTCATGGATATTGCCTTCACTCATCTTCAAAGACCCTTCAATGAAGGATGGCTCATGGGAGTGAACCTCCTCTTCTTCTTTATTCTTGATTTGATCAACTTCTTGAAGCCCAAGTGGTGATGGGGAAGTTGATCTTGGTTCTTCATTATCTGTCACAAGGTATTTATCTTCATGCTTATGAGAACTTTGTATTGCAATAACATTTTCAAATCTGATCAATGTGTCACCAACATAGAGTTATGAGCACCCATCAATAGGTACTCCTTCATAGTTGAAGGATCCATCAATATATTCTCTTTGATTTGCCAACCCCCATCAATAAGGATTGTGTGCTTGTCTTCACCTCCCTCTTTATGTTCTTATATGCAATCACCTTGAGGTAATTGATGCTCCACCTCATGATTCTTTGCTTCTTCTCTTAATGGTGTATCTAGGATATTTTCACAAGTAGGCTTATTTTTTTCTCATTTCATGCTCCTCCAAACTTGTGGATTGTTGATTTCCCCTTAATGAATTCACATTTTAATTCGTGTGCCTAAATCCATTCACCCAATCATAAAAGTCTTCAAAAGGAATGGTCTTATGTTTCTTTTCATGATGGGAACTACTACTACCCCTGACTGCCAGCTTACCCCTAAGTTGGTTAGCCACCACTTAAAACCCTTGCATAACATGCTTGGTTGTATCATCAAAATATGACTTCATGAGTTTCTTAAATTCATAAGGTTTTATTTTGCCCAAAATGTATCATATTTAACAAAAAGTGAAATATCCCTGGAATGGTCTTGGCACCTATTGCAGAAGTTTAAATTCAGATACAAAGTATCCATAAACATACATCATATATTTCTTCCCCACCATCATCAAACGCATAGAAATGTTCCCATACAAATCAGTTATGCAACTCTTTCCAAAATGGAATCTAGATACATGAAAACTAGCCATTCAAGAGCAAGAGAATGTAATCCTTTCATACAAGTATTTATGATATTTCACCTTGTATGTCACATAGAAATTATATTACATATCCATACATCATATTTCACAATTTGGGCACCAATTATAATCAGCAAAGCGCAAGCACCACTCAAACAAGTGCACCCTCAACATGAGAGTTTGGGGGAATGGAGAAGAAGGAATGAGAGAACAGGGAGATCGATGAGAATTCAATAGTATGGACCTTCAAACTACAACTAAAAATCCTTCATTAATCTCCAATGAGAGGTATGAATGGCCTCTCCATCAACCAACTTGGAAAGGAATCCAACCCCTTGAAATTGGTTCACAAGCAGGGAGAGTGAACACTCACCGTGCAATGGACAAGAAAAAGCTCTCCAAAATACCAAAGTCCAGTTAAAAAATGATCAAAAGCTATTATAATTCCTCATGAAATGCTTTTATTGAATTCATCATTCCTCCTAAGGTCGAATTTCCCTCCATGGGATTCCTCCAACTCGTCTTACTGGTTTAGTAACTCTCATGACACTTGTCTTCCTCTTCATGCTCCAATTCTTTCCCCAGTTTGAATGGATGCCTCTAACTCCCAAATTAGACCTCTTGGTGGCTATTTTTAGCCATGTCATGTCATATTTGTTACATGTTTGCAATCATCTCTTAATTTGTCATACTTGTCATAGAATCTTTCATCATTTGTTGTCATAGAGTGCATGGAATCTCCTTCCAAGTGGCACACCTTGTCTTCTAGTCTCTTCCTCTTCCATGGGATTTACTCTCTTTTACCTATTTGATCTCCTTGGTTCATTATATGATATTTGACACCACATCACCCTCCAATAATGTTACATTATCCATGTGTTCAAATTTTGATGAAGATCATGCAAGTGTGTGGGGAATCTAGTCATCCAAAGGCTCCACAAGCTTCCAAGTGTCTTCATGAACCCATGCCACCTTATTTTCTTATCATTTATCATTTATGTGACCCATTTAAATGTGAATATGGTAAACTAAAGTCCTTTTGGGTCACATACTCCCTTATTACAAAATTTATGTCTCCAGTTTAACCTAGGGAACTAGTAGGTTGGTGGAACATTATTTGCAGGTAGTCTTATTTGGAAATTATTTAATGGGGACATGATAGTCCTCCCCACTCAAGATTTCTTGTCATCGAGCAATCTCAAACATGGATTTTGAATAACCTACTTTCTTCCAAAACTTTGCTTTAATCCTTAGCTGCAATTTCAGTAGTAGCACTCATGTACTACAAGTGTGTGTTTCCAAAAGTAAAGATATGTGGATATTTGAATATTGGTATATCTTCTGACATCACCACTAACACCAAAAGGATTAATAAAATCCATAAAAACAAAATTTTCACAAATAATCTTTACCGCCATCTTTTGGAAACATTTTCTGGACTTTTAGCCCTTTTTGCTTCTGTATAATTCTTTGAAGTTGATACTATTGAGTTGCCAAACTTGAATTTCCAAGATTACAAGAAAGTTTCAAAGAGGAACCACTATGATTGTTGCTGCTCTACTCTAATTACAATCACCTTCTCAAGTGGTGACTCAATATCCCCTACTGCTTGTTTCCCCCAAAATTGAAACCAAGCAATACTCAAATCCCATTGCTTGTATTGCACCCTTCCAAACATCATGAGTACAAAATATAGATAATTAAAGTACATAACTACATCATGCAATTGTAAATCAAGAAGGTACCTCATCAAAGGATCATGACAGTGCTTGTACATCCAAGTAAGTAAATCATCATGTGGCCCATACACACAAGCATCAAGTATTATATCAAGTCCGATCCAATGACATAGGTGAGGATCCCATGTCCTATATGTCTGCTGCAAAAGAATGTAAAATATATAAAAATAATAATCATCCATGTGTTCTTTCATCCAAGAAGTGAATGAAGAAACTCCACCAAAATATGAACCAAATAAGGATTAAAAAAAACATGAAGACTTCAAGTGGCTCAAAGAAGTCTCATCAATACACCCATGAATATGTATATCATCATAATGTAACAAAGGATGTTGTTGCAAATGTAAAGTAGATGGCACTCCATTCATGTCATTCAATAAGAGAGATAGGAGTCCCATACTCCTCATGCGGCATCATCAAAAAGAAACCTTTCACCCATACTTCATTAGGATGAATGCTACATAATATTTAAGTGTAGGATGTAGGAGAAAGAACCAACTCACCCAAACGATTAGAAAGTGAAAAAAATTCATCATCTGAAAGCTCCATAGGGGTAGAATTATGCATCTCCTTTAAAAGTGTGACACTTTCCTCATATTTTGGTTCCAAGATAGTGGAATCATACACTTCTTCAAAAAGTGTGCAACCATTTTTAAGAGGCAACTCAAGTTCTTCTTCCACCACAACAAGTGATTGGCTCTCATCAAGATCATCTGCAAACACATCAAGAACCTATAATTTTCCATGTTTCTCATGATCCCTCATGTCATGAGAATCCTCCAAGCAATCTACCATATGGTAATCTGAAACATAGGAGGAAGAACAAGTATCTTGCAACCACTCAATAAGTTGCTTATTTTGAATTTTGAGCTTATGAATATCCTCATTATTATTAAAGTATGCTTCATGTAACCATTCATTGAGCTCAACCAAATTGTTTCTATCAAAAAACAAAGACATGAAATTACCTTCAATGTTGTACATTCCTCTTTGAATCTTCCCCATGTCTTCAAGGAAGGATGGCTCCTCCAATGAAGAAACTTTCCAGCAAGAATTTGACACCAATGCTTTAGTGGCATTGAGTATGCTAAGGGCCTCATGGATATTGCCTTCACTCATCTTCAAAGACCCTTCAATGAAGGATGGCTCATGGGAGTGAACCTCCTCTTCTTCTTTATTCTTGATTTGATCAACTTCTTGAAGCCCAAGTGGTGATGGGGAAGTTGATCTTGGTTCTTCATTATCTGTCACAAGGTATTTATCTTCATGCTTATGAGAACTTTGTATTGCAATAACATTTTCAAATCTGATCAATATGTCACCAACATAGAGTTATGAGCACCTGTCAATAGGTACTCCTTCATAGTTGAAGGATCCATCAATATATTCTCTTTGATTTGCCAACCCCCATCAATAAGGATTGTGTGCTTGTCTTCACCTCCCTCTTTATGTTCTTATATGCAATCACCTTAAGGTAATTGATGCTCCACCTCATGATTCTTTGCTTCTTCTCTTAATGGTGTATCTAGGATATTTTCACAAGTAGGCTTATTTTTTTCTCATTTCATGCTCCTCCAAACTTGTGGATTGTTGATTGCTCCTTAATGAATTCACATTTGAATTCTTGTGCCTAAATCCATTCACCCAATCATAAAAGTCTTCAAAATGAATGGTCTTATGTTTCTTTCCATGATGGGAACTACTACTACCCCTGACTGCTAGCTTACCCATAATTTGGTTAGCCACCACTTAAAACCCTTGCATAACATGCTTGGTCATATCATCAAAATATGACTTCATGAGTTTCTTAAATTCATAAGGTTTTATTTTGCCCAAAATGTATCATATTTAACAAAAAGTGAAATATTCATGGAATGGTCTTGGCACCTATTGCAGAAGTTTAAATTCAGATACAAAGTATCCATAAACCACCTTGGGATGTTTTAATACTCACCATACCATTTCCTTTCAAATTAGGGACCATTTGGTGAAAGTTGGAACCCTCTAGAATCATGACTAGTTAATCTTGAAAATGCCCAAATTGTAATTTTCTCCAAAACTCCTAAAAGGGACATTACAATGGTATCAGAGAATGGTATTGGCACCTATTGCAGTTATGGATTATAGGTATGAACATAAAATTCTATCATCTTCTATAATGTATCATATTTAACAAGAAGTGAATATTCATGGAATCTTTTGTATTTTGGGCATAACTTTTCGCTCGTAACTTGGAATTGGGTGTACCTTAGACCATTGGAAAGCTCTTGAAATTCTATATTTTATGTTTTGATTTTTTCTAAGTCCTTACCTTTTCTCCAGGCCAAGCGTTTTAGTAAAAAAGACATCTTTTAAAAGATGCTTTTAAAAAAGCATCTTTTAAAATATGGTTTTTTACTAAAACGCCTGCCACAGAAAAACAGTAAGAAATTAGAAAAAACGCAAAACAAAAAATTTGTAGATAGTTTCAATAGATTTCCAATGGTCCAAAGTCTTTTCTATTTCGAGTTACGAGAAAAACGTTATGCCCAAAATACGAAAGATTCCATGAATATTCACTTCCTGTTAAATATGATACATTATAGAAGATGGTAGAATGTTATGTTCATTCCTATAATCCATAACTGCAATAGGTGCCAATACCATTATCTAATACCACTGTAATGTCCCTTTTAGGAGTTTTGGAGAAAATTACAATTTGGGCATTTTCAAGATTAACTAGTCATGACTCTAGAGGGTTTCAAATTTCACCAAATGGTCCCGAATTTGAAAGGAAATGGTATGGTGTGCATTCAAGCATCCCAAGTTGGTTTATGGATACTTTGTACATGAATTTATACCTTTGAAACCTTGTTTTTTGTTAAGGAGAAACAATGCAAATTTACTAGGAAAATGTGATCGACTAGTCCTTCTTGGTTTGGTTCCAAACACCATCAAACCTTTACAAAAATTTTACGGAGGCAAAATATGGGATTTAACACAATAATAAAAGACCTCATACACTGAATGGTCAAATCAAAAATTCATTTTTACATGTTACTCAAGTTTGCACAACTTTGGTCAATTTCTAGCTTTAGACTACTGAAACCCAAGTTGACCCAAGTTGACCCAAATTTACCCAAATGACTTCAAATTATGTATGGAAGATATTGAGGTGTATTAGGACATCCTAATGCATAATATTAATTCTCATACACTTTCCAATTGATTCTGCAACTTTCTTTTGGCCATAGGGAAAGAAGGACAAAAACACTAGGAAACTTATGTTAAAACCCCCAAGGTTAGATAACACTTTTTGGCTCTCCAAATGCAATACAACTCTACCAACTTTGAGAAAATAGTATGGGGATGAATATCAAACATCATGGGTTGTAATTAATTATGGGTATTAGTTATTCAAACTGGTTATAAAGTACAACATCCGTATGATAACTTTCAGTAAAATTGCTTAGGGGGGAATGGCATTGCTAGCTCCGATTTAACTCATAAAAAGTAAATGAAATAGTTCAGAACATGACATGATGAATGGAGACCATATAAAGCATTTAAATTTCTTCCTTGACAACATTTAATATCAGAGAAATTCCTTAATACATATCAGATATATAACTCCTTCGAAATGGAAGCCAAACACATGAAAACTAGTCATTCGAACTCATGAGAATGCAAGCCTTTCACACATGGATTTATGATATTTCAACATACAAAACACATGGACATAAGAGTACAGAGACATGCATCATATATTTGCTTCTCCATCATTATCAAACATATAGAAATGTCCTCATACAAATCTGTTATGCAACTCTTTCCAAACTGGAAGCCAAAATACATGAAAACTAGTCATTCAAGAGCATGGGAATGCAAGCCTTTCATACATGTATATCTAATATTTCACTTTACATAGCATACGGACATGATATTACATATCCATACATCATATTTCATAGCTTGGGCACCAATTATACTCAACAAAGCGCAAGCACCACTCCAACAAGTGTGCCCTCAACATGAGAGTGCGGGGAATCGAGAAGAAGGAATGAGAGAGTAGTGAGATAGATGAGAATTCAACTATATGGAACTTCAACCTGAAACTAAAAATCCTTCATTAATCTCCAATGAGAGCTCCGAATGGCCTTTCCATCAACCAACTTGGAAATGAATCCAACTCTCTCGAAATTGGTTCACAAGCAGGGAGAGTGAACACTTGCAGTGCAATGGACAAGTAAAAGCTCTCCAAAATGTCAAAATCCAATTAACAAATTATCAAAAGCTATTATAATTCCTCATGACATCTTTTTATTGACTTCATGAGGCCTCATAAGGTCGAATTTCGCTCCATGGGATTCCTCCAATTCATCTTAGTGGTTTAGTAACTCTCATGGCACTTATCTTCCTCTTCATGCTCCAATTCTTTCCCCAATTCGAATGGTTGCCTCTAACTCCAAATTCGACCTCTTGGTGGCTATTTTTAGCCATGTCATGTCATATTTGTTATATGCTGCAATCAGGTCTAAATTTGTCATACTTCTCATAGAATATTTCATCATTTGTTGTCATAGAGTGCATGAAATCTCCTTCCAAGTGGCACACCTTGTCTTCTAGTCTCTTCCTCTTCCATGGGAGTTACTCTCCTTTACCTATTCGATCTCATTGGCTCATTATATGATATTTGACACCGCACCACCCTCCAATAATGTTGCATTATCCATGTGTTCGAATTTGGATGAAGATCATTCCAAGTGTGTGGGGAATCTAATCATCCAAAAACTCCACAAGCTTCCAATCATCTTCATGAACCCATGCCACCTTATTTTCTTGGCATTTATCATTTATGTGACCCATTTAAATGTGAATATGGTAAACTAAAGTCCTTTTGGGTCCCATAGCCCCTTATTACAAAATTTATGTCTCCATCTCAACCTAGTGAACTAGTAGGTTGGTGGAACATTACATGCAAGTAGTCCATATTTGGAAATTATTTAATGGGGGCATGACAAATGTGCATCATTTCCTTCATTTTTTCCTCAATAATTATCATGGAATGAGCATATATTTGCCTATAAAGGAAGAGACGTGAAACGATTCTCATATGGAAATTTGCTTATATTCCACTTTGCACATCAACCACATAAACAAAAAGCAGTTAGTGTGTTAAAGGATAGTGTACCATTAACCATATATTATACCCAACAATTTGGAGTGAGAATTAACATTGTTTAAGATTAGTTTAATAAATTAAATGTTGGATGCAGGTTTAACTTCAACTTAGCGCATTCAAGGGGATTAGCAATACATTTAGGTTTCATGATTGGTAGAAACATTACACTACACTATATCTCCAATGTTTGTCTTATTGTTTGAAGGATTGAAATGGGTTTCAAATCACCTCACAAAACACCTAGATCATAAGAGTTGTCAACTAAGACATCATACAACCTATCTAAATGCCAACAAATTTAGAACTAATTAATTGTTAAATCCAATGGAATGAACAACTTTGTCTTCATAGCCAATTATCTTTCTTAAGTAATTTAAAAGAATGATCTATGTATGCTAGTTGTTGCTATTAACCACATACGAAGTGAATTGATTTTGATATGCATAATTTATTACATGTAAAATAATTATTAGAGAATAGAGTATGGTTATGATCTATGCACTTAAACTAATGAAGCCCACAACAACAAATACAACAACCAATTACAATGAACAAATATATTTTATCCTAGAAACATGAATGCAAGAACTAACTTCAATAGTTGTGTATTCTTCATTTTGACAATCTTCAGTTAGAATGTAGCTTATGGCATTATGACCATTTAACAATTTACACAAGCCTCATGTGCATCATCGCGTAATCCCTTTGTGCATCATCATGTAAGATCAAATTGATGACCATCACATTACAAGTGTGTTGCTCTAACATCTAACCTAAGCAATGCCAATGGAATATAACTCCTCATTTATTTGGTGTGAGATCCATAGACTCTTTTGGAATCCTAACAATTATTGCAAGAATCTAATTCAATGATGCAATCCAGATTACAATTACAACAAAACATTGTTTCAATTATATTCCTGCAAGGGAAAGAAAAGGGCGATAAAGGCCAACTGATATGGATCATTTTACTCGTTATTCTAAATCGACTAGGGGCGGATAATAACATTGCATTGAAAAATCGATTGGGGTAGAGATAGAGATGGCGAGAGAAGTGGAGTAGGGGATAATATTTCTCTCAACCAATAATGAACAAATATCCAATGAATAATGCTAATGGAGATTAAATAATAGGATTAGATCAAGATGCGATCTTGTTCTTAGAGAAGGGGATATGGCGGAATTGTTAGACACTACAAACTTGATCGAACTGAGCCTTGGAATGGAAACCTACCAAGTGAAAGCTTTCAAATCCAAGGAAGCCTGGGATATTTTGAATGAGTAATCCTGAGCCAAATCCAAATCATGGAGAACAGTGTCTTCTCCTAAGATATGAAGGGGATAGGTGTAGAGACTCGGTGGAATCTATTTTAAGAATGAGCCTCACTTGATCCAATATTGTATTTATATAACACTTTGTTTACACCTAAATTCCATGGTGTCACTAATGACACTTTACAAACAAAGAGATATATTTCTATAATGTGTGCGAAGAATATTGGGCTAGATAGGCTAGCTCAAGGTATTGAGCGCATTGAACTTCATGCAAGAGGTCTCTAAGGTTGATTTCTCCTAACTAGTTTCCTTTGTTGTTTGCCACAATCAATGTCCTTGCCAAATCAAGGGCCATAATCATCAATGATAAATTTGCATTGGACACCATCTTCTAAAGTAGGGAAGTGCACAAGAGTTTCCAGCAAAGTTTTAGAAAAAAAAAGTAAAGCACATATATTGCTTATAATACAACATATGAGGAGCTCATGTTGATAAGCACTAGATTTTTAAGGCATGCCACAAAAAGCATCCCATTCTCAAATGATTAATTTTGATCTTTCAAGTAATATTAATTGTGAATTAAAACGCAATCAATGCATTTTCTATACACTCAGAACATGTCTTTCATAGTTTGATGTGATACTTCAAATATACCAATCAATAAATGATTTAGGGTTTGACAAATTTTGAACATATAAAAAAATGAGAAACTTGCAACAAAATATTA
The DNA here is from genome assembly GCA_001517045.1 of Pseudotsuga menziesii. Taxonomy (NCBI): domain Eukaryota; kingdom Viridiplantae; phylum Streptophyta; class Pinopsida; order Pinales; family Pinaceae; genus Pseudotsuga; species Pseudotsuga menziesii. The sequence continues at coordinate 228,230 of LPNX010440302.1, forward strand.
TCCTTTTATGGTCATGTAAATTACAACATACACATGATATGATAACAATTTAGAAGATATTGCATTAATAAAAAATTATGTCAAAATAGATTAATAATGCATATTAAGAGGTATATTTACCTCTTGGATAACCATTTCTTTATTTTATTGAATCTTCTTCACCTTTTTTGCTTTTTCTCAATTACATCTTCGCATTTTAACATTGTGTACTACTAAATTTGACATTGAACAATGCTTCTCCTCCAATATAGAATTACAACTTACAAATCCTACGTAAATGTATATTATTTATGTGATAGATATTTGGAAGACAACAATTTCTTCATTTGATAGATATTTGGAAGACAACAATTTCTTCATTTTTATTAGATATTTTTGTGTCTATCCTTTCTTTCTTTTTCCCAATTACACCTTTGCATTTTAAACTTGGCGTTAACAAAAGACATAGAAATTAGCCATAAAATGTTTTGCATGGCTCAAGATTAAAATTTGACATTGAATCGTGTTTCTCCTCCAATATTAGATTACATCTTGCAAAGCCTTCTTAAATTTATACTTTCTATGATCGACACATCTAGCTAACTACAACTATTTCATCAGCTTTATCCATTGATAAAGCAAAAACACCCCTTACAAATTCCCTATTTAAAGTCATTAGATAGATTTTAAGAGACTTGTTAAATCCTTCATCAATACTTTTACATTATAGGTGCCATAAACATTATCTTTTACTATAATAAGGATGATGATGTGATTTTTCTAGTTCCATATACTTCCTCAACCATTGATCAAGCAAGAAAATCCCATGACAACACATTCCCCAAATATCGGCATTAAATATAACCCAATGACATAGTTCAATAGGCTTACATTGCAGGTACCATGCACGTTCTCTTTCTATACTAAACATGATAATATGATTTTTGTAGTTCAAACTGCTATTGGGCACATGTGAATTTTATCATATTCTTTCTTATATAGATTCTTAACTTAATTTTTATAAAATTACCTCCTAACCCTAGAGTGAAGAGCGAGTCAAACATAGAAAAAGGGCACATGTGAATTTTATCATATTCTTTCTTATATAAATTCTTAACTTAATTTTATAAAATTACCTCCTAACCCTAGAGTCAAGAGTGAGTCAAACATAGAAAAAACAAGACACCATAAATATATGAATGCAAAAAGATTTGATCAAATATTCAGCGACTTGGGTATAGTTAAATTTTATATTTTTACATGGTTTCTTAGATTCAACTTTTAAGGAGCATTTTTAACCCATGCCCAACGTAGATAGACGGATTGCTAACTCAACAAATATGGCTAATTCTGTTGGGCATATTGCATAAAAGAACATGTTCTGTTGGGATTTTGTCATCCTTTTATTCAATTGTTTTTTTAATGTAGGATTGTGTACTTTTCCTTGTGAAGACTCATCTCTGGCAAATCAAGTGGAAATCATTTTAACTCTATCTCATGGACTCGCTAAAATCTTTTTTTTTTTGGCTAGGGAAATCGGCAACTGAAACAGGGCTCCTAATCACGTCATGGACTTGCTAAAATATTTTTTTTTTGGCTGGGGAAATCGGCAACTGAGACAAGGCTCCTAATCATGTGACACAGGGTTGATCCCCATCTGCATGATACAGATGCTACATAACCATTACATAGTTAAAAACCTATATTCTATTTGTAAGTTGGTTGAGTTGTGTATATAGTCTATTTATGAGACAGTATATTGTGTGCAAGTACGGACTGTATGTAGGATTTATATGCACGTGACCACCCTGCTCTTTGGGTGCACACAAACTCACAAAGACAGAAATGATATAAAACAAATCATTAAATTATAACAGAGCTGTCAAATCAAGCCATTTGCTTATTGAATTGACTCACCTTAAATAGCCTCTCTTTATTCACCAAAAAAAAAGCACGAGTAGAAAACTGCAAAAATTGGTTAGCAACCAAATAACAGAGTTGTCAAATCAAGCCATTTGCTTATTGAATTGACTAACCTTAAATGTCCTCTCTTTATTCATCAAAAATAACACTAATAGAACGCTGCAAAATTTGGTTACCAACCAAATAATTGACCAACAAAGGCAGAATTTAAAGCCTTGGTTGAGCCTCGAAGTAATTATTCCCACGTGTTAAATTATGAAGGGTTCTAAAAAAGGCAGAATATGCCCAGCGGGCAATAATATCAATCATGACCTAAAAGTCAATGACCAACATTTCAAGAAATTAACTCGGTACTTCTCTCGTGAATAGTTTTTTGACCTGTTTCATTAGAGAGTAAGATAAGTAATACAATTTGCAATTTTGAAAATAAACATAAATCAGTAGCTTTTGAAAGAAATTGCAATTGCTTAGAAATTATCTCAGCTGCAGAGTGGTTTTCTATCAGTTTAGCAACAGTACATCCCTTCCACCGAAAATAAACAAAATATGGCATAACATATAATGACAAAGGCACTGACCTGCTCCAAAGTCAGGAACATTATTACATTCCACGAACCAAGTCGGCCAAAGTTGGGAATAAACCCCTTGTAAAATGCTAGGGGACCCTGCAAAAAGATTTCTTATTCAAATCTCACTATTGACATTGTATGAAAATACACGTAAAGATAGCAGAATAAATCAGAATCACAGAAACCATTCATAAATGCTCAACTTCAAATGCCAACAAGACTCTCAAAAGAGTACAATTTTTTACGATGACAAATTTACTTCATAAACCGTCCAATTTCAAATCCCAGAGAATTATAAGAATAAAGAAATAAGTGGGGAGCTGACAATGATACTTTCAAGCCACACACGAATGAAATGGTGTGCCAGCGATAAATAGAGACCAAGCTAATTAAAACACATTCAAGTAATCGCAATAGCTGTACCAAATTCTTTGAACTAGAACTCAAACAAATAAAGTTCATAATATGAATTCTGAAAATTCAGAAAACGCATTATGGTTTGGAAAGAATTTTCTACCTTTAGAAATGCTAATGAAATAGTAGCAGTTAAGTAAACAGAAGCAGCTTCAAAATGTGAAACTTTGCTCATTTATGGTTAGCTAAAAATAGTCCCTTTTTCTTCAAACCATAACGAGTATAATTTTTGTATTAACAGGCTGACGAGTACAGCCAGATAATTACATTCAGAGAGTTCTCAAAAATGAAAGGAGTTCCAATAATATTTCCTCAGCTTCACCCCATAATATTTCCTTAGCTTCCAGATTTGCTATGCAGCTTAAATCCTTCACAGAAAAATGATAACTATATATTCTAATAATCTGTCCAAGCAAAAAATACAAGGAAAGTACATAACAACAGAAATTTAATGAAGTTCATGACTGCTATGCTTATCTTCTGCTTGCAGCTCCTCTTTGTCCTGCTCCTAAACAGTATAAATTCCCATATTATCCATAACTGCTTGCTATACAGTTTCTTCTTCAGAAACCTTTGAACCAACAGAGAGGGAATTGTGAGACTGATTACCCTGACTTAGTCCAAGCAGCAAGTTGCACAGCATCTCAGTATCATTCACCAGCTTTTCAATTTGGCTTCATTGTACACTGACTTTGTTCTCCAATTCATCCTGCCTTGCATCCATATTAGCAATGTGAGAATTAATGCAGTGTATAGCTCCTATAACACCTTCCACCTGTGCATTGAGATGCCTCATCATGATTTTCAAGTCTCTGATATCATTCTGTAAATCCCCTTCACCAGCCTCCCAGCCCGAGTGGTTTGGCATGTTCGGCCCCACCCCAGGGTTTAATGAACTAAATAAACATCCACTACTGAAAACTCCAACAGAAGTATTGCCACAAACAAAGATATAAGCAGATCCTTGGCTACCTGTTCCTCACCACCTCAACGGAGAAACACCCAAATAGAGTATTACAGTGTGCTACTATCCTAGACTGAGACAGGACAAAGCTCTTATCACTCACTGCAGACCTGAGAAATGCTGAGGAGACCCCACTCCGTATGCACAAGAAGACCTGCAAATTTCTGTTCCCTTTTACCCTGGATATCTCTATCCAGAGAGAGCCCACTGGTATGCACCATAGCATAACAGAACGCCATAGCATTCAAAGTCTTTGGCAGGGAGGGTGTAAGGAACAGGGTGTCGAGAACACGAGGGAGTGTTTTGTCCCCATATACCCCGATCAGAGATGTCTGGCCTTATACTTGCAGGCTAAGTCACCTGGTTTGAATTCGTGTTCGAGTTCGAAGACTTTGAAATTCGTCAAAAATTCAGCAATAAAAATTTTACTGATAAAATTCGGCATTAAATTCGAGAGATTATATATATATATATATAATTTTAGTATTAGTATTTAGTATTAGCATTTATAATTTTATAATAATATTAGTATTAGTATTAGTTATAGACTTATAGTTATACTAATATTAGTTTTAATAATCCTAATGTTAATATTAGTTTTAGTTTAGTATAATCCTAATAATAATAATAACATTTGCAATATTAATAATAAATTTAACCTTGAATTATAATATTAATTAAGTCTTTTAAAATTAATAGCCATAACATTCACAATAAGCTTATTATTATTATAACATATATGAAATACAAACAATAAAATAAAGGAAACCTAAAAACAATAAAATAATTGAATCTTAACACAAACGGTAGGTGAGCCCGAAAGAAAAATTCAGGCAAATTTCTTGATAAAATAGAGAAGCACAGTATCTTGAATTTTAAAAAAGACTGTCAAAATTAGTTTGCCACAGGTCCACAAACCAATTTGGAAGGAACCATCGAACAATTTAAAGGTTTCCAGTTCGGCTTTCAATTGTTGCAACTAGAGAGAGATCACGATCGTTGATGGCAAGCTCTACCGCAGTTCCAGTCCTGGGCATCAAGCAAAGCACAAGCTCTTGCGTTTTTTTATTTTTCTCAAAGTGTCAGGCGATTAGCGAATGCTGGAGCGGCTATGAAGTTTCGCGCGGCTGTCTATCTGGTGCTAAATGGAAAGGATGAAATTTGGCGAACTTAACCTTTAAATTCGTTTTCCCATAAAATTCGGCCAATTTCGATTTTCAATCTTGAAAATCGGCGATTGCAGTGACTTAGCTTGCAGGCAGCCCTTCGGCTTCACTCCTTCATCGTCCAACAACATTCTCAGTCAAGACCAGTCTCCACTCTGAGTATCACTTCCTTCTTTCCAGTGCTTCCTTCCTTGAGGACACCAAGAGACAGACAGATGGTGGCACTGACCTTGATCACTCCATTAGCACACAGTAGTCCACCTCCACCCAACACCGTTGATGGGGACAGTCTCAGTCCCATCCTGATAGCCAGATGACTTCATCCAGGATGCAGCAGTAGGTTACCTCCTCCAAGCAGCAGCGCACTACCTCGTATCAATAGCAGTTCTTATTCTAGTTCTTTCTCCAGACATAGTACTCTTTTAAGCTTCCTTCAGTTGGCCTCAGATGGTAGGAGAGATACTCCCAATGCTTTCAGTGCCCCATAACAGTGACAGTTTCACCATCTTTGCATCAGATCCACTCCCCTTATAAATCTTCCTTTCTTGGATAGGCTCTCTTCATATCCCTCATATTATTTTTCTCCGAGATCGGCTCTCCATTTACAGAATTAGGGTTATATTTGGAATCTGCTTTTAGCTTTTTGTAGGAGCTATTTTGTCATGTCCCCAATTAAATAAGTTCCAAATAAAACTACTTGCAAATATTGTTCCACCAACCTACTAGCTCTCTAGGTCTAGGTTGAGATGGAGACATAAATTTTGTAATAAGGAGCTATGGGACCCAAGTGGACTTTGGTTTACCATATTCACATTTAAATGGGTCACATAAATGATAAATGCTAAGAAAATAAGGTGGCATGGGTTCATGAAGACACTTGGAAGCTTGTGGAGCCTTTGGATGACTAGATTCCCCACACACTTGGAATGATCTTCATCCAAATTCGAACACATGCATAATGTAACGTTATTGGAGGGTGATGTGGTGTCAAATATCATATAATGAGCAAAGGAATTCGAATAGGTTAAGGAGAGTAACTCCCATGGAGGAGGAAGAGACTCGAAGACAAGTTGTGCCACTTGGAAGTAGATTCCATGCACTCTATGACAACAAACGATAAAAGATTCTATGACAAGTGTGACAAATTCAGACATGATTGCAGACATATGACAAATCTGACATGATAGGGCTAAAAATAGCCACCAAGAGGTCAAATTTGGGAGTTAGAGGCAGCCATTCGAATTGGGGAAAGAATTGGAGCATGAAGAGGAAGACAAGTGTCCTAAGAGTTACTAAACCACTAAGATGAGTTGGAGCAAGGTTGCGGGGAAGCGCCTCCCTCCCTCGCCCCTGCTCCGGAAGGAAGCACTGCGGAAGCTAACCGAAAGCGAGCTTCCTGGATAGCTCCCGATCCGGAGCGATTTCAGAAGCACGATTCCCCCTTCAAATTTTTGCTCCCTGCTCTATCCGAAAGCACACGCTTACTTCGCACTTCGCCATCGCTCCCGTTGCTTCCTCCCACGCTTCTAGCTTCGCTTCAGCCGCTTCCAACTTCGCTTCCTACAGTGCTTCCTTCGTGCTTCCCCCATTAAACGACGCCCACGGCCCGCGGAAGAGAGGAAAGGGACGCAATTTGGTTTTTGGAGGGAAGGAGGAGGGTTTTGGGGGATAAAACCCTCTTCTCCAACCTCATTATCACTTTGCAAGAGAAGAGAAGAAGAGAAGAGGAGAGGAGAGGAGAAGGAGAAGGTTGCCACCATTGGAGAGCGGGAGCCAAAGAGGTAGGCTCTACAACCTTCTTTGTTCATTTGTCATTTGCTTTGTATTAGAATGTAGTAATGCACATTGTTAAATCTCTAGTTCCTCCCTTGTTCTATTGCAGGCAACAGGTTATATCTCTAGTTCCATCTAGCATCAGCCATGATGATGGGTTTATGGTTTATTTTGTTGGTTCCATTTGTTATTTTGATGGTGGTGGTTAGAAACCAGAGGATGAATGAGGAAGAGAATGAAGAAGTGGAAAGTGGCACATACCATGGAGAGGAGGAGGAGGAGGAGGAAGAGAAGGGGAAAGAGGAGGAGAAAAACTGAAAGAAAACCAAAGAGGACCCCACACCCTTGTGGAAATATGTCACAAGGCAGGCAGGAACTAGAGGGGGTGGAACCAAAAAGTTTGTTTGCCCTCATTGTAAAAAGACATACACAGGTTCATAAACCCGTGTGAGAAGACATCTATGTGGGAAAAGTGTAAATGCTGAATGTTTTTCTGTAGTAATGGGGTTCCGGGAAGGAGTGTAAGTCTGATTTAATTTGCTGATTATATGGCCACGGGTGACAGTTCATAGGTTTAAAAGAAAAATTAAACATCATGTTAAGTGGTCTAGCTAAATGTATCTATGTGTCAATACAATAAAACTCATAGAAATTGGAAAACTAGGATGCATTGATAAAGCAATCCTCCATGATAGTTGAATGTTTTTAGAAGTTTTAAATTGTTCTACATCTTAGCCAACCTCAAAAAGTATTATTCCGCTGTGCTTAGCTTAGATTCAGCCATCCGTTTTGTTAAAAATCCCAGTTACCTGACCTTGGTGTGTTTCTTTAGGGTTGAGTATGTTACATGCTAACTCTGAAAGAAAAGCTAAACAAAAAAACAAAACAGTTCACTGGATCAACCTTTGCATTTGTTGTACTCCCCTCTTAAGGAGCTAACCATGAAGGTCCAACCCTTGAGCCAACCCTCAGGAGGGTTAAGTGGCTCCAAGTCCATCCCATTGAGGTTGACCTCTAGAAAAGCTATTCTCTAACTCTCCATGACTCAATGCAATAGGGGATCAATCTCCTCTTCAAATTGAATGGGCTCAAGATTTTTGCAATAGATCCTCTTTAATCTCCTAGCAAATAGCTAGACAACAAATGAAAATCAAATCCCCTACAAAATCAACTCCAACTTAGCTCTAAATCAGCTAAAACAACACACTAGCAAGCAATGAATTCTTTTGCTTCAAATGCTCCACACAAGGACAATGACAACTCATGTCTAACTCAATCAATTCAATGATTTTCTATTGCCTCAATAGATTCAGAGATTGACCTAGCCAAGACAAGCAAAGACAATGATCAACAATTGGTCCAAGACTCCACCTCCCATCAGACATGGTCGAGTTTGATAACAACCACCATAACAGACCTAGAGTGCTTTATAATAATGTAATGAGGAATGTTTAATGTATGAGAGATGTATGATTGCAACGTTAATATTAAATAATAAAGCAAATTACATATCTTCTCTCTAAATCTATTTTCCCTTATTTTCTACATGGTATTGGAGCATGATACCAATCTTGGAGCCTGTGACAGAAAATTCAAGAGGAGAGGAATCACCTCAAACAAAAAAGGCAAGGTTTACTTCAAATTTATAAAGGATCAAAATTGTATCTCTTCCACGTTAGGCACGGAAAATAATTACAAAAGGGTTGAAGTACAAAGCTTATAAAAGTATCGAAAAGCAAACAAAACAAAACAATAATATCAACTGAATAAATTTCTGCAATCTGCTACGAATCAGTCAGGAAGTTTTTGAAGCAATCCTCGCAGATGATGTTGAAAACCACGACAAACATCATAAGACATATGAGAGATAGGGGACCTGACAAAGGAAAATAATTCTAAATCAAAGGCAAAGACATGTTGATTACATCATAACAAGCAATAGTGGAAAATATCCTAGAGATACATTCAATTGGATAATAATATAATATCCTAGAGTGATACATTCAAGTGGACATGATAAGTCATATTAGGCGATGTTAATCACATGGCACCCAACTAGTAGAAATCGGTACATGCCTTTATATTTACTCATTGTCTCCACTATGATTAGATAGGAATTTGCTAGCTTACGTGACTTCAATGCTCGCACATGACACATGCATGGAAATGGAAAATCCAGCTAGGTAGGAACGGGTTATGCCTCATGTGCACAAGCCTCGTTGCTTAATATCTTAGCTAAAGAATGCCGAGGTATTGAGGTATAGTCTTATGTCCCATGGTATATGGTAAAGGAGTGGATAACATATTGGAACTGTTAGACTATGCTTCATCCTATAGTAGTATGCTACAATGATAAAGCACTAACCATTAGGAAAAGATTTCAATGGGAAAATTTGCAAGGAATTTAGTCTTTCACTAAAGGCGGGACTGCCCTCTACATATACAATATTGACATTGATAATAACATACACCCAATATTATAGGAGGCTTTCCTCCATGTTGAATTTCCAAGGCTAAATTTACAATGCTTCCCTCTTGTTTGAACATTTCGAATTTAGGTGGAAAAGGTAAATAATTAATTGGACACAATGTTCCCAACGATCTCCATGCATTATTCTCTACATGAAGATTCTTTTGAATTTCCATGTACTCTTTCCTCTAAAAAATACTTGTTTTCCTGCTAAGATATTCAAACTTTCAATATTCATTTTAAAACGCATGCTTAATATATATCAAACTTTTGAGAGAAATAGAACTTTAGATGTTAGTGACAACTACAAATCAAAGGCCAAACAGGGAGAGCAGTTTAAAAAAATATATCACCAGTCAAAAAACTTATTGAAATAAAGTTGAAAAGGTGATTCAAGACTGAAAATAGGTATTGACATTATCGTAAGAAACACAGAGACAATCAAGAATAGCTCACGACAAAAAAGGAAAAAATATAATAACCAAAATGATAAGATTACATACATCATGTTTTAAAGTCTTGATAAAACAATCAAATGTGTTTTTGTAGGCTTGAGAGTTTCCCATCATTCTTGATTTTACCTGCATCAAAAGCCCCATTAATTAGCAACTTTTTATAATCTCCAAACTGTCATAACTTTTTCTTACCTAAGGTCTCTTGCTAAGCTAATAAGAATGTGCCTAGCAATAAAAAATGGCTCATAAGTACAGCCTCTAAATCATGCATAACTGTAACCCTAGAGAAAAACTCATCAAGCAGAGTAGAGAAATACAAAAATAACTTTGAAATGTAAGCCATGAAAACAAAAGTGATGCTAAATAAATGCTTCATTATACCAAAAATAACTATAAAAATGCTATTGATGCAAATTCCCTCCCATCATTTATGTCCAATAGATAGCAACCCAAAGGACCAGACACTAAGAATATCATAATGAAATGGCCCCATACAAGAACCCCTCTATAGAATCACTCAACAAATTGCGAAAAATATCACACTCTCACTGTTGATACAAATAATGCTTTCAAAAATTCTAGAGATTTTCTTGGCAAAATATTAAATATGTGCATCACATTGCCCTTTCATGTCGATGACAACAAGAAAAGTATTTTTCCATGTAAAATCTAAATAAATTGAATTCTTAAATTCCAACAAAATGTTGCCCAGAGATGATGCCACAAATGTTCCCCTTATCATCAATTATATAGGATTATTCTGGAAAAGCTGGCACTCCTGATGAAATGATGTGTACTAAACAATTGAATTTAGCCATAAAACCCTAATAAAATGGCTAGTGTTTGACTTTAGTGCTTTCATAAGATTTAGTTTAGGCAGATCGGAAACACCTTATGCACTGCCATGCTTAATACATAATTGTTATAACTTCCTGCATTATTGATTGCACTTTGATCACAAAAAAAAAACTAACTTGTCATAACTATAACTTATAGGAGAGGGAATTCAGTAAACTCAGATACTACGATTTGTGATTTGTGATTGTAATAAGTTGATAACACTTATTTTGATTGTAGATGCAAAAAGGGCCTAAGATGGAAGGGTTTGGGCAATAAGGAAACTAAATATGAAAAGGATGTCTATAGTAGGAAAAGAAAGATGGACAAGTTCAAACATGTTGCTCGGCTGTATGATGTTATATTTTGTTAATTGTGGCAGTTTTGTGCATGTCATTAAATTGTCAGTAGAACTCATGCTTCACTGTAATGTATCAAAATTGGTAGGCCATGTGTAGAAATAGTTATACATGCATTAATTTTCAAAATAAAATGGAACCAGGAATTCTCTCAATTGGATTGTTGATTTTGGCATATTTGCTCTTTTTAAGAAGTCTGGGCTCCTCTACATTTTGGAGGTTTTTCAAGATATTTTTTTTCTGACAAGAAACAAAAAAAAAAATTGTAACATTAGAACTGAGAAATTTTCTTCTGTGTTGGAGGTTGCGATTAAAGTTGGAAATTTTGATGTTGCAATTTGGGATTCAAAGGTGGTTCATGGTACATTCATGGTTTATAGGTGCATTCGGAGTTTACAAATAGTTTGCATGTGGCATGCGTGTAATATTGAGACATTGCTTCTTTTAGCAGCTGGCATTACAAGGTTTGCCAGTTAGAATTGGTGATATTTCCAAGACTATAGCTATCATGCAGATCCAAGGAGGCCATTTTCAGCAACATGTGAGGTGTTTTGTGAAACTATTGTTTCTAGCAGTCAGGCATACATGCTGGAAAAATAGAAAGAATATTCTTGTTCCTTGGAGGCATACAAGTGAACAGTGCCAGTTCTTCAATGAGATGGTTATTATGTGGTGTATCTTCAACAATATTTACGATCACTGACGCTTTAAGATTTATTTTGAGAAGTTCATTGGCACAGGCTTTGCAATTAATCATTGCAAGACATGTTTTTCCACAGTAATAACACTGAATTCCACTCTTACTATCATTCTCCTTCCTATCCTTTTCTTTGAGTATAGTGTTGCCTCTAGCTGAGAATATCCTGCAGTTGCTCTCTTTTCTTCAACTAAGAGAGATGAAATCATGTCTTCTAGAATGTGAAGACATTTGACTATGAGTAAAAATGACATTGTTGTATTGAAAAGGCAGGTTGTTTAACAAAATGGCTTTAGCATCTCTTGCTCTACTATACCTTTGACTTCAGCTAGTTGTCTAATGAGAGATCTCAATTGTTTTTGTGGCGAGACATAGTGACTTCGATAGACATCTTGAAAGTGAATAATATAGCTTCAAAGAAGACTTTGCATTCACTGTTTTTGCTCCAAACAACTTATTCAAATAATGGGATGATTTTTACAGATCCATATGATGCAACGAGTCTGCAAGAGCAAGGCCGATAATAGCCTTCACTCTATCATTCTTCTCTTCCATTTCAGTCATTTATTTGGATCTGTAGATGATGCTCAGTCCCATTTACCCCACAGGTTTTTTGTTCATCAACTGTATTTGGAATTTCACTTTCCACTTTGGAAATTCCAGCCACTGAAATTTTATAGAGGTGTTTCCATTTTCAAAATATTTTGATTGAATATTTATTGTTTAATACTTGTGAATACCTTTGCAAATTAACACTTGATGTTTGATGTATGACGGGTTGGTGTGTGGCAGGTTGGTGTATGACAGATAAGATAGACAACCGTTGTTGTATGGCAAACAACAATCGGTAGTTGGTCTTCTTTGAATGATCTGTCTCAAAGATCTATAAACTATTGGAGAGAAATCATTGAGATCAAACCATTGCCAACTAATCTTCATATATGACACTGAGATCAAACTGTTGGCAGCCAATCTTCATATATGGTGGCTAACTTCAATCAATGGCAGTGCACAACACATGCTTCTTATCAAATTTTTACGTTGGCACTGCTCAACCAATGGTTGTTGTGTGTGGGCAGTTTTGTTTACAAACAACAACCAACATATTCACTAATAAGGAGCCTTCACAAATCGATGGCTACAACAAATATATGGGTGGTCATTCAAATCGAAAAAGCATTGACCTCCTCTTTCATGATAGTGACTTGCTTTCTTTTCCATGTGGGAGCTTATCTCTCCCTTGGAAGCTGAGATCCTTCAATGGCGGCATTGAAGATTTTATGACAAAATTACAAAAGTCTCATTTGTGTGTTTTGTCAAACACTTAGCATCTCTGAGATTTTAAACTTATGAACACTTTCAGATTTTAAAAAGTTAAAATACACATGCTAAGTACTTCAACTGAACAATTTTGAAGATAAACAATTTAAGACAAAGATTTATGTCCAATGACCAGGGCAAAACCCATACTGGGAACACCCTTGAGAGAGATTTTATTGATGCAAGAGCAAACTGGAATTTCACATTTCCAGAAATACAAAGACAGACTTATCTTTCCACCCTGCTGTACTTTTGTTGAGATTCATGCCAACAAAAGAAAACTGTTCAGACTGTTCCACTGCCACACGTGCCAAAGACAGAAACTGAAATTTTGTCTTGAAATTCGTGCCAGTGTACGGCCTCCCTATACAGCCTGTCTGATGTTAAAGTTAGTGCAGCCGCGAGACCCATTCTCAGGGAGGATGGTACCCTAGTTAGTTAACTAGGGCAGAGTAAGACCCTACATGGTACCCTAGGGCCCCCAGTAGTCTCCTAGGGTTCTTGGTCTGGGACCAAGCAGGTTGATGCCATTGCAAAGTCCCTAACATATGGTTAGGGCCCCTATATGTCTCTAGGGTATTCTGGTCTGCGACCAGACAGTTTCTTGGACACAACGTCCAAGCAGATTCTACAGATTGAGACAGAGACTTCTTGGTCTGGAACCAAGTAGTTCCTGCAGGAGCACTCCTAGTCAGTTAACCAGGATGATGATGTGTGATGTCCTCTCTCCTAATTGGTTATTGCTAGGTTGTTTCTCAAGGGACCGGCCACCCCTTGATGATGTCACTAGCACCTAATCCTTAGGAGCAATATTGAGGACCAGAGGATCGCATCATCCAGTTTGGATCTTCCCCTTATCCAGATATGATAAAAATATATGAAACAATGTACCTTGAGAGAGAAAATATTAAAGTCCTTGGTCTTGTTGGTCCTTTGGGTAAAAAGGGGTTTGTTTGTCCACCTTTATGGTACACCTTGGACTTGTGGGTATGAGGGTTGTCTTACCTTATTTTTATGACCCCTTTGGTTGACTTATGGTCCTTTATCTTACTTGGTCCTAGCACTCTTATTATGACGACTTTTACTTTATGGTTTGGACCATTGGTACACTATCCTAAGTCAATTTTATTTTATGGTTTTATTTTATAAAACCATTGAACCATTCTATTTTTATTATTAGACCATTGGACCACTTTTATGGTTTTATTTTGTACCCTTTTATTTTATGTTTTCTTTTGAACCTTTGATACCATATCTTAAGGATTTTCAAGATTATAAATTTAAGGGTTTGATTTGATTGTGGCATCTGGCTCTGATTCCTCGTCTGAGCCCGTTGCTTGCTTGATGTCGTCATGACTCCAATGACTGTGCTCTCCTGCCTAGCATGACCGTGTCTCTGCCCACCAGCATAACGGTGCTCTCCTGCCTAGCGTGACCATGTCTCTGCCCACCAGCGTGACTGGGTCCTCCGCTCAGTGTCACTATTCTTTAACACCAGCGTGACTAAGGTCTCTACCCTAGCGTGACCGTGTCTCTACCCTAGCGTGACCTTGTCTCTACCCGCTGCGTGACTGTGTCTATTCCAGCAGCGTGGTTGTGGTCTCCACCCTAGCGTGACTATTGTCTACTTCAGCATGACTGTGTGTGTCACTGCTCAGCGTGACTATCCCCTTGCGTAACTGTGTGTCTATTCCAGCAGCATGGTTGTGGTCTCTACCCTGGCATGACTATTGTCTCCTTCAGCGTGACTGTGTGTGTCACTGCTCAGCGTGACTCTCCCTTCAGCGTGACTGTGTATGTTCACTGCTCAACGTGACAGTCACCTCTCAGTGTGACTGTTGTCTCCTTAAGCATGACTGTGTGTGTCACTGCTCAGAGTGACTGTCCCCTCTCGGCGTGACTGTGCCCTCTCAACGTTACTGTTGTCTCCTTCAGCGTGACTGTGTGTGTCACTGCTCAGCGTGATTGTCCCCTCTCAACGTGACGGTTGTCTCCTTCAAGGTGACTATGTGTGTTCATTGCCCAGCGTGACTGTACCCTCTCAGCGTGATTGTGTGTCACTGCTCAGCATGACTGTGTCCCTATTCAGCGTGACTGCGTTCTCTTCACAGTGTGACTGTGTGTCCCTACCAGCATGACTGCGTTCTCCTCACAGTGTGACTGTGTGTCCCTACCAGCGTGACTGTGTCTCTTGCTCAACGTTACTATGAGTCTCTGCTAGGTATGACCGTGTGAAACCATGACTGTGTCTCTATGTTAGTGTGTTAGTAAAGCCTGAGTGAATGTTTGAAGTTTCTCTAACGGATGACTAAGAATCTGAGGTCTGTTTCCTTACTGCTTTAAACCTCTTAAGCTCTCTCTCAAGGTACATCATTTGTTCATCCAGTTGACTTGTCTCTTTGGTGACAACATCAAATCATAAAAGTATCTGAGTATAAGGCTGATTCAAAATAATTCTAGATTAGTATTGTTACAATTCTTTACTACTGTTATCTCCTGTGAATTATTTTATTATATTGTTACTGTACATGGCATTTGGTGAATCATCTCAAGGACCAACTTTAACGCAGTGACCAATGGAGTATTAAAGTTGAAAGAGATGAAAATTATGTTTAATTTGTTGCAGTTTAAATTTAATGGTGCAGTACTATACTGAATCTAAACTTGTTCTGGTCATGCATTAAAGTATATTTTGATGTTAAAATTCTAACCTAACCCTAAACTTTAACATCCAGAAATTAACAGCAGCAGATTTAACTCCTTTCTGCCTCAGGAAATGTGCAAGTGTACAGGATGGTTCAGATTTCTCAGCGGAAATTATCACTGTCAAACTGCCTTGGAAATCGAGCCTTTCTCAGCCACTGCCTTGGAATTCATGCCTGTGCTGGACTGTCAAACTTTGTTGTAGCTGCCTTGGAAACTGTGCATTTGCCTTTTCTTGGAAACTGTGCCATTTCTCTCTCTCAACCCTGGGTTGTCCCATAAACTCTTTTTATATCATGAAAATTCTAACTACCAATAACTAACTCATCCAATGGATGAGATTAGTCTAATCTGAAGGTTCATATTAAATGCACAATAAATAACACTTTTTATTTATTAGATGTGCACTTAATGCACTTTAGGACTTTATACACGAAGTTATAATATAAAAAAGACACTTTATTTACATAACTCACTTCAGGACAACAGCTTAGTCCCTGGACGATACACATACCAAAAATCATAAGGAAGACCTCCGGAGTTATTATTTTCTAACAGGCATGTAACCCTAATGCTTGGCAATGGATTTGGATAATGTTGATGCAAGATCACTTGTGGCCCTTTGACTCCATTCTTGGCTACGTCAGATAGCGAACCCACTATGATAGCATATTAGGAAATGAGCTGGATTACTAAAATGTCCAAACTCTAGATGGGGTTGAGACAGAGATACATACAATAACATAATATTATATTAAGAAAATTATTCACACCCTTACAACGGGATTCACATCTCATAAAGAATTTGAGAGGTAATTGTTGAAAAAACCCTAAAAGTTAATAATAAAAGAAATGCATTTCCTCTAGATGAAATGACTAAGGTGGAAATACTACATATGAAAGCCTTATAATCTAACAAATTGAGCATTTGATCTTCCTTCCCTCTTCCTTTTCTTTGTTAAATATTTCTTGTCAATGTTGTAGCCTATCACCCACTAGCATGTATGGGGTGACTTGATCATTATCTCCTCTGTGATCTTCCATCACATTCAGTAGTTCCACAAAGACAGTTTCAGCTTGCTCAATCCACCTTGATATATGCCAGAGATAGATGGGGGCATTTGATTGACACCAATGTTATGACATATCCTCTTTACTTAACCTATGGTAAATACTTTCTTATGTGTGGACATGGTGTTACTATATTATGTCTCATGTATCCTAGATTGTTGTTTCAACAGCCTCGAGAGCAACATGGTGTGGTTATAATTCTTCATTAGATTAAGTGTATGACCTTGTGGGTTAGGTGTGAGACCCTCATTTCATGTCATTTACAACATTTTAGTTAGCCATTTTTCATATGATGCCGTTTCACCCATTTCCATCATGTCCCCTTTTCGCAATTAACTTATTATACATCATGATCTAAGGTCTCTACATACTACTCCTATGTATGATGCCTAAGTCAAAGTCAAAAGAGTCAAAGTACTCTAAGGGAAATGAGATTAAGTGATGAATATGAGCTATGCCCTCTTGCAAAACCCATGATCCTTATGTCCCAACTTATTTAAGCGAAATCCAAAAAAAGGGACTTGCTAAAAAAAAATCATAAAAACAGTGCAAAGAAAGAGTAACTCAACAAGAAAATTATTCCCTTCCAAGGCAAACGTATGGAAGAAAAATCATTAACTTGTAGCTCTTGAACGCTGAGGGATAGACCTAGCACTTGATCACACTTTTATAATAGTTAATTCATGAACACCCTTCCCTAGCATCACATTCATCTCATCACCCTCATCTTGCTTACAAACTTAGGAAATGCACTTAGTCTTAAGGGTGTAAAATGAAAATCTTGATCAATTCATGTTACATCATGGTAATTCTAAGGTTATTGGGATAATTAATCAAAAATGAGTGAGTTTATTAGAAAAGTGTGCTTGAAATCCTTTTCTGTTAACGTTTTGCATATTAGATAGTATTTTCCAAAGTCATATCTTATATTTTCTAACACTTGATTGATTCTCTATAGTTGACTTGATGTCCCCTCCTAGATGGTGTTCCCACCTTCATGTACATGTGGGAGACTTTGGGCACATGTTGGTGTTGTAGTTGCATGAGTGTAATGTTCCCAAAAGTGACATGCAAGCAAACCCTAAAAATGACATGCATGCAAACCCTAAAAGTGAGATGCATGCGAACCCTAAAAATGACATGCATGCCATCCCAACATTATTTTAATGATGCATGCNCATCCATCGGGCACCTCCTTCCTTGAGGGCGTCACCTTTTTCTCTGATTGGGCGTCTTATTGCTGGAGCATTCACCGGGGACAACAGAGATCAGTTTCTCTCCGATCCAGATCTCAGTACTTGCAGACTTTATCTGCAGCAGTTCAGCCAGTTATCAGTGGTAAGTGTGCATTCTGTCTCACAAACCCTAACCCTAATTATTCCTATAAAATAGGGATTTTTGCCTGGCAGTTTGTAAGCCCAATTGTACCCGCATAATTGTTTAGAAATAGAAAATATCGGGATTTGGGATATTTCAGGAGGCATCCTCACACCAAGTTGGCCCCAAAAGAAAACATAAAATAAAAATTATGATGCCACATTAGAAAAGTCAGCCCAGACAAGAAGGACAAGTGGACCTCACTACAAAGTGAAATGTCAAACATGAAAAACTATAAATAGAAGCTTCCTCATTCTCATCTCAAGCAAGTTCACTCCAACAAGAAGGAAGTTTTCTAAAGCAAGTAGAAGACTATTTTCTGGGGTTCACTATCTTTGGAGGAGCTTTACTCTTTTGTTCTTGGGATCTATCTTCAACTCTATGTGATTGCTATTGTATCTGGTTACATGCTCATGTACTTTGTATCTTGAACTGATATCTCTATAAGAAGGTTGTTGGGTTTTCTCCCTTATAGTTTCCCAGGATAAATCTGTGTCTTTTGATTATGTGCTTTGGTTATTCTTTCAATGATCCTATTTATATTCCACTGCAAATAAGATTGAAACTATACTACTATCTTAAAAATCTAACATGGTATCAGAGCAATGCTGAAAGAAGCCATTTTTGAAAACCAGGGCTTCCAACTTCAAACACTTCTAACCACGGTTTTGTCTTAAAAGGAGCATCGTGGAACTCGCCCTAGGAAGGCGCACCTTTTTGTGGAGGCAAATTCCAAATTGGTGAACTTTCAATTTTTGACCTAATTTTGTCGTGGTCAAGAACTAGGGCTTCCTGGTTAAAACCATTTTGAACAATGATTGGGGCTCGATCTTAGATTTCTCCAACTTGCCCTAGGAGGACGCATCTATCTGTGGAATCAGATTTTCAAAAATACGAACATCAATTTTGACCTAGCTCTTGCAAGGGTTTCTTGATCAAGTTTTAGTTCTAGCTTGCAGTCACAATGAACAACGTGAAAGTGGAAGATAGACTTGATGGGGCTTCCAACTTCAATTCTTGAAAGTCTAGGGTTCTCATTATCTTGGAGGAAAATGATCTCCTGAAGATTGTTAATGAGAAGGTACCAAAACCAGAAGAGGAAGCAGAAAAGACTCAATGGAAGAAAAGTGATGCTAAGGCAAGGAGAATTCTGATAGGTTCAGTAAAAGATCACTTGATACCTCAGATCTCTCAGAAGAAGATGGCCAAGAAGATGTTGGATGTCTTGAAGAAGTTGTTTGAGAATAGCAACATCAACTAAGCACTTGTCTTAAGACAACAACTCTCTAGTATCAAGATGACAAGATCAGGCTAAGTTGCATCCTACCTCATGAAGATTTATGAGCTAAGAGATCAATTGAGTACCACTGGGGAAATAGTTGAAGACAGAGAACTTGTTATGATGACTGTCAATGGCCTTCCCCACTCTTGGGAACTATTCATTCGAAGCATTAGTGGGCGATCCAAATTGCCCAAGTTTGATAGATTATGGGCAGATTGTACACAAGAATAAACTAGACTTGCAGCTAGAGGCAAGCTACATTGCCCTCAACATGAACAAAGCCAAGCCCTTACAACACATGTTAAGAAAGGAAAAGGTAAGGGAAGGAAGGATCAAAGCAAAAAAGATAAAGGTGGAAGATCAGGTTCAATTCCAAAACAAAAGAAGAAGAAGGATCTTTCGTAAATTCAATGCTTCAGATGTCAAAAGTACAGTCACTATGCCAGACAGTGTCACAGAACAAAGAAGAGAAAGCACCATGCTTCAACTGTTGATGTTGATGAAGATACTCCACAAAAGAGATCAAGGAATGATGATCAAACAAAGTTCTTATTTATTTCCACTCTTTCAGGTACAGTTCCTACCGCTAGTGATACTTGGTTAATAGATAGTGGTGCATCTAGACATATGATAGGTTACAGAGAGAACCTTACAAATTTTGTAGAGAAAGAGTCTCATCTACGAGTTGTACTTGGAGATGATGCTAGATATACTGTGAAGGGGCTTGGGACTACTTCCTTCCAGTTAGATTCTAGTGATACTCAACATTTGAGTGATGTGTTGTTTGTAAGTGGGATGAAAAGGAACCTTGTTTCTATATCAGCCTTAGAGGGCAAAGGCTACAAGGTTGCCTTCTTTGATGGAAGGGTTCTTGCATGGCATGGCACAAGAACTCTAGCATGGAATCTATGGATTCAGCCTGAGTGATTGTTGTCCGAGAGGACAGCCTATAGAGATTGACTACACAACCAATTCAGACACTGGTACATGATTTTAGCAGCTTGAGTGAGTTATGGCACAGTTGACTTGCTCACTTACACTATAGAACTCTTCCATCATTGAGAACAATGGTGACAAGACTTCCAGTATTCCATGTAGACCGAAATGGCATTTGTAGAGCATGTGCACTTGGCAAGAATGCCATGGGTTCTTTTTCGAGCAGCAACAGCGGATCCAAGGGAATCTTGAATCTAGTACATTCAAACTAACAATTGCTTCCTTGGTTGGATTCTATTATTATGTGACCTTTATTGATGATTACTCTCGGAAAACTTGGATTTACTTCCTTAAGTCCAAGTAATCTGAAGAGGTGCTCTACAGATTCAAGGAATTCAAGGCACAAATCGAAAACTTGTCGAGAAAGAAAATCAAGGTTCTGAGATCAAATAATGGAGGAGAATACACTTCCATAGACTCTAGTGATTTCTGCAAGGAAGCAGGAATTAAGAGGGAGTACATTGTTCGTTATAACCCCCAGCAAAACGGGGTTGCGGAGAGGAAAAACAAATCGATTGTAGAGGCAGCCAAAGCTATGATTCATGATCAAGGTTTGTCTGTGTTCGTATGGGCAGAAGCTTCCAGTACCGCAATATATGTGCTGAATAGGAGCCCTCATAAGATTTTGAGGAACATAACTCCAGAAGAGACCTTCACAGGTGTGAAGCTAGAAGTTGGCCACTTACGAATCTTTGGCTACCCGGTATATATTCGTGTGCCCAAAGAAAAGAGGACAAAGCTAGAACCTTCAGGCAGGAAGGGTGCATTTGAGGGATATAGTAAGTCTTCGAAGGCTTTCAGGATCTACATCCCATGATCGAGACAGATTGAGGTCAGCAAGGATGTCTCCTTCAAAGAGGAGGTAGCCTTCAAAAGAGCCAGAGGATCTGACATGGAGATTGGTGGTAAGGAGTTGGTGGCTCCAAAGGAGATGGTATCATCTTCCCCTCCCCCTTCAGCAGTTCAGAGGGTTCCAGTTGAGACAACTGAGCCTGTTGATCCCATTGATCCAGTTGAGCTAGTTGATGTCCCCAGAGATGTTGCAGTAGACCGGAAGAGGCCTGCATGGGGTTGACTGAAATATTCGTGACTGAGATTTTTTCTTTGCAGCTGTTGAAGACGAAATTGTGGCCGAGTTTTCTTTTTGGATCTTGCCCTAGTGTGGCGACCTAACCAACTAGGGCTCCTCCCTACAAATCTACGGTGGTGAGCCAGTACAGCAGACCCTCCGTGGTGACCAACACTAACAGCAGCAGCAGCTGCTATACCCTCGGGTGGTGGCTAGGGCTGCAGCTGACCCTGCCAGCAGCTCACGGTGGAAGGTTAGGCCTGGGTGGAGGCTACGGGTAGCAGCACAGGGCTGCCACTACCCTCGCTGCTAGTCTCCCTAGAAACCAGCAGCTTCAGCAGAACACGGGCAGCCTCAAAACAGAACACGGGCAGCCACAAAACAGAACACGGGCAGCCTCAAACAAAATACAGGAAGCCTCAGCAGAACACGGGCAGCCTCAAAACAGAACACGGGGAACTTCAAACAGGTCACGAGCAGCTTGAAACAGGGTTCGGGCAGCCTCAACAGAAATTCGGGCAGCCTAACAATCCTGGGCAGCAGACAAACGAATTTCGGGCATTCACGGGCAGCAGCAGTCTGGTGGTTA
The DNA here is from genome assembly GCA_001517045.1 of Pseudotsuga menziesii. Taxonomy (NCBI): domain Eukaryota; kingdom Viridiplantae; phylum Streptophyta; class Pinopsida; order Pinales; family Pinaceae; genus Pseudotsuga; species Pseudotsuga menziesii. The sequence continues at coordinate 250,243 of LPNX010440302.1, forward strand.
GGGTTTGCAGTAGAAGATTAACTTGACAATCACACTCCACGTGTCAGCATTTGGAAACAGCATTAAGCCTGCTAGGGCTTGTTTGTTTTCTTGGAAATTTATTATACATTCATCTCAGAATTCTGAGAACAACTTTCTTTCATCTACAAACTCAGTCATCTCATTTAAGGAAAGAATTACTAATGCTTTTGGGGGTTTTGTCCTTTAAAGGTTTCCCCATGAGAAAAAAATATCTTGTGTTCAATTGTGTGATGCTTGGTTGACTACTGCACTTGTCTTTCTGCTATCTACTTGTCTAGCTCTATCTATATTACAGTCTGCAAATTTCAAAAGAATTATATACACATGTTAAAAGTCAACAAGAGATCTACCACTTGGATTGATTCGAGCGGACAGGCCAGGGTTGTGAGCAGATTTTATCCATTAGTGTAGATTTTCTCTTAACCCAATATTAACATGATTAGGATGCCTTGAGCTTGTAAGAATCACTCGAAGACTCACAGGTAATCCCCATTTTTCATTCAAACACTTGTTCAGTCTTTTCACTTGAGTCCATAGCCCATAGGCAGGCACCAATCTTTCTAGATCCAGCTTAAAACCTTAGCTGATTATGTTTCACGAGTTTTCCCCGTTTACTGATCTAATTTGTTTTTCTTGAGATTAATTGGTAGATTAGAAGCAGCATCAAGGGATACCCCCCTGGAGTTGGCACAAACCAACCCCAAGAAAGAAAGACGAATAGCGAGGGGACAGTGAGCATTATCTCTGGACACAATCACCTAAGGCGCATCACTGGATGTCTATATGCAATGTATGTTCCCTCTGTCTCTTATTCCATAAAGGAGCCCTGAAATGCACCACTGTGTTGGTTAGCAAGTTGATGTTTTGAGCCAGTGAAGTGTATTTCTTCTTTTCAAGTCTCGAAAGAAGATAGATGTGATTGAAAGTTCAGATCTATGGAATCTCTGTTTGTATTTCTAGTAGTATGTGTTTGTAGATAAACACACTCAATTGCTGCTCTTTTGATTGGAGTTTTTAAGTTTTAAGCTACTTTGGCTTTAGGTTAATTTATTATTTTACTCCTACTTGCCATGGTCTGAAAATCAACAACTCCAACATAATATATTGTTATTTCATAAGATGATTTCAGAAAAACTTGGAGTAAAAAATAAAGTTTGGAAGCTTAAGGAAATTGCAATTTGTGGTTATGAAGAATTTTGTATGCATGTGCTCTGGCAACGCCTGTGTGAAGAGAAATTATTTAGTTTGTTTGTTTACCAAAAATCTATGAATTGGATTCTTGCATCATATTGATGTTTTCTTCTGGAAACATCCCACTGCCATAATGTGAGTGAAATATGTCTAGGAAACAAACTACAAGAATGGATAAAAGACATCGATATATATTGAGTAAGGGAAGAATAATAGAAAAAGAGTTACTATAGAGAAGCACCTATACTACATGAATAAATTCTGATTATAATGAATACAGGGGAGGATGTAATAAAACATACAACATCAACTGGGGAGCCAATGCAAACTGCAAAGAAGCCAGCACCAAGTCCGGAGAGCAAATGTGTAAAAACATTATCAGAAAAACCCGGTAGCTTTAATAAAGTCTGTGCAACATAACAACACCAGATACATCTTGTCAGGATAATCAAATTAAAATATGAAAACAAGGATAAAAGAGATCCCAAAATGTAAGACCAGGTTAACATGTAGTAGTCATCTTTGGACCTGTTTCACTTGATCATAACTAGCCAGCTCAGCAGCATTAACAATAGCATTGCGTGCCACATTTGGCCCAAGTCCTGTCCACAGAGCGCGCACCCCTTCCTGAAGTATATAATAAGAAGAGTAAGAAAAGTTGGCAAATACTTTTCTTCATCATAAATGTTACTTAAACATCTCAAGAAGCAACCTACTTGTCTAACAATTGTAGCATATGCATTCATTGCTCCTGAATAACGTCTTGGTACCCCAGGCGGTAACTTCCCTTCTGACTGTAGTCGCACTTTAACAAGATCAGTGGGACTAGCCACAGTAATTGCCAAAGCTCCTATTTAAAGCCCAATAAACTGGTCAGCTAAATGTCTCAAAAACCACCACTGTATAAGCAATCTTAGAATAGGTAAATTATGGCGCAAAAGCTAGACGTTCAATTTGAATTCATCCAACCTTAAAAAGAGGAAAAGGCACCAAAAGATGGAGCTTAATCGAAGGATACAGTAGAATGAAAATGCCGTGTTGTTAAGACAGATGGAAGGAATGTATAATACAATGCGAAATTCCATCAGCATGCCTAAAACAACTGATTGACTAACAAATTATAATATTGATCAACGATATTCTTCAATTGAAGATATGTTTCATCCTGTACTCTTGATGAAATCAAAAAGGAACTCAGAAATCATATCATGTTGTTGAAACTTGATAGTAATTGTCATTTTTTACCACCTCTCTAAGATCAAGCAGCAACTTTATGTTATGATTCCACTACCTTCAAACAAATACTTGCATATTATTTATGTTTAGATGTTGCTTAAATTGGAATGCAGTCTATATATTTTTTTTGTTGGCAAAGTGGTGGAACCCCACTGACTAGCACGGTTGCCATTGGCTATGTAACCACAAACCAGGGGCATCTAAGCCGTCAAAATCACCCGGGGATCGCACCCGGCCTGGACAACACCAACCCTTAACATGGTTCGATTTTTGGTATCCGACGGGATTAGAACCGGCGACCTTTCAGCTTAGGGGGCGTCTTAACCATACGCCGCCACCAACTGTTCTACATCTCGCGGATGCTGTCTATATATTGATAGTGTTCAGAAACCAAAGTTTTTTTGGATATAACACCCTAAAAAGGCAGATATGGGATATGCATCCAAGGGGTGTGCGAACACCCCACAAATTTTAGGGAGTGTCATGGGAGATGTAAGGGCCCCTTGGCATATGGCGCTCCATATCTAAAATATTTTAAAACAATTTAAAAATATGAAAAGTTTGTAAAGTAACGCAACTTAGGTTAGCATTTCAGGGTTTTCTCTTTTTTAACTTTATACAAATTTTCAAGTCAAATTTCAAGGGGAGCACCCGGTTGTCCCCCACCCTAGTGGCTCTGTATGGCAAACCAGGCCAATACACTTGTAGAATCCCAAACTGGCCCAATTTCCAACTTCAACCATTACCTATGGCTATGCCACTACCAAACAAAAAAAAATATTAAAAATTAAGGGAAAAACAAATAAAAAGCACACCCACCTCCTTAAACCCTAATTTATAGTTACATATAGATGCACCCCCCCTGTCCACCCAAAGTGAACAAGCATTCATTTACTAGCAAATATCCAACATAAGGAGGATAATACACAGAAATCCATATAGGACAGTAATAAACAAATAAAAAGAATAAGATGGTTACAATGCCATGGAACAGTATACTTACATACACATTGGCTAGTCACCATGTTTGAAAGGTTATGTCCCTTCATTGGGATGTGACACTTCATTATTTATTTATTATTATCATCATTATTACTTATTGATGTCTATATATATATATATGTGTGTGTGTGTGTGTGTGTGTGTGTGTGTGTGTGTGTGTGTGTTCATTACACCCCTACTCTATTTGCCTCATACCTCTTTCATTGATCTATTCCCCACATTTGGAGTTTGCAGCGCTGCAGTCAAGAGAGTTGATTCAGAGTGAGCCTAGTGCTGATTTGACATTGAATGTGGGCTGCTTGTGGTGGATTTGGCATCCACATCAGTAGGCTACATCTTATCTATGAGCTTGGAGGAGTTCGTGATCGGATTCTTGTGCCCTCATTCTTTTTCTCATAAAAATGTGATTCAGGTTTTAGCCTTAGGCTGAAAATAAATTAAGATAGGTTTAGTTGCTTAAAGTTGCAGATTTGTTTTTCGTTCGAGACATTACCATGCCCCCAAGGCCAAAGACCTTACATGAAAGGATGGAACCATTATTAGAAGGTTGAGGGGGGGAATTTATGCAAATATTATCACAAGGACATGAAAAGGGGTGGGAGGCCCAGGGGAGAATTCATAATGAAAAAGAACACTTAGCTGGAGTTTGAGGCCAACTTACACAATGCCCTTTAATTGATGGAAGTATTAGACAAGAAATGCTAGCACATATTGAGGACTATGCTGCAAAAAAGGCTAGGCAGAAGAGACGGAAGATAGGATAGGGAGAAGGAGAGACCATCCCAAGGAAAACCCCGTTTTGAAGACTACTCTAACCCTTCTATTAGGAACCCCATTAGATATGTTGCTCAAATTCATGAAAATCATCCTCAAGTTTCACAAAAGAGAGAGAATATTGATGGTTATTTTCAACGCTCCATTGGTAGAAACAATACAAGGAATCCGCTTTCAAATACATGAGTAGATGGTGGTTTGATGTAGACATCTCCATCAGTGCTTCCCACTAACCTTGTTACCAACCTATGCAAGATGGCATAGTTTATACTGGTAAGAGCTTCAAAGACCTCATTGTGCATGACATGAGGGGGTCTCTTCTACAAAAATAAGTTAGATCCATAGATGACTACTTGAACAGTTTTAAAGAATCATGGACCAAAAAGGGATGTACAATCATGTTCGATGGATGCATTGATGGAAAGCTAGGTTGCAAGAACACTTAATGAGAAACATAAGTGACAAGTAATCCATCACAATTTACTCATAAAACCATCTCTATTATTATTACATAAAGAAAGCAGTAATATACAAACACGGCCTTTATAAATGAGGTTATATATCCAAAATATTCATTTATATATGAGGCTACAATGCTACATGTATCGATCTGTGAACAATGAACATAAAAAAATTTGGAAACCTAATCCTCATGATTATGGTTCCACCTAATATGTAAATATTATAAATAAAATTGTGACTCCTGCCAGTCCTACAGTGGTATCAGAGTGGATACCTGCCATGACTCCTGCCTGTTGTATTCCAGTCCTAGCAGCTTGTTTGCTTGCCAGTCCTTTGTCAGACTATTGACTTATTATTGTGTCTACCCCTCTGCTCAGAATTGAACATTTTTCCCAGCGGTTCTCCTCCATTTCTATTGCTCACACTCAAAATTATTCCACCAGTCTACTCTCCTACCAGCCTGGGTGCATTTAATTGTATGTGGCATGTGTTATTCACAAGACATTTCCTAACATGCGTTCGAGGTATGAAATGGTTTGTTTTCTCAATTTGTTGCACGGTTTTGACTGCTCGTTGCCAAAACGTTTGAATTAGCTTGTTATATACCTAACCCTAATTATGCATTATCACTTCATTTTCGTTTGAGAGAGCTCCCATTCTGCTGCTACGTATACCTTCTAGGTATCAAGACTCATTCTACTTTCCAGTTCACCACTTCCTACACAGCATTGCGATCTTCAGTTTCCTGTATTCCCATCATTCTCAGTGGGATGTCTCCTCTTAAAGCTTGTTTTTAGACCTGTGAGGAGTCTGTGTGTTTCACAAAGGAATGATTAAAGTTGTAAGCTGTGATATGTGAAGTGACTTCTCTTGCTGCGAACTTGTGAGAGTCAAGACAATATTCTGATCACAGTGATATAACTGTGAGAATTGCGACCAACCATGATGAGATCTCCGTACTCAAATTTGAGATTGTATTGAAGACTAAAGCTATTGAAGTCGCCATTCCGAATGATGAAAGAAGGATGAAGACTCATGCTTTTTCATTTGCGTGAAGATTGAAGTCATGACATGCTACTGTGATTACCTTGAAGTCGGTGACTGAAGACTGTTGGTGGAAATTCACACCCTTTCTGAAGTGCATGGAGGTAAAATTTTGGTGTTGATATCTTTTGTGACCATTGGATTACACAAACCCTAATTTCTGCCCTAATTCATGTGCGTGGAGTGTGTCTGAAAATATTGTTCATATGTATGATATGGTTGTTGTATGATCCCAAGCGTAAGTGTTATGTTGTGTATTTTGATGAGTCGTGACTGCTATGAGTTGGAGAAATAGATGCTGCGATTTTGAATCTTGTCCTGAAGATTGTTGCACCTTCCTTCTCTTGTCCTAAAGATTCTTACATCCATTTGAAGATTGTAGATGAAAACCGGTGCTCTCCCCCACCACAAGACTGTTGGTGGAATGCGTAAAGACTGAGCATGAATGTGGGTGAAGAAGCCCACAATTAAATTCAACTGCTTGGAGCTACGTCTTGAATCCATCAAGACTTGGAGTTGTTTCATTTGGATATGAGATCATTGTTGTGACTGAAGACCAAGTTGAAGACTACTTGGAGAGTGTGAAACTGTTAGAAGTGATGTGTTTTCTTTTTTTGATTTGAAGATGCATTTTGAGATTGTTGTACGAAGTAATTTGAAGATTGTTAGAACTGTTATGTTAACTGCATAGAGAAATGAATTGCTGAGGTTCGTTTTTCTTCCATTCTACTGCAAAAAGTAGGTTTTGAAGTTTGCAAAAAACTATAATCAAAATTTCCTGTGTCACCAGCTCTACTGCTGCAATTGAATTGTGAAGTATACTGCTGCAACCTGCACTATTCTGTTGCAAGATTTTTTTTGTAATAGAGCACAATTGTAGTTGTTGAACAAAATGTAAATGTATTCTTAAATCTCATAAGAAACAAGGATATTGAATGTAATAGCACTCTAGAGCTACTTAGATAGTGCTGCAAAATTATTTGTAACAGGTTGCAGAATCGTGTAATAAGCTGCATAATCATTTTGTAACTTGAAAAGGAGCAGGAACTTAAACCTGCATACCATAATTTTTTGTTCCAAATATTCTGTAAGTTGCAAGTTCTAGATTAAAGACGCATTCTTTGGCATCTATCCATGGTGATGTCCTCACTGGCAAGGACACATATCCAGAATGGTCTAAAAAGATCAAGAAATCAAGCGAGACTGTTGAAGAATCCCTTTGACTTGTTCAAAAAGCAAAGAAGCAGCCCAAAGACCCTTCCAAGGGAAATAGCAGCAAGAGAGGACAAGGAAAAAGAAATTTCTGAGGCAGAGGGGGCAGAAACAACTCAAGCAAAAGATCAGATCTGAAGTGCAAGCGTTGTGGAAAGAATGGACCTGAAGCAGATCAGTGTTGGGCTACTTGAGAGTCCATCAAAGAAAGACAAAATTAGAATAAATAAGACAAAAATAAGAATCAAGAGGCTGGTAAAGCCCCTGATTCATCTCATTGTATAGTTACACACTGTAATCTTGGTATTAATGAAATAATTTATCTTTCATCTTACAAAGATACTACTGCAACTTCTCATATGACTATTACAAAAGCTTGTTTTGAAGAACTGAATGACATTGAAAATGGCATAGTATACTTTGTAGACAAATCAAGCCTAAAACCGAGGGGAATTGGTTCAATCAGGCTCAAGCTGCCTATTTTACCAGATTTTGAGTTAAAGAATGTTCTTTATTTTCCAGAGTTGCAGAGAAGCTTGCTTCCCTTGGTGCAGCAACAAGGCCATTCCATCCACATGTTTGATGGAATTATAGAGATAAGGAAGTCCTCTGACAACAAGGTCATCATGACCGAATATGAATATGGAAAGCTACTAAAGTTGAAGCGTTGTTCTCCAACAATTCAAAACTTGGCCTATATGTCCCAGCTTGAAGAAGGTAATTTGTCATCCAGTTTATTGTGGCATGCAAGCTTTGGTAACCTGAATTATAACAATCTTTGTTTGTTAAGAAAGAATGGTGTATATGGTTTGCCTACTATTCCTAAGCAACAAATGCAACAAATGCAATACTAGAATGGTGTATATGGTCTGCCTACTATTCCTAAGGAACAAAGGAACAAATGCAATGCATGCATACTAGATTGTTAGAATTGATTCATTCTGACTTATATGGCCCCATGTCAATTCCTTCTGCAAATGGTAATAAGTATCTCATGACCTTTGTTGATGATTATTCAAGAATGTGTTGAGTACATTTATTGAAGACAAAGTCTGAAGCATCTCAAATATTCAAGGACTTTCATGCATGGATAGAGAATCAAGCACAAGCATGTATTGGTACATTTCGTTCTAATAATGGTAAAGAATACACCTCTAATGAATTTGAAGACTATCTTTGCAAACATGGGATTACACATCAAACTTCAGTTCCTTATAATCCTCAACAAAATGTTGTAGCAAAAAGGATGAATACAACATTAATGAATATGGCAAGATCAATGATGTTTTTCAAGAATGTAAAACTGATGTTTTGGGGTAATGCAGTAGTATGTGCATCATATTTGAGAAATAGAAGTCCATCTCATTCTATTGAAGACAAGACTCCACATGAAATGTGGTTTGGGCACCTTCCTTTGGTTAGGCATCTCAGAGTTTTTGGTTCCACCTGTTATACCTTGATACCAAAGGAGCAAAGAAACAAACTTGGTGCTAGAATTCAAAGATGTATTTTCTTGGGATATTCAAACACTTCCAAGGCATACCGTCTTTATGATGAGGTAAACAAGAAATTTGTTGTTTCCAAAGATGTCATTCTTCTTGAAACTAATAAAAATGACAAGTCTATTGAAAGACAGCTTCATCTTCTGGAGAGTTTTTCCCATCTAAAGACATATTATGAATTTGATAATAAAAGTCCAAACCTTGAAGGGGGAATCCTGATATTGGATCATGGTCAATCTTTGGAATATCCTTTTGAAGCACCAACACCCCCTCATGAAGAGGAAGTTCCCACCACTTCACCTAAACTGGATGATGTTATTGAAAGGACTAGAAGTTTGAACCTTGAAGAGAATGAACCACCTCCAACTGATCAGCCTAGACCATTAAAGAAGATTCCAAAATGGGCCATAAAAACATTTGAAAGTGTCCATCGAGATGAAATCGAAAAGACTGGAACGAGAAACTCAGCAAGACAAAATGATGGAGGAGATGCAGATAACTCAGGTGATGGCATAGATGTCTCATTTGATTGTGAATTGAATTTTATCTGCTAACTTTGAACCAACTTCCTTTATAGAAGCTGCTACATGTGGTTAATGGAACGAAGTTATGCAAAATGAATATGATGCACTCATAAAGAATGGAACCTGGAAGTTGGTTGACCCTCCAGTTGGAACCAAACTGGTTGGTTTTCAAGTGGGTATACAAGAACAAATACAAATCATATGGCTCACTTGACAAACACAAAGCAAAGCTTGTGGCGAAAGGCTATGCGCAAAAGGATGGAGTTGACTATGAAGAATCATTCTTCCCCACAGCAAAATGGGCTACCATCTACACTTTGCTCTCCATGGCAACACAAAATGGGTGGAAAGTCCACCAAATGGATGTAAAAACTGCTTTCTTGAATGGAGACTTGAAAGAAAATGTCTTCGTGTCTCAACCAAAAGGTTTTGTTGTCAAGGGACAAGAAAACAAGGTATTCAAACTTGTCAAATCCTTGTATGGCCTCAAACAAGCACCACAAGCATGGTATGGAAAGCTAACTGAGCATCTTCTAAAGCTAAATTTCAAGCATTATAATTTTGATGATGCAACATTGTTTGTGAAGAAAGTTGGAAGATCAATTGTGTTTTTTGTGGTATATGTAAATGACCTTTTGATGGCAAGGAACAATGAAGATTATATAGCATCCATAAAGAAAGATTTGAAGAAATATTTTGAAATGACTGATTTGAGACACCTTCGTTACTACTTGGGAATTAAAGTGACTCAACATCCTAGGTACATATTCATATCTCATAAAAAGTATGTTGGAGAATTGTTAAACAAATTTTGCATCACAGAATGCAACCCTCTCTCAACTCCAATGGAATAAAATTTGAAGCTCACATCAAGTGAAGGAAAAGAATTTGAGGATGCGACAAAGTACTGACAGCTTGTAAAAAGCCTTATCTACCTTACCACCACTAGACCTGATATTTCTTATCTCGTTAGTATTCTTTCAAGATACATGCACAAACCTTGTGAATGACATTGGTCTACTACGAAAAGAGTTCTAAGGTACTTGAAGGGGACTCAATATTTTCGACTCAAGTACACTAGGGTAGAAGACTTCAAACTCATTAGGTACACTAATTCAGACTTCGATGGTGACAAAGAGAAAGGAGTGTCCACTTCTAGATACACAACGAGTCTTGGATCAACAGTTATTTCCTGGTGATCATGCAAACAGTCAGTTCCAGCAAATTGAACAGCAGAAGCAGAACATGTGGCAACTGCAAAAGCAACAAAGGAGATTGTGTAGCTCAAGAAGATACTTCAAGATTTGCAATAGAAGCAAGAAAATTCCACTCCCTTATTGATCAACAAAACTTCTACAATCAAGTTGGCCAAGGGCCCCAGATTCCATGATTGAACCAAGCACATCAACACAAAGTACCATTTGATTCAACATCATGTAGAGGCCAAAACAGTTCATTTACGACATTGTTCCACAAATCAGCAAATTGTCGACATCTTCACCAAAGCACTTGGACAAGAAAAGTTTGAAAGATTTAGAACCATGCTTGGACTCACAAAGACCCCTTCGGATTAAGAGGGGGAATGTTGGAAACCTAATCCTCGTGATTTTGAGATGAAACCCTTCACTTCCAAGAGGTTCAACTCATCATCAAAGCTAACCTTCAAGAAACTCTGCATCTTTCCCACTGGTCGGATTCGGATTTTACTTGCCCTCCCCAGGTCAGTTAATTTTGAAAAACTGAAATCTGCAGAGCCTTCAGGTAAAATCGGATGCGAGGTCGAGTTCTCCCAAGGCTATTATCCCCTCAGCCCGATTCCCCCCTTCCCCTCCATGCTTAAAGCTCAACTTTGATGGTGCCTCCAAAGAAAACTCGGGATCGGCTAGAATTGGCAGAACCTTCAAGAATTAAAAGAGAGAAATTCTTCATATCTACTCAAAGTACATAGGCACATCCACCAACAACATGGCGAAACTTTTGGCATTAATCTCTAGGCTCACTATAGCACGAAGACAAGGCTGCTTGGATCTGGTTTTAGAAGGGGACTCACAAATCATTAACACAGTGAAGAGGCTCTCCAACGGCACTCCACTGGACAAGCTTTCGAAACAATGGAGACTTGACAGGTTGAAGGAACAACTCCGAGATTTGATTACTAACTTCGAGGTGTTACAACCCAGCCACATCAAAAGGTTAGGTAACAATCCAACGGACCATCTGGCAAATCACAGGGTCGACACGTCCAAGGAAGAGCTAGATCATAACTAGTTGTTGCTTCATGATGATTGGTTGTTGCTTCATAAGGACTTTCCTCCCCCAAATAGGGTGATTAAAGAGACAAACATCGAGATTGATGAGGAGGGGCACGTGGCGGACTTGCATGTCCCCCGTGCCAACACTCCATCACCCCTGACGGTGAATAATAACCCTTCGCATGCGACGGTAGCATCGAAGGCTCTCGGTACGATTTCCTGAACTATGCAGGACGATGAGACGACGGGTTTGGAGATGGTGTACGAGGCGAATTGTGTCATCATTAAGCTTCCAAACAAATACATTATGATTTGGAATACATCTGCTTGCGGGTGGTGGAGCCTAATAATCAGCTCGTGAATTGAGAGCATGTGGAATCAGACGATAAATATTATGGAAGATTGCAAGAATTGCACAAGTTGGCTCTCAATTTGCCTCTGTCATTCTTCTGAGAGTGGTATTTTGAGTCAGAGGTCTCATTCTAGAAACCGGTGGATGTTATTTTCAGGAAATTCGATTAACATTGAGTTTGATTCAAATCAGTTGTGGGTTATCTGAACAAAGGTGAGTCGGTCCTAGGAGTTAGACTTGACGCTTTTGGTGGCTAAAGGAGCTCCCTGCACCTGGAGGCGCTTCTTGCTCAACGGCGACATTATTCAGACTCTCGATTTCTCAAGGATGCACTCAGGTAAGCTTTGGTCTAAAGAAAACTTGTTTCTTCTGTTCAATTGCCTTCCTGCTTCTGTTATTGTTTGCTTTCATTTGCTCATTACCCCTAAGCCCTCCTGCCACTTAAATCTGGTAGAGTCTTTTCAGTGGACTGAGGGTGAACCTATCTGCTCTCCTACTTTGTCTCTGCCACCGCTTCGAGCCCCTTCACTCCTTCATTGGCCCTACCTTGCTCCACATACCATGTCGCAGCGTAAGCGCTCCCACACTCCCCAGCCTAGCTCCTCTACTCCCCCTAACGGGGCAATGAGAAGCATTGTTCACTTAGGCCGTCTCTACAGGAATTCGATTCCTAACCCCGTTAAAGAGGAAACTGAAGCAACAGAAAGTGAGGCTCAACTCACAAGAAATTGCATAACTAATCAGGAGGTGAGAGAGGAATTTGAGGCTCTGATCCCTGATCCTGGCAATTCAAGAGGTAGAACCTCTCTCCATATGAAAACTATGGACTATTTTTGGCAGCAAAAGTATGTTCTTGTTCAAGCTTTGGTGGATAGAGGGGAAGCGCATGAAGTTATTCTCCTAAAATTGGACTAACTGTCCAGCAATATGCAGCAGATTGCCAATTACCTGGGCATCAAATTGGTTGACTCAACCCCTATGGACTCTGATATTAAGTCGGTTATCGGCTAAGTCTCTTTTTAGTTTATGCTTACTTTTATTTTCCTATGAATACTTGCAAACATTTTGTAGTAAGGAATTCTCAAACTAAATGGTTTTGCCTGGTGTCGTTTAGAGGCTGACTTTATTTTTTGAAACTATGAGCCTGTATTCCCTTTGTAGGGAGGGCTTATGTCACTTTCTCTTTTTTCTAAATCGTTTCGTTTGGAAGGCAATAGAAGGAACTATCTTATTTACAACAAAAAAAATACTCGTGATTATGGTTCCACATAATATGTAAATATTATAAATAAATTGTGAATATAAATAGTCACGTAGGGAAATAAAAAGCTTGCTTGGAAGATGAAGAGCAACCACCATATGCAATGTATAAATAAAGGCATATGCCAAGGAATAAAACGAATTGGGAGTTATTCAATCCTACAAAAATAAAACATGAGCTAAGCTAGTAAAGCCTAATAGTCATCATCCTCATCTTCAAATCATCATGAAACACAGACGAAGATGCACATTCAGCAATGGAATATGGAGTGGAAGAAGTATTTCCAATTGCCCTTCTATGTTCCTCAAGATTCACTGTGGCATGAGAGATGTACAAGCCAGGGGATTTTGGATCCACATCCCAATCTCTAGAAGACCCACTGCTATATTTTGGACCCCTAAACCTTATGCAAACCCAAACTATTGTGCTTCATTGAATGAATAAAACCATGGGTGCTTCATATCCTTTCCATTGATGAAGAGCTTGCCACTTGTGACAAAATATGAATGAAAAGGGTTTGCAAAGCTCATCCAAAGCTTATATGTCTAAATAATCATCGAAGCCAACAACAAAACTAGCAAATTCTTCCTTCACCTCCCTATGTAGATGAATTGGAAAATTTTTATAAGGGCTCTCTTCACTCATTTGCAACCTCCCTATCCTCATGTGGTGCCTTTCTCTTCCCATTGCTTTGAGCAATGAGGTCCTCGTCAAAGAATCTTGGGTTTAATGCATGCTAAAGTGTGCAATGGTGTATTGAACTAGTTCCATCTCTCAACTATGATTATTTTCCTCTAAGTCGTTGAAATAAGCATCAACGAATAAAAGTTGTGGAGACTCCCAACAAATGTTTGTCCGTGTCAACACTTAAGAGAAGCTCGTGTGCAAGGGGGATCTAAATGTGAGCAAGAAATCAACCTTTTTCCACCACTCCTCATCAAAACACAATATGCACACCACACCATAGTTTCTCGTTCTAATCTGCTTGTTTCCTCTCAACCCAAAGTTGACTCAACACCGTAGAAAATAACGGTTGCTTAACCTCGACAAGGCAAATCAACCAAGGTTTTAAAACTCGGAACCGGGAACTAAACCGGTTGAGGGTCAACTCGGACCGGAACGAGAACCGGTAATGAACTGGAGCGGTTTGATTTCAATGAACTGGGCTATTAAATAATACAAATTTTAATGACAAAAATTAAAATTAACATTCCAAAATATGGTTTCAAGCCATTAGATGATTAGAGACATAACATGCAAAGTCTACTCATATATATATGGTATACTTGCCAAAGCATGTGAGCTAGGCATGTCGTGAAAATCACAATTAATTGCTTATGAATCTACACTTAATACTGAGAAGCATGCCTACTAACCTAACATGCTTCTTTCATAGTCAAGGGAAATATATAAGAACTGGAGGTAGGAATCAACATAGAGAATACATCTATCACTAATAAATTCTAATTGAATGCATGCCAACAAATTGTTATATTTTCTTTCTCACTGAGTTTGGATGCTCAAATTATTCATTGAACTAGCTCTCTTGAAAATAAATAGTAGATACAAGATTTCGATAAGGTGACTACCAAGCAAAGAGCCACAGTTTAGGGCTAGGTTTTTTTAATTTTTATTTAAAAGCACATTTTTATTTTAAAAAAAATTATCTTGTGCTCTTACAAGTTCGGGCCCGCAGAGGAGAAACAACATCAGAGTGGTCGACTAATGACAAACTCGACCGGTTTGGTCTGGTTCGGTAACGAACTGGTCGATTTAGGCTTCAAGCCGGTTAGTTCGTTGTCGAACCGGACCCCGACCCGAGTTTTGTCCCAATTCAATTTTCTCTTTTGGTTGGCCAATCAAACTGACCGGTTCCAGTTCCGGCTCGGTCAATTTTAAAAACACAGGACTCAACATGATGAAGTTAGAGGCATATCTTGTCTTAGCAACATTCAACAACACGAATTTGGAGTAATCTTGAAATATTGCTTGAGACTAGTGGTGATTGGTGATGAATTTGGCTATCTCACTTACTTTCCTTGTGAGATCCTTGATTCATGGAACTTTATTGTCAATCTCTTCTAAGAGCAAATTTAAATTATGTACAGTTCAATAAGTCAAAAAACGAGATCATACTTGCACTCAACAATCAAATCTACAGCATTGCAAACTAGTGCATTATCCGTGCTAACATTCACCACTTACCAAGTTGTATTTGTTGAGTAGCTTTGATTAAACTAGGAGTAATAAATTGAGCATCCTTTACCTCCCTTAAATTGTCTTTGACCTTCTAAAACATTGCTCCTTTTGGTGAAGTGGTAATGGTATTAATCAATGTCGTACGCCTAGTATTTGTCCATCAATCTAAGACAATAGTAACCCTAAAGCTACTCCATGAAGCACAAATAGATGCTAAAATATCCTCAACAAGATCTTTCTTCTTTTTTAGAAGATTAATTTGGAGTTTTTCATAGTTAGGACCCTTGACCCCTTCATGAGTTGTGTTTATTGCCCTCACTATATCTTGCCAATAAGGAGACCAAACCACATTAAAAGGGATACCACAAGCATAGATGGCCCTTACCACTCTTGCTTCAACTTCTTCTCTCCCTTGAACATTCACCATTTTAGCTTTTGTGCTCTCTTGAATTGCAAAATGAGGAGATGAACCTTTAAATTTCTTGATGCTTATAGCTAATGTTGTTGTTGAAATGCTTTCCTCTTCTTTGCTTCATGGACAATCCTTAGCTCAATGTTTGAAGTTTGAGAACTAAGTTGCACGAAACGTGGAAAAGTTTCCGAGTTTCTGAAACGAGGACGCCTAGAAACGTGACCCCACAAAAATGGGTACGCCGAGGGAAACATCGTATATATATATATATATATATATATATATATATATATATATATATAGAAACACCTCATTGTTTTGTAAAAAAATAAGAATGAGACAAACAATAATTGAGAAGAAAAGCACATCTTTATTAACTGAGCCTTTATCAAATGAGGCTTTACATCCAAAATTAGCCTTTATACATGAGACTTTACATCCAAAATTAGCCTTTATAAGTTTATACTTGAGACTACATATACTCCTCATCAACATCATCAAAAATAGAACAAGAGGTTTGTCCTACAACAGTGGCGCATGGAGTTGAAGAGCTAATCCCACTTCCACTTGCACCACTAGTACCAACATTAATATCAAGAGCAGCAAGAGAGAAATCCAAGTCTGGGTTTTCTGCCTCAATATCCCATTCTTTATGAGGGCCACTTGTATATTCTTCACCCCTATGAGACACAAGGAGCAAGTTTGAATGCACATATACAAGATCCTCAGCCTTCTGTGATCCCAGTCTGTTTCGTTTCACAAAATGAATAAAACCATAAGTGCTCCAATTCCTTTCTACTGCTGAAGAGCTTGCCACTTGTGATAGGATACGAGTGGCAAGGATTTGCAAATGCACACCATTTGCCCCATGACAAGTCCAGCATTTAAGTGGGTTCATACTGCCACTCTCATCCAAAGCTGACATGTCTCCAAAATCCTCCAATCCAGAAGCAAAACAAGCAAATTCTTCCCTCACTTCAGTTCGTAAAGAAGTCGAAAACAACCTTTGGAAGGCTTTCTTCACCCCAATTGCCACCTCCTTGTCCTAATGTGGGGCCTTCCTCTTCCCATTGCTTTGAGCAATGAGGTCAATATCATAAAAGCGTGGCGTAAGAGCATGTGCCAAAGTGTGTAATGGAGTGTTAAATCCATTCCACCTGATAACAATGATGCTTCTCACCTGCTCTGCAAAATAAGCATCAACAAAAAGTAGAGTTGGAGCTTCCTGCATAATAATTTCCACGATTTTTTCAACCATGCTATCCATGCCATCATAAACCTCTCCTGGGAAAGGTCTATCTGTGTCTGCTTCTCGAAGAAGCTCAAATGCAGGCATTGTCAACTTGAGCAAGAAGTCTATCTTGCTCCACCAATCCTCATCAATCAACAATCGACGCACACAACTTCCCCTCTCTGAATCTGCTTGTCTCCACTCGGTCCAAGTTGGGCCAACCACCATACTCATCAGTGCATTTTTTACCTCAACAAGTCGACGCAACATGATGAAGTTTGAGGCATATCTAGTCTCAACAACTTTGAGCAACTCCAATTTGGAGTATTCTCGATATATTGCTTTAGATAAGTGATTGTTGGTGATGAATTTTATGATCTCTCTTGCTTGCCCTGTGATCTCCTTAACCCATGCAGTTTTATGCTCAATCTCTTCTAAGATCAGATTTATATTATGGACAATGCAAGGAATCCAAAATATATGATTGTACCTACTCTCAATAATCAATCCTACAGCCTTACAAACTGGTGCATTATCAGTGGTAACTTGCACCACTTTTTCTGGTCCAACCTGCTCAATAGCAAAAATTAAAACGTCAGCTATAAAGTGGGAGTCTTTTCGTTCACCAGAACAATCTTCTGCTCTCAAAAACATTGCTCCTGCAAGTGAAGATGCAATGATGTTGATCAATGGCCTACGCCTTGTATCAGTCCATCCATCTGAAATAATGGACACCCCTGAGTTGGCCCATGAGTTTCGGACAGGTCTTAAAACATCCTCAATAAGTAGCCTCTCTTTCTTGAGCAAAACTGTTCTAAGTTTTTCATAGTTTGGCCCTTTGAAACCTTGAGGGGCTGTGTTAATTGCCCTCACCATATCTTGCCAATAAGGGGATCGGACCACATTAAATGGAATGCCACATGCATAGAGGGCCCTTGCTACTCTGGACTCTGCTTCATCTCTCTCTTGATTGTTGAACATTTTCAACAATCTACTATCATTAGCCCCTAATGTAGAGCTTGCCATCTTATCTTCAAACCGTGCTTCCCTCCTCTTCCTTGCTTCATGGACAATACGTGGCTCACTTGTAGCGGCCAAGCGAGTGTTGCCAATGTCATTCTTTCCAAACTTGCTTCTTTGTTCTTTCAACCTCATAGCATCATTATGCTCTCTATTGAATTTGGCCCTTTCTTCTAGATTTTTGGTATGGCCACAAACATCAACCCCCTTTACCCCTTCATGCAAGATGTAAGCCTTGACTCTCGTGTAAGAACCCTTGTAGATCGTGCCATTGTTGCAAAGGTTGCACCTCCATTCCCATGAACCCCCACCAGGAAGTTGCTTGATTTTGGTGACATACTTCCAAAGAGGATAGTACTCTTGTTGTTTGGTTGTTTGAGTATCTCTTGGGGCTGGAGGAGCCATAGTATGAGACGCCATGAGACCTGCAAAAAAACAAACAAATAAGCTCAAGGTGGCAAAGAATTATACAAAGTATGTACTACAAACAATAAGCAATCAATCCGTGGAAATGTGTGCCTTCTGCCCTTGTTGTACGGCTGCTAGTAACCTTGCAGGCTTGTTGCAACGATTGTCGGCCCCTGTACGGCTGCAAGCACAAATCCAAAACCACAAAAATATAAAAGTTAAAACATTACACCATGTTGTACGGTTGTTGTATAACAGCAAAAAAATATGTACGTCTGCAGTAAAAAAATGATGTACAGCTGGAATAGCATGTTGTACGACTCAATGAAATCACCTCTGTTGTACGGCCATCGGCTGCAATGAGAAATGGATGTTGTACGGCTGCCAAGCAAATACAAAATCGAGTTGTACGGCTCCTAAGCAAAATCAAAATCGAATCCCTCTCGGCTGCAAAAAAAAAAAAAAAAACTTTGTACGGCCACAAAAATGATTGTTGTGCTCCCTCCCGGCTGCAAGAAAAAACAAAATGGAATCGTAATCTCGGGCTGAAGAAAAAATAAAACGGTGGTTGAGTGGACTGTTCGGCTCACGAAGAAACAAAACAGTGGATGCTAAGTGGTGGTGATTAGTTTAACGTGAAGCGAATTGTTTTATAGAGTTTAATTTAGGTTTTAGATTTTTCTAGATAATAATTAGGGTAATTAAAAAATTAATTATTTTCCACATCAGCGTACGGCCCCACCCAAAAAAAAACACCTCTCGGAAACGCATTGTACGGATCAAAAAAGAGTGGAAACGTCGTCGGTCATACCGTACGGCGTTTCCAAATCGTGAAACGTCATACAGTACGGCCGGCAACGTTTCCATGGAGTTTCGTACCCATTTCCAAGCTTCCGCGAGTTTCTGGTACCGATACGGCACTTAAACGCGAGTTTCCTGCAACTTAGTTTGAGAAGTAGCATTAATCATATCTTGTTTTAATCTTATTAGTGTCTTCACACTCACTCTCATACTTCCTATTCTCTACTGGGTCAACTGTTTTTTTTGGCAATAATCCACACCCTTTTTTCCACAAATTGCCTCACTATTCTCATGAGCCACCACTGGGAAATTATGCAATCTTTGTAGCATGCTTCCAAAGAGAATAGTAGTCAATTCTCTTATTGGCCTTAGGCACTGGAGGAAGAGTAGTAGCTTGGTTAAAAGCTATAAAAAAAACGAACTCCAATAAATAAAATGCAAAATGAAAGCATAAACCCTAAATACTAGCAAAAAAATTCAAACTGTTGATTTTTAGGCAGCATCAAGAGCAATTCTCCAGGAAATTGGCATCAGCGAGGGGCTAAGGACCCAGTCATGGACTAGGATGTTGATGTTACTTGATCTCCTCCAGGAGGAAACCACATCAACATGGAACCTTTCTTATGAAAATTCAGGAAGACAAGTTGACCATTAAAAAAAAGAGAAGAGAATCCAATGTAATGTACTTGATGAGGACAAAAGTTGAAAGCACTTGAAAGACTCTAAGACACATCTCATGTGTTAGATAGACCCCTCTTCTCCAAGAGCACATCCTCTGAGGGTTCTAGGGCATGTGTGGACCATGAAAACCAAGAGAAGGGCTAAGACTTTGCCTAAAGCTGAATTGCCTAAGAAGATTGGGTTAATAGCCCAAATGAAATGTCATTAGCCTTAATAAGGTGTTAAAATCCCATTAAGGACCCTAACTAAAGTATTAAAATTATTTTTAATTATTAAATTAAAAAAATACAAACGTGGTTTTGGGTTAGTGGTTTCCTTAACGTATGGAATTCACCCCTTGTTTTACTCAATGATGAAATATAAATAAGGAGCACTCTCGAGTGATCAAATTATCATTTCTATCTCTGTCCTAAAATTCGTGTGGGGCTGTGTTGCATGGGTACCCGTACCGGGGGGTCGGGTACACGAACCAGTACCGGGTACACGTACCGGGTACTTGGGTACTTCAATGGTACGTCCCCAGCCGTACCCAACCGTACCCAAATCCAATCTCACGTACCGGGTACTTCATGTATGAAAATAGGGTACTTGTGTGGATTTTGGTACGCCGTACCACGTGATTGGGTATGCGGCCGATACAGCCATTTGACAATTTAACTTAGCTCATTGTTCGGGATGAGTCAATTTGAAAAGTTTGAAGTTTAAAATTTTAAAAATTAAATAATAAAACACTAAAACACATGTTATGCTACCTAAACCAACACCACACTGCATTTCTCACGGCTAGTGCATTGTGCTCACTACTCCAGTGACAACGTGACAGAGGACCTTAGTGATGCTAATGACATTGATCCTAAGGCTGCTGATGGCATGGCTTGAGGAAGCCAAATCAACTATCTTGTTCATGTTCAATGTTTACTGTTTTGAAATTTCTTTTTAATGTCTAAAAATGCCTTTAGGCAAATTTTGGATGTAGTATGGCAATGAAGTTTGAACTCATGGTGTCATGGACATATAATATTTTATGT
>LPNX010440302.1:271421-330155 GCA_001517045.1 Pseudotsuga menziesii
TTTCTGGCAACTTAGGTGTGGGGGTATTCTGAGCTGTTGTTTGTCTCCTTCATCTCAGCGTTTTCAGTTTGAGGGTTTTGTTCGCCTTATGGATGTGTGGATCAGGCCCT
The DNA here is from genome assembly GCA_001517045.1 of Pseudotsuga menziesii. NCBI lineage: Eukaryota > Viridiplantae > Streptophyta > Pinopsida > Pinales > Pinaceae > Pseudotsuga > Pseudotsuga menziesii. The sequence goes on from LPNX010440302.1 coordinate 271,532, forward strand.
AGAGGGTTGTGTCATCTTCTAGCAAGGCTATTGTCACTCCTATAGGGCAGCCATCAGTGTTTAGCGCAGGATTAGGGCCTGTCGTCTCCTCAGGGCTGCCATCATCTTCAGTAGGCCTGTCATCACTCCTAGAAGGGATGCATCTCCTCCTACAGGCAGGTCGTCAACTTTTGAAGCAGATCTTATCGTCACTTCTAGGGGGCTTGAATCAGGTAGCCGCAGGTTGGTTAAGGCCCTTGAAGGGCTGTGATTAGCAGCAGTCATCTTTTGAGGGTTGTCATCACCCTCTACAGGGTTGCCATCCTCCCTACAGTGTTGTGTCATCTTCTACAGGGCTGGCGTCATCACTTCTAAATGGGCAAGGTTGCCATCCTCCCTACAGTGTTGTGTCATCTCCAACATGCTTGTGTCATCTTCTACAGGGCTGGCATCATCAGTTCTAAATGGGCTAAAGACTGTAATTAATGATTTAAGGGCTGATTAGTTTATCTTCAACAAAACTAGCCCTATTAGGGTTGATGTTAGTAATCCTAGGGCTTACATCAGAATAGCCTTACTGTCGTCCTTTGCCATCTCACAGTGCTCAAATCAGTGGACAGAGATTTATATCAGCACTCAAAAAATTTATATCAGCAGTCAGAGAGTCTAGCATAAGTAAACCTCTTGCCTGGTGATGAGCTACATGAGCTAGGGTCCATTCCTAAAGTTGTACCAAGATGATTTGCTACAGTGGTCTCACATGATGGAGAGAGAATAGCATTTGAAGCAGTGCTTGCTTCTTCAGCTTCAAATGGAAAGATAAATACTTGGTCTCTCTGTTTATATTCACCCTTATGTGTGAGAAGGGTTTGATGTTCATGGTCACTTGATGTATACTTGTTCTTCTATTAATGAATCTATCATAGGAACGGTTGTTGGGTATTTCCCTCAGGAGGAGAAAGGGTTTTCCCAAGATAAAAATCATGGTGTCTACTATGCATGTTTATTATGATGTGATGTGCTTACTTTCTTTTCTATTTAGTTTACTGTTACAACTGGTCAATGTCATACTGCTCATAAATGTCTGATACTTTCATGTGTAATTATGCCAAAGAAATTTTTTTAAATTGCACTCATAATTACCAGCTTAGGGAAGTAGTAAAAATTCAACACAAACAAGTGTGTTGCTCACCTAAACACACAATAAATCGGTTGTTGAAATTGCCCAAAATAACACAAAAACCTTGTAGCTAAAACTGCTCCAAAACACTATAAAATTGTAGACAAAGATGGTTGTAGCTGCCCAAAAGACTACACACCCTATTGCTGGAAACACTTTTGCTCAAGCTACCTCTCAAATAGCCCTTTTGCTCAAACTATGTGCGGATAAATGAGGATGAAATCCTCTTCATAAAAAAAAGGTTATGTCTTTAGAGGCTTCTACAAGTCTCATTAATTAATATTAAACCTCTAATTAGGGATTAAGTGAGACATTGTGGGTCCTAGCAATCAAATAAGCAATCACATTTGAGGGAATTCAACTTGGAAATTTGCCTAAGAGCATCTATACAATGCGGGTACGGCCTGGAAATGCATTTATGGCCATGTGAAATGTCTTTCACATGTGTGGGACGCATTTGTATAGCCAAAAACTTGTTTCTAGATCATACGGAACATGTTTCCACCAACGTTTCCGAAACCGGAAAAATCGGCCAGTCAAACCAATTTCAGTCAAATTTCGGATCAAACCACCCCTTGAAACTGATTTTGACCAATTCCTTACAGAACCAGTAGATTCCGCACCAAAACCGCTCGGTTCCGCATGGAACCGGTTTTTTTCCTCAAACCATTCAGTCTGTACAAAGTCGTACGACGGACCCAAAAACTTAGTTTTTATTTTTTATTTTTTGAACAAAAGGTGGATTTAGGGAGAATGAATGTGGACAACACTAAACCCCCTAACAAAGCTATAAAAAGAGCCCCACCCCCTCTCTTTCTATGACACTATTCATTAGAGTCTTTTTGAGTTTGTGCTTGAGGGTCTTTGGTTCCTTTAGAGTGTTGATTGTTGAGGGTCTTAGAGATGGTTGCTAGGTTGATTTGAAGAGCAGATTGAAGGAGTATTTTGTAGAGTTTGTTACCAACTATTTTGTACAATAGTTGAACCTTCCGTTGAGCCGCCAAGTGATGAACATGATCCGTGTTCATATCTAGTGTATCAGAGGTTCAAAATTTTATGCCTAGCCAATTTTGGCTAGTCATTTTTATTTTTGTGCTGAAATGACCATGCCCCATGGGGTTGTTGTAATAAAGTGTGCTAGTTAGGGGTTTTGAGTGGCTCAGTCCCCCGAGACTTAATTTTCAACTAAGGTATTCCAGGGAGTTTTTTCCCTTGTCGATTATGCTTTGCCTTTAGCCGAGTATAATGGATGAGTTTTTCTCCTGTTTCCTCCAAAGCTGGAATGCCCGATTTTGAAATTTGGGCCTTGGGGGGTTATTAGAGTCCAACTGTTTAATATGAACCTACTAAACACTATTTGTATGTTCTATGGTCATTTCCTAGGCCCCGAGATGCATTAAAACATTGTTCGAAAAAAAAATTCCTAGACACGTAGCACTTTTTTATTTTTTATTTTTTGACTATAGAGAAATATTTAAATTTTTCAATTAATTAAACAATTTTTACTATGGTTTAATTGAAAATTTTCAATTTATAATAATTAAGTCGTTCGGGGGGATGTTTTTGGCAAATAAAAACTTGTTTTCTAAGCCAAAACACTCATTTAACCCCTAGACACACTTATCCTAAGTTTCAGACTATCATTTGGCCTTGTAATTACTATTTTCTCAAAAAACCCAAAAAATGAGAAATATTAATTAAAATAATAAAAAATATTAAATTGGAGAAAATCAAAATATCTCCAAAAAATGCCAAATTTGATTTAATATATGGCTAATTAGCTCGGCACGAAGCATTTATGAAGATTCCAATCAGCATCACTCAGTATCGGAGCTCTACAGCTCACTCTCAGTCAAGGATTGCAGCCTCCTTCAACTGGCACACGTTTGGGTTGAAGTGTTGTGTTTTTATTGGTCGGGTGATCAAACCGAGGAGGGATGAGCCACCTCATCCCCCCTCATTGCTCCAGCACCCAGTTTCCTTTCAATCTAGGCTCAGTTCATCATTTATTCAACTGTCAGCTTGTTCCTCATCAAGAGGTTGCGCCTCCTCTCATATGCTCACGTTTTCTGTGGTGGAGGTTGCTCATTGAGTGGTGGAGAATCCTAGGTTGGAGAGTGGGGGCGCCTTGCCTAGGTGGAGGCCACCTCCCCACTCTAACCTTCCTGATCTTGAAGTTAACTCCAAATCACAGTGTCAAGTTGATTCAATCAAGGAATTTGCTCCAGTGTGCCTCTTCTCATGCCGAGCCTGATTTAGGTTTTTAGTCTCTCTCTTTTTGTATAAAAGCGGGTCTCTTGTTCCCATTTGCATATGGAGAATTTGCAAGAGAACTCTGCCCAACTTGTAACTCATATTTGTTTAATGGAATAAAAGTGACTTTGGAGGTCCATGCGTGGGCTCTTTGTGTTCATGATTCTCATCTTTTGAGGTGATCATCAACCTTTCTTACTCTTTCTTTGGTAAATATATGATCATTGCTAGCTTAGGAAGGCTATCAATCTAGCACAGTAGGATATCCATTTATTGTTTTAATTTGATTATCTATGCAAGATTAATTGAACATCTAAATCAAACAGGAAGTAGTCAGATATACCATTGTTTTTCAGACATTATTGCATTATGCATTCTAGCACTTGATCTTGTTTGTTGTTGTTTGAGTGTGTTTCAGGGATCATCAAAGGAGGAAGGGTTGACGCTCAACCTTTTCTTCATACAAGAGTTTTTAATCTAACATGTTCACCATTGTAGGGACTACAAAGCGTTTGCTTCCAACTCAAGAAACACGGCTAAAAGGGGCTCTTTCTCATCCTTCATAATCAAAATTTAAATCTTCTTTGGTTACAAGATCCACCCTTTGCTTCTTTCTGCTTGCTACTTTTGGCCTCTTCTTGTTGTTCGCCTATTGATCCTCTTCCTCATTGTTCTAGTGTGCTTTTGTTGCTCTCTTTTTCTCTTTGTTTTACCTCTCTTTGTCCTCTTTGTTTCACATATTCTTTGCTTTTTTTCTGACCTTTTTTATGCCCTCTTTCCTTCAATTTTTGCAGCCAACTTTCCTCTTGTTGGCTGCCCTCTTTTTCCTTTTGTTTGCGGCCCTCTTTCTCTCTGTTTGGCTGCCCCATTTCTCCAATTTTTCTCCTGTTGGCTGCCCTCTTTCTCCATCATTTTCAGCCACTTTTGGCACTTTTTGAGCCTTCTTTTTTCACTTTTTTCAACCATCTTTCTCTCTGTTTGGATGCCCATTTTCTTCATTTCTAGCAGCCATCTCACTCATTTGTTGGCTGCCCCATTTCTTCATCTTTTTCAGCCTTTTTTCCCTCTTTGTTACATGTGATTTTTCTTTAGTTTCATTTCAAAAAAGACTAAAAATTTGCATTTAAAAAGATTTGTTTTGCACTTAGATTAATTTCATTTTTTGCATCTAGATTAATTTGGTTTATTAACAATAATGGGTGCATGAGTGTTTGGCTTTCTTGTGCAGGTACCGAAGAGGAAGTGAACCAAAAAAACAAGACTTGAGGAAATTGAAGAAAAAGCTCAAAAAAAAAACAAGAAGACAAGCACAAACTCAAAAACACATCCTTTGTAAAAGCCATTAAAGCTTATCCATTTCTTTAGTTTTCAAGATTTCTTTTTCAAGGGTTAAAATCCCTTTCGTTGTAACTCGTTAATAAAGAAGGCTAGTGGGGTCAAGCCTCCCACGTTTTTCCTACTTCCCCTATTTGAGGGAAGTGTGTCTTGTGTGCTTTTGTTTAACTTTTGTTTAACTTAGATTGCTTTTAGACTTAGCTTTATTTTCACTAATTGCTAGATTAAGTTTCATCATTTGCATGCTATCTATTTCATATTTGTCTTGCTCTTTGATTAACAAATCATAAAAAGAACCTAAATTCTCTTGAACTTGTCATAAGACAAATCATCAAGAGCACTCTCTATCGGAGAGCAATTGTTGCATTGCATTTGCATTGTAGATTAGATAAGCCTCTTTAATCTCACCATAAGGTGGATCAAGAACACTCTCTGTTGGAGAGCTTTGTGTGCTAATAAAATTTGCAAACTCACATTCTCCCATAAAATTGTAACTTACTATTCTACAGTGTGTATGCTCTACCCGTTCGGGATATCCAGATGCACTGTAACTTGCTAATTCACACATCTAAATTCCAATTACAATCATAATAAAATTTACCACCCCATAACCAACGAACCGGCGTTGAACACGATAATATTCTAAGTGAGCAAATTCTTACTGTGGGCGTTGGGTAGCCCTCCTCGTTTGCAATGGTTGGAAAGTTATTGAACGCCTCGCTGCAAACTGAACGGTCCAACATGTCTTCGAACGGAACCACTTAGAGTATTTTCGATTAGATTTCCAGTACCTCACATACCGGTTGGAAATTCCCCTCACCTAATAAACAAGATCATCTTAAAAATACACAATAAAATTGACCAAGAGCATTTGCAAAACGATTTCACGAATATCATCAAGACTTGTATCTCAGCATTCCCAGCACTATTTGACCCCATTTTGGCACTGGTCTTTTAATTCTTTTGCATTATCTGATTTGGACCATTTGTCCTTTTTATTATAAATCTTTTATGTTGTGGTGTTTTAATTTCAGTCTTCTTATGCAATTTATCTCGTGTTTTGCAAACAATAATTTGGATTGCTTATTTTATTATTGTGTATCTCAAAAAACTCCTAAACAACACTAATTCACATCTTCACCCAAAAACACTTTAACAACAAGAGCCTTAGACAACTCTTTTTTAGAGACTACCCCCCTTGGCTTCGTTAGGAGTTAGCCTAAACGGAGGAGCTAGGATCAAGGGACAGCACCTGCCTCTTTGCTTGCCCCCAAGGCCACACCTTTCCCACTGGGGAAACAGCAGTCCAAAAGATTTCTGCTGACAGTGTGCATTTAGCGGACAACAAAGTTTATGCACCGTTTTTTTGGAGAGATTTGAATTTTGGAGCATCTTTGAGCTCATGCAAGGTTGATTTGAGGTTGATTTGGAGCTCATTCAAGGTTGATTTGAGGCTGATTTTGGAGCTCATTCAAGGCTGAATTTCTTGGACAAATTCGGAGGTGTTTATGCAAGGTAGGTAAATTGTGCCACATACTCCCTCAAATCTTTAGTAAATAGTCTCTCTGGAAACGTTTTTTCCTAAGATTTTAAAAAAACATAGGGTTTTTATTTGCATATTTGTATTGCTTGTCATGGCTCTCAAAGATAGAAACGATCCTACATGGGTACATTGTCAATTAGTTGATGGGAAAATGGTTTGCGACAACTAGGAGAAGGAGGTTGGTGGGGGAGGCATACATACACTGAAACAACACTTAGCAAGTGCAAGGGGCAATGAAAGACCATGCCTGGAAGTCTTTGATGATCCGAGAGTTGAGATGCTTGGTCATCTTGAATCCTACCAAGTTGTAAAAGCCAAAAAGAAGAGGGTGCAAAAAGAAATAGGGAGCAGTAGCTCAGTACAATTTGAAACTGATTTTCATGAGAAAACCCTAGTTTTGAAGAATCCTCTTGTTTTCCTATCCATGATCCTTATATCAAGCTTGGGAAAGAACATGTTGCAGTTGGTGGTAGTAGTACATCCAATGTGAAAAGGGTCTATGGTAACCTTGACTCATTCTTTGTACCTTCCACTGCCCTTGGAGCTCAACCCACCACTAATGCCAAATGGAAGAAAGTGGAAAAGGAGGTTGTCCGATTATGCATTGCTAGATGGTGGTATGATGTAGACATACATTTCAATGTTGGATGTTGTAGCTTCATGTGGTTCGAGCTTCAAGGGCCTTGGTTATGAGGATATTAGGGGGCACTTTTACGAAATGAAGTAGAAAGAATACAAGAATACCTCACAGAATTCAAGAACTCAATGAGTAAAACAAGGTGCACAATCATGTCTTATGGATGGACTGATGGAAGATCCCACACAATTCTGAACTTCCTAGTTCTTTGACCAAAAGGAACTATGTTGATTAGAACAGTTGATGCATCTGATCATGTCAAGGATGCACAATTACTATTTCATCTTTTGGATGAAGTAGTTGAGGAGGTGGGGGTGCAAAATGTAGTACAGGATATCATAGATAATACCTCCAACTATGTTGCAGCTGGATGGAGAGTAAGCTAAACTCTAGACCATTTGCACCTAAAATCCAGCGAGTTTTCTGGTCAAAATGCGGCGGAAATTGTTCAATGAGTAGTTTTTAGTGATTGGAATTGCATAAATTGCGTGCCCCAAGGGTAAAAGAGGATCCTGAATCCATTTCTACAATAAAAATTGCAATTTTAACGCAGGAAATCTCATTTTCAACAACAAACGATGTTGCTGGATTTCGACCAAACTTGCCTGAAAAGGTGCAAATGGTCTAGATATTAGCCAACTCCATTGGATGGTTGTTAGAAGAAAAACATTCCACCATTTGGTGGACTCCATGTGCAACCCATTGTTTGGACCTCTTGCTTGAGGATATTGGGAAAAATGAGTGGGTGAGAAAGTGTGGAACAAGCAAAAAACATAACAAGATACATTTACAACCACACATGGGTTTTGACCCTTATGAAAAAATGCACTGGTGGAAAAGAACTTGTCAGGCAAGCTATCACACGATTTGCAACAAAATTTCTTACATTGCAATCCTTGATTGAGCAAACAGCCAACTTGAGGAAGATGTTCTCTTGTGATGACTGGAATGCATCCCAGTGGAGCAAAAAGGCCGAAGGAAAAGACTTTTTTTTGTAAGGAAGCACCCACTTAGTTTCAAACTAGTAACCTTACGCAAGGAGTGCCTTAACAGTACACCCATCCACCATCTACTCTCATGGGAAAGGAAAAGACATTGTTGATAAAGTCTATGAAAAAGCATTTTGGAAAGAGGCAGAGGAGATAGTACTTTTTAATCAGCCTCTTGTTAAAGTCCTAAGAATGGTGGATGGTGATAAACCAGCCATGGGGTTTATTTATGAGGTCATCGATTGCACTCAGTGCTATTCTGGTTCTATGCACTCTTATTTTCTATATACATGAGAAACTTTTCATATTTGTGTATAATGGTTTGATTTCACATGGATGCGCATGAATATACATATAATTTTTCAAAATTTAAATATTTTATGTATTTTTGGTGGATCAATTTTGTGATTTGGTGTTTTTTTTGTTTTGGTTCTCGAAGTCGACCGGTTCAAGTCTGGTAACTTTGGTTTCCACGTTTCCCTACCAAAACATGCTTGGTATAGCATGGTGTATGGTGTTTCCTATAGCAAGAATGGAATGTCACCATACTTAATTTCCTTGGTTCTTGCTCACAAGGAACTATGTTTTTGAGATCAATAGATGTGTCTAATCAAATGAAGGATGCATCATTTCAACTTTTAAATAAGATTGTTATGGAGGTGGGGATGACGAATGTTTTTCGGAACATCACTAATAATGCCTCTAACTATGTTCTTGCTTGTAAGATGTTGAAGTCAACACAAAACATATTAAGGACCCAATGCACAAAGTGCCTAGAGCTCATGCTTGAGGATATACGCAGATTGGATTGGGTTAACAAGATTGTAGAGCATGCCAAGAGCATTACTTGAACCACTCATTGGTATTGAACAAATTAGGAAAAATACAAAGGGCAAGGATTATATTAAGCTTTCCATCACTAATTTGCCATAAACTTCCTCATGTTACAATATACCCTTTCCCAAGCACAAAAATTGAAAAAACATGTTTTCTAGTGATTAATGCAATGCATTTGATCTATATCCGCATGCTCAATGGGAAAGAAATCAGTAAAAGGGCTTATAAGAGATGTTTTGGGACTAAAGCAACTGAGATTGAGAAAGTTGTCAAGCCGCTTGTTAGGGGTGTTGCAGATGGTGGATGAGCATAAAATAGCCATGCGTTACATTTATGAGGCCATGGATCAGACCCAAGAGAAAATAAAGGTGACGTACCTATTACCCCTCATGTTGCATGCGAGTATTCCAGTAGATCACTTTGAGGACTTCATTCAGATTCTGGATCCCAATACAACATAATCAATTGCACATGGCTTAGAGTCCCTTGGAGCAAATTTATCATGATGTATTATTGTACAATATAGATTGATGGATGTATTTACTATGTGGAACGCTCCATGTAAACCCAAAAAAAAACCTCGAACTATGCTAGTTGCACTCCCTAGGATCATAATCCTAGATCAAAAGAGAATTGGACGTGACTTCAAAGCAAAGCATCGTCAAATTTGAAGATCATTTCAACTTTTGAATTAATTGTAACTTGCAAATAGTTTTTTTGTAAATTTACTTATATATTTGAAATCAAACTCAATGAGAATTGTTAGAGATACGAAACACTCTAATACTTATTGTCGAGGATGACACAATTACAATCAATAAAGAAACTATTCAATCGGTTCTAACTTGTTTGCAAGTTTCACAAGCTAAACTTTAACTTCTCTAAACTTGACGGGATCAAATACAATTAAAAAATCAACAATTACATCAACATTATGAACTAATCTTTGTTCAGAACAATCCACTTTTTGAACTTTATGATGATTCCAATTAGCAGACAGCACGGGAACAACAGAGTGATACAACTTCAAAAGCAATTTTAAATAAAGATGAAGCTATAAATGAACTTACATTTCAAGAATTTTCTTTTGAGTTCACTGAAGAAATTCTATCAATGACACAACAACATGCAGTAAATCAACCTCCACAAATTTCAAAGCGATAGGTTCAGCCTTTGTTTTCCAAGCCCGTCATCATACCTTGGGAAGTAATTAGCAAATACAAGCACAGAATAGGACTTGGATATGACAAATAAGTTACCTTTCATGTTCTCAATTATTCTAGACCAATCCAATTCCAAAGTGTTGGATTGCTTCAACAAGATCCAGCATCATCTATTCCAGTTCACTATCAAAATGTAAACTGCCAACATTATCAACGAGTTGTTCATATGGATGATCAATGTTTTGATCTCCATCCTTGTCAGCACTATGGCAAGTCAAATCATTCATCGAACAAATGTTCGACATTGAAGAAACCTACAAGATTAAGAGTATATTATGGGTGGCTTAATCCTTGGTAATGGTAATCAACAGCCACAAAATTATATCGGTCTTACCACAAAATTAATTATGGAGTAAAGACACGTCTAGCAACAGATAGCCTTTCAAAACTCTCTTGCACCTTAAGGGGGGGAGACTCTTATGAAGACAAAATTGATCAGGTAACGAAGGTTGGAGGTCAACCAAAAACCACCAGATACATGGTATCACTAAAAAGTCTTCATTCTTCTCACCTTGCACCTTACAGGGGGGATATCATTGATGATAATCAGGCTTCAAGCTTCGAAGTACTATCAAATCAAGGAAGTTCAGCATTGTAATCTAGGCTTCTCTTTATCCAAGCGAAGCCTATATTAAATTGGGATGTTGTTCGACACATAACAGTGTCAATATTCAAAGAGCACTTCGATGATTCACTGAGAGTAGAGTGCTAATACTAGATGTTCACCAATTAGCAAAAGACATCAACTTCTTCTAGCTAAGTCATACGCTAATAGAGGTCTCCAGGATCTAATCCCTATGAACTTTTCAGACTTGGGGATGATTTGAAGTGTTAAATTATAGTAGTAAAATATTTCACTTCCCTTCAACCAAATTTCACCCAACAATCCAAGAGAATACATAAATATCCTATGAGTGTACATCAATACCACACTACTACAGCCATTAGGGTACACTTCTAACTAGATTATAACAACAACAAATCTGGTCCTTTATCCTCCAGATAAGTGTTAGATCATGTAATCAATTCAGCTATATGTTATGTCCTTAGTCACCATGTTCAACTACTTTCCCTCATTAAGTTCAATATTTACCGAGATGACAAACAAATTTGTTCAACTTACTCCATTAAATTCAAATGAATCTCATTTCCACAAATATGACACTTCAATTCGCTTGTAATTCCATTCTTTGAGGGGAATTTGCTGAAATTCGTTTAATTCTCATAATTAAAGGAATCTGTAGCTTGAATTTGCAGTTTATCTTATGAAAGGGCCGACACTCGAAGTTTCTCTACAATCGGTAAGCATATTTTTTGAAATCGCTAGTTGGAAGTGAAATCAGAATGCCATTGTTAGACCACTGCCTTGTGTCCATCATGCCCATGCTCATCTCCATGACTACATTATATTATAGACAATATATTTCAAATATATATGATATAAATCTTTATATATATATAACGTGAATCATAAGTTAGGTGTGAGTTGTTATACTATGGTTAGGTTATAATATAATATAAACTTATTTGTAATTTATGTATATATAAATTTAAATAATATATTAAAACTTATAATTTTTATTATTTATATATATTATGTTAATAAATTATATAAATAAAAATTATATTTTAGCTATATACAAGTAATTATCCTGAGGCAAACCCCCAAGCACTTCTCCCCGTTTCGAGGATGGTACATAGGTTAAACCCTAGATTCATTAAGGCACAAGACCAAGTCAACAACAAGGTTCAAAGCCAATACAACAAGTTAACAACATACTCATGATGAACTCAACATGTCACTTACGAGAATGAAACCTAGGTGGGGAGGATAACACTCCATCCCACAACCACTCGGGCTAGCATTCTAACCAAGGTCAAGCATCCACCCAAAATAAGTTATCCAAATGTCCATGAAGCATTGGCCAAGTGGCTAGGAGATCGCCTAAACCTAGCGATCTCCTAGCAAGGTGAAAACACTTTTGGAGTAACCCCAAAAACTAACAAAGGTGTCCCTCTAAGAGGGGGTTATGGACCCACAAGATAATGGCACACACCCCAAGAGGCTGACTAGGTTGACATAGTCGAATACAATAAAGTGTAATAATGAGTGTGACAACCCACAATTACCCATAGGTAGACCCATAAACAGCCTCAACTACCCACATAATGAGCTGGCACATTGCCACATGTGAGATTAGCCAAAATATCTCAACACCCCCCTAAGCTAAACAAGAGGCCACAAAGATAGTATAATATCCATAGATTATGACAGAATATCACCATACAACTTGCTATAATGCAAAGTCAGGGCCATCAAAAGCCATACCGCTCACGATGAAAGCCTTTTCAATCGATATTGGGATTGATCGTGCTAGAAAGGGTCTTTGGCTACTCAAACTCGTATTTTGTCAAGTACATAAGGGCCAACTGAAATAAGGTCTTGTGATGGGGGAAACTCTCATTTCGAAGAAGGCCAAGCAATAAAGTTAGTAGCATCAGTAAGAGTGGCATTAACTCAATGAGGATTGATGGCACCAATGAAGTGGTACAATAATCGTCGTCATGATTTAACACTGGAAACTTCAAGTAAAATTTGTCATCAATGAACTAGATAGAACTCAAAGTAAAAGGACCACCATCAACAAAGGGACTATCATTATACTACACATCTAGAAAGAGGCCATCAATGGATTGCTCCTCTAAAGAGGTCCCATCACTAGGCTACATTTCCTTGTCAAAAGAGGAAGGGTTGAAAGTGACCTTCAAAATAGGAGAGAAGACAACTAAACAAGTTCATGTGGTAGAGGATCTACAATGAATTCTCCAAGAAACATTAATCCAATAAGATAAACAAGTTGAAATAAAACAATGCGTTAATGAGAAAAGAACATGAACCATGAACAAGGGAAACCCAAGATATGGTGCCTCTAGGCAAAAGAATGAATAAACTCACTTGAAATAGATGATGTTACAAATGAGAGCTTGAGTTGTATATTTATACACAACTCAACTGAGGTGTCCCTTCAAGAAGGGAGGCATCCCTTTAAGAGGGGGTTATGTGCCCACAAGTCAAAGGCACACAGCCCAAGGAGGTGACTACATTGACCTAGTTAAATACAATGAAAACAATAAAGTGCATTAAGCCATAAACCCAAAACTACCCACTAGTTAGTTGATAAAGGGCTTCAATTATCCACATAGTGGGATTGCATGTGGCCACAAGTGAAGATTAGACAAAATATCTCAACAATAAGGTACCTTAGGTAAAAAGGCAGCTAAAGTTGCAAGAGATGAGGACCAACCTAGTAAGAAATTCCTAAGTTTTTAAAGTTTCAACACTTCTTAAATTTATTGCATTCAGGTGTGAGCACAATTATTATCTTGCAATGCATTCACATGTAGAAGAGAAAACCTTTGGAACAACAACGCTTTGAATAATCGTGTCTTCACGCAATACAACCTTTGACAAAAGCATAACCAATTACTCAACGAAATACTTGTTGCAGATCCCGTTGTTTTGGATAATATTGATCCCTCCTTAGCATGAACAATGGAAACTCAACCAATAGAATTTAATGATGACTTGCAGGGGGTGGGTTTAAATGATGGTCCACTAGCATGACCTCTTGAAATAGCAGGTTCATCCCATCTCTGAATCAATTGGAGATAGGTGGCGTAATTATGTCCACAGTCAAAGGTCAACTAAGAGGTCAACCAAGCAGGTAAGACTAACTAAAGGTGGTCTTGACTAGTTTGATTCAGGCACAAGTCAAGGCATAAAAGATGGAGCCTTGGATGCACCTAAGGTGATCAAATTTGACTATCGTCCTTATCTTATAAGAGTGTGTAATGCTTTGAGTTATATCTAAATGATCTTATGGATCGATCTATTAATATGATGAGTTTAATCTAGGTAAGAAGTGTTCATTATTCTTTTCCTATGTTGACATATGCTCACTTGGAAGTGTTGTTTATCGACACCACCTCTTCCTATAATTCATTATTCTTCACTTCTGCAATTCCATATTCTCCAACATGGTACCAGAGTTATTAGTTTGAGACCCAATCTCTTGTCTAGAAATTGTTTATGGAGGTTGTCACATGTATACATGCTCATGTCAACTCGCATCTCTCTCGTAAATTGACTCGTGTTTCAAATTGTGGGTTGGACTAAGATTTGCAGAGTGATTATGAGTTTTAAGTAAGAACATGTAGGCACAAGATATAGAAAAGCTTTTAAGACTAAAGTACTTTTGGCAGTTTAGAAAAATGTGGTCTCAAACCCTATGGATGAACATGAGAAGTTCATTATTAAAGGGAGGGACAATGTTGTAGGAGACATGAAGACCTACATCTCGAGGAAGAGTTGCTTTCATATAGGCTTGACCAATTGTCTAAATCAAGTTTGGAAGAAGTTTAAAACTTTATTCATGAAGATCAATGAAAGTTGGGTTATGCATATTGGGAAAGAGTTTATCTCTCTTAACCCTTTCTCCTTTGAGATGCTTGAAGACTATTTGGCTCACATGAACGAACTTCAATTAAATTTGGGTGAATAAGGAAAGTATTTTTTCAAGAAAGACTGTCGACTTATAGATCTAATCTTGATGAATTGGAATACATACTATGATATTTTAAGTTCGACATTCTGTGCTAGTTGGGCTTCCAAAAAAAGAAATGGTAAGGACTATAACTTTACCTATTTCTATGATTTCCTAATTAGGGCACATGAATGGTTGTTTGATGAAGGTAAATTTGAGAATAAGCAACAAGCCCATCTCCTTAAGGGCAAAGATTGAAGAACTATAGAGAAAGAGGTCAAGGAGACAATAACAAGGAAAATCATGGATGTTACCATAATAAGGATTGTGTCGACCAGACTGACCAGAAGCATAATGGTGACCAGCCATAGACTAAGAGAGGTAAGAAGAAGAAGATTTGTCAAAACTATGGAAAGACTGTGTATGTTGAGAAGGTTTGCCAAAAGAACACCAAATATCTTGACGATAAGGTCAAGAAGCTTGTAGGTAAAGCCTCAACTAGTCAATCGACCAACCTACAACATCGACTCTCAAAAGGTAAGGAAGATAAGTATGCTTTCTTTGATAGTACTTCCTAAACATTACATGCTCACACTTCTAAAATGTTAAAGAGAGTGCAGTTGCAAGACCCATTCTCAAGGAGGATGGTACCCTAGTCAATTAACTAAGGCAGAGTAAGACCCTAGAAGGTACCCTAGGGCCCCCCGTAGTCTCCTAGGGATCTTGGTCTGGGACCATGCAGGTTGATGCCATGGCAAAGTCCTTAACATGTGGTAAGGGCCCCTATATGCCTCTAGGATTCCTGGTCTAGAACCAAGCAGATCCTGCAAGTTGAGGCAGAGATTTCCTGGTCTAAGACAAGGCAGATTTTTGGTCTAGGACCAAGCAGTTCCTGGAGGTACATACCTAGTCAGTTAACCAGGTGGATCCTGGTCAGTTGACCAAAATGATGATGTGTGATGTCCTTTCTCCTAAGCGGTTATTGCTAGGTTGTTTCTCAAGGGAGTGGCCACCCCTTAATGATGTCACTAGCACTTAACTCTTAGGAGCAATATTGAGGACCAAAGGATCATAGCATCCACTTTGGATTTTTCCTTATATAGTGACGATAAAAATATGTAACACATGTGACAATACATCTTGAAAGAGAAAAGATTAAAGTCCTTGGTCTTGTTGATCTTGTGGGTAAAAAGGGTTGTTTCCCCACTTTGTGGTACACCTTGGTCTTGTGGGTATGGAGGTTACCTTACCACCTTGTTGTGACCCCTTTACTTGACTTATGGTCCTTTATCTTCCTATTGGTCCTAGCACCCTTATTGTGTGTGGTAACTTGGCCACCTTTGCTATAATGACTTAACCTTATTATTTTTATTGTTTTTATTTTGTTTTACCATATGACCGTTGGTACCCTACTCTAAGTCAGCTCAACTTTATTTTATGTTTTATTATGGTAACCATCCTAAAACCTAGGGTTGCCTAAGTGACCTTTCTAGAAGGCTTGTCAAGATTATAAATTAAGTCCACTCCATTTCTAAAGGGTGTCTTGGCATAGAGAAGTTCATATATGATTCTTTGTCTGCTCTAAGGTTCGTTGTTGTTGGTTTTGCTTCACGTCTTGTCTCTTTACTTCTACTAGGGTTTGCTACCGCTTGATGCCTTGGGTTCTTGTTGCTCTTGAAGTGAGGCCATGACATTGTTGTTGCTTTTTGGCTGGGTAGTGACCTGTGTGTTCCCTCTAAGGCTGAACCGTGATTGTGTTTACCTCTCTTGGACAACCTGCGACTGTTTGGAAACCTCCTGAGCAGGTTGTGACTGTGGGTGACTGTGTTTGACCTCCCTCTAGCTGGTTGTGACTGTATTATGACCTTCTCTTGCAGGTCGTGACTGTATTTGACCTTCTCTTGTAGGTCGTGACTATTTTGGGAGCCCCTATGGGCCGGGAGTGACTGTGTTGGTCTCCTCCTAGCTGATAATGACTATGATCTACCCTTCCTAGTTGGTTGTGACTATGATATACCCCTCCTAGTCGGTCGTGACTGTATTAGACCTTCTCTAGCATGTGGTGATTGTTTTGGGAGCCCCTATGGGCTGGGAGCGACTGTGTTGGCCTCCTCCTAGTTGGCCATGATTGTGATCTACCTCTCCTAGCTGGTCCTGACTGTATTTGACCTTCTCAAGCAAGTTGTGACTGTTTTGGGAGCCCCTATGAGCTAGGAGTGACTGTGTTGGTCTCCTCCTAGTTGGCAATGACTGTGATCTACCCTTCCTAGCTAGTTGTGACTGTGATCTACCCTTCCTAGCTAGGCGTGACTGTGTTTGACCTCCTCTTAGCAGACCGTGACTATTTTGCAACCCTCTAGGGTTGGGCCATGGACTGTAATAGTCCTTTCAGCTAGGTCGTGGACTCTATAAGCCCTTTAGAGCTGAACTTTGGACAGTGGTGGCTTTTTCTAGTTGGGTTGTGACTGTTTGCAGCCTCTAGGGTTGGTCTATGACTGTGTTAAGTCTGCTAGAGGGTGCCTAACTGTGTTTGGGGATGAGTATCACTGCTCAGGTCTTCACTCTTGGTGACTAGGTCATTTTCATTGTTACTATATGTGCCTAACCTTAACCTACAACACTCTAACTTTTCTCTCTCACAAGGTATGTCAAATGTTCCTTTGTTGATATTGTCCTTTTAGTGACATGATCTGATCCTAAAAGTATCTGAGTATAAGGCATATCCAAACCAGATCTAAACCAACAATGTTATTTATCAATTGTTGATATTTAGTCTGTTTTTGTACTGTACTATTGTTTATGTTCTGACATTCTCTACATTGCATTCGATGAACTGTATCTCAAGGACCAACTTTAACACAGGGACCATTGGAGTGTTAAAGTTGAAAGAGATGAAAAAAATGAATTTTCTTATGTCAAACCCTAACCTAACCTAAATTTTAACATAAAAGTGAGTAGATAGTCAACTATGGTAATACCCATCATATGGCTAAGGATGATTCTCTCTTTTCTTCATTAAGTAAAGCTACAGAAGAAGAAATATTTGTTGCATATGATTATGCACTTACTATTATTGGTTGTCGTAGGATTATATGTCATAATATTGTGATCACTAATGTGTATCATGTACCAAGTTTAAGTGCCAATTTGTTGTTTGTAGACCAACTAACCCATATTGGAAAGAAGGTCAAATTCTTGCCTAGTAGCTTTGTTGTGAAGGATTTAACAAAGACTTTGTAGTAGTTGTTGAGGGTATTCTTGACCCTAAAGACAAATTATATAAGTTCTATGGTTTCCCTAAGCAAGATCCAAGACAGAATGTACTCATAGCTAGGACCATTGATGAAGTTCAATTTGGTTAATGGACTACACAAAATAGCACCTCTTAATGGTGTATGTAAAAGATGTGTGCTTGGCAAGCATCACCAAGCTACATTTGAGACTAGAAAGTCTCGAAGAATACAATGAACCAACCAACATTAGTTGGTGCAAGGATTATTTTGACCTTCATTGATAATTTTTCCAAGTATACTTAGTACTATTTCTTGAAGAATAAGGATCACATCTTTGAAAAGTTCAAAGAATTTAGAGCATTGGTTAAAAATCAATGTAGTTGACCTATTAAATGTCTAAGATTTGACTATGGAGCAACATATGTGAGTAAAGACATCTCTTGGAAGATATCTGTACAATATTAGCATTTGGGTTACTCTTAAAGGGTTTACGCCATGTTTTGGGGTGCTTCATGAGTTTTGAGGTACATGGTGTATGTTCAACCACTAGATGGTGCTTCATGAGTTTTGAGGTACATGGTGTATGTTCAACCCCTAGATGGTCCAAGATAAATTGATGCACGGGAGATGATTCATGATGGATTTGCACATTGGAGATAGCTTGCTCTGTGGTCGTTTGACGCCAATTAGGTGTCCACTTGGCACTCTTCCTTGGAGCATTGCAGTTATCTTCATAAAAACATGGGCATCCTTCCTTATGGACACGTGGAGAGGTTCACTTGCTTGGAGAATACTCTACTTAGGAGTGTTGTACATCTTGGAGGAGGGCATCAATCCCTAGATAGCATGGGGTAGCTTGCATTCCCATTTGGAGACTTGGAGTTGGCTTAGGGATGCCTAGGCTACAACAATGTTCTTGCACAGGCAGCTAAGGTATTGGAGTACATGGTTTAGGGAGATTGATGGAGTTTGTATGGGCTTGTGGCATAGGGATGTAGATACATGTTGTGTAGCTACATCATCTTGGATCCCTTGTATACAACATCACCTTGAGCATGACATGTATCCTTGGAGTGGAGCACTTGTGTTGGTCTACATGAGTTTAATGTAGATTCTTTGTAAGGTTTGAGCCCACATTGTATTGTTGGCCTCACTTATCTCCCATATATATAGACAAAGGAGAGAGTCCTTCTCATTCATATTTGTGTTCATTCTTATTCACTCGTGTAGAGATGTGATCTAGAAGAAGAGCGCATTAGTCTTCTCTCTCTTGGGTCTTTATTTATACTTGATCTCTCTCTCTATTCCTTTAGTCACTAGGGTTTCTTGGTCTTCTTGGAGTATCTTGGAGCATCTTCGAAGTCTAGCGCTAGGATTTATCGCTTGGAGATTTGAGATTAGCAGTTTGCAATAAAACCCTAGGATGTATTTGTTGAAGAAGAAGAGAAGAGGATGTCTTGCCTTGGATGGCATGTTTGAGTGTTTCATGTATGCAGGAGGTCCTTGGTGAGCTACGGTTCTCATTGTTTTCCCTAGCCATGGTTTTGGAGAGCTAGTGGATAAGGCCATGGTATGTACAACAACTTCAACTTAAGCATACTAATGAAGTTCTCAGCTGTCCAAAACTTGTGCAATTTCCAGATTTATTTTTCAGCCATCTATGTTCTTCATGTATTGTTATTTACAACTATATATCTCTTGCTGATTTGACATATGTAAAAGGACAACTCTGTGGAGTGATTTGACATCATCATTGAAAAATTTTAAGACCTGTTTTGCTGCCGTTATATCTGTTGCTTAGATGCTGTTATATCTGTTGCTTAGCTGCTTTTTCAGATCTGATTTATGGATGATAAGTTGCCCTAGAAGCGGTTGAAACTTATCTAGACAGTTTGGCATCTTTTGTCATTGGATTGCCTAGAAGATTGGGCTGTTAGGAAGTGAATATTGTTCTGTTTTGACTGTTGTTTTGTTCTATAGTCCATAACAGCCCTATGGCTAAAAATTCACAGGGTAAAAATCTGGGAAACCTCTAGGTTTAGAGGTGAAGTTTTGTTTTGTATTCAATTTCCAATTCAAAAAAATTATACAACCATAATGATGTTGCTAAAACGCGGTATCGGTCTTAGGTCAAAATGGCAGTCTTTGCTTCAGACCAAAGGTATGTCAACTAGTTTTTCAGCCAATGCTGTCTACTACTCAAACTACCTTTTGAACATGACTCCAGCCAAAGCGATGTGGGATATGACACCTCTTGAGAAATGGAGTAGAAGGAAACCCTCAGTCAAACATCTCAAACCATTTGGATGTATAGGTTGGGCTCATATTCCAAATGGTAAGAAAAAGAAGCTAGATGCGAAGAGTCATGCTTGTATTATGGTAGACTACTTTGATGAGTCAAAATCCTACAAGTTGTTTGATCCAGTCAAACAAAGAGTTATTTGCAAGAGAGGTGTTGTCTTCGATGAGCAAGCTTTAGGTGTTATTTTGTTGAACAACTCTTCTAGATTGTTAAGCAATGTTCCGTTTGAAATTTTAAAGAATATTGGGTCATCGATTAGTCCACAGCATCAACCAATGTGTCGATTAGCTTGTCAACTGGACAGTCGACTCGCATGACAAACCCGACTTGTTGTCAACCTTCTACAACAGAGTCTACTACAAGCAATGGCTTTCTTTATCATTTGACTATAGACGCTCACAGTAAATTTGATCAGGAACTTCTTCTACAAGGGAAATCAATCTTTCCCTATTGACAACTAAGAACACTGAAGTTGTTGGTGTTGATGCAGGAAATATAAATGACTCAAGGATGACCTGGCAACAAAAACAACATGGTAGTGTTGTTTTAATGGTATGTGTGCTAGAGGCATGTGATCCTGATACAAATGTAGATGCACATGGTCGACCTAAATGGGAAAATCCTAGCATTGAAAAGTACAATTCCTTAATGAAAAATAAGACATGGGACTTGGTCCCCCAACCATGAGGAAAGAATGTAATGAAATCCAGATCAAAGATGCCTAGATCAAAGAATGTAATGGGACTTGGTCCCCCACTTTATTCCTCTATCCAGATCAAAGATGCCTAGCTCTTTTTACGAGGTGGTCCAATATCGATCTCAGCGCTTATGGGGTCCTCCCCTTTTTGTTTCATTTATTCATGGGATCAAACGATAGCCTGTTACCCAAGATACATCACAGCCTAGATCAGTGTGGCCAACCTCTTCTAGATTCTCGGTCAACAAACTGGCCTCTATGAGGGCCCTGATGAATTCTGGCACCCGATTCTGGCACAAATCTCACCTCATCTCTCGACACAAGCCAATGGTTCAATCACCCCCCTTCAAGACACCAATATACCATCACGGGCCCTGATGAATTCTGGCCCCCGATTCTGGCACAAATCTCACCTCATCTCTCGACACAAGCCAATGGTTCAATCACCCCCCTTCAAGACACCAATATACCATCACCAAGTTTATGCCAACGACCTCAAGTGTTAGGAGGGTCTTGATGGATAACTTTAGACTTTCTCCCAAGGATTCCCAATTCAGCTGTCTCAACCTAGTCTTCTTCCCAAAGCACATCAGCAAACAATGTAATGGCTCCTTTACTTGAATTGATGGTTCAACAAGGACATCTTCCTCCTTTTCTGATGTTGGTGTAGGAGGCTCCTCCTCCCTCTCCTATTCTGCATTTTTTATCTTCTGTAGCCTTTTAATTTGTTGTTCTTGTTAGTATTTATGTTGCTTCAATCATGTTCTCCATTAACCACTAATTTTTATGATTTCTTATTATAAAAAATATCTATGTTTATCAGTGCATAGTATAGACTAGGTTCACTGATTGACTAGTGACCAGTCATCAATGGGTTATTTTCATTTAAATAATGAGTTGAGTGCTTGGCATGTGATTGTGTGTTCACCACCACATAGAGGTGTGTGCTTGACGTTTGACCACCACATGGAGAGAGTGCTCAGCGTGTGTTGACACATGTCTACCTATTCTTGACACATGTGGTTTAGGAGATACACAGAGGAGAATGTTGGGCAAGTGTTGCTGTGTGACCAGAACATGGAGTGTGCTTGGCATGTGTTAGCATGTGTCTACCTATTATTGGCACATGTGCGGTGCATTACTGGGGGAATTACACTATTCTATTCTTGGACATTTTGCATGCATGGACCCCTCTCTTATTCTATAAAAAGAGAGGGAGGGTGCATTAGGAAAAAGCAGTTATTGTAGTTACTCTTTCGGTGTTAATTAGAAGTTATATGGCTTCTGCTACAGATTTCTAGCTTGCTGATTTTAATTCTCAGATTTAACATTTCTCAGATCTACATTCTGTCACTGGAGAGATTGATCTGAAAATTTAATGTGCAGTGTCTACACTCCTGATCTGAAAACTTTATGTTAATTCTCAGATTTAACATTTCTCAGATCTGCATTCTGACACTGGACAGATTGATCTGAAAATTTAATGTGCAGTGTCTACACTCCTGATCGATACTCCTATGCTTTTAGTTTTTGAATCTGAATTTTGAATTGGTGTTTCTTAACAATTTCAGTTTCTGCTGTGGGGTAATATCTTTGAGTGCAAATCTGTTGTATGAATTAGATAATCTAACAGTTTCTAGGGTTATGACCTCGACTCTGGTTATTGTTCTCATGCATTAGTTTATCTTCTTTCTATATACGCTTTACCTTTGTTTTAACTGGAGATATTTTTGGCACTCCTTATGTATGTCTCCACTGAATTTACTTTGGAATTCCATTGACCTGCTTTTTTTGTTCATTCATGGGCATCAATAAATTTATCTTAGCTTTAGAGTAAATGTTTATATTCTCTCAACCAACACACACACAAATGTATCTAGCTTCGAAAGTTGTGTGCAAATGTAAGCCTCAGGTTAGGAAAGGACAATGCAAAAACAAAAGTTATCTGAAAAGACTGCAATTAAGTCATCTTGGGTTTTGCTTCTGAAACTAATAGGTTGCAGGTACCATAGGCATGTTTAGTTTTTTTACCTTCAAAATAAAATAAAAACTGTTGTTTCACACAGAATGGTATTGGCGAGGATAACTAACAGGTTCCAGGGTAAATCACAAATTTGGTCGATACATTATTCAAAGATTAAAGTAAGCATTGAGCTGATTTTAATTTATGTACAGAAAATAAATTTGAGCAATAATTAAAGACATTGTCTGATGTAATGAAGAAACCTTGCGATTCTAGCTAAATGCCAATTTTATAATAACACTAGCATTTACCTGTTGTGAGAGCTGCAAGAACTTTCATGTATAAGGGAACATCCCCCACAAAATCTTTTCCGACATAGAGATTTTTAACCTGTGCATAAATAGTGAAAGTTTGATTGATAACTATGGTAGGATCAATGAAAAAAGCAAAAGAGAAGACAGAACAATTTGAGCTTTGGACCTTGGTCAATATTAATTTAAAGATGCTAACCTACAAACAATACTTAAATACTCCTGAGAAATAAAATCATGAATGAAAGGACAATATAAGAGATATCTGTATTTTAAATAGAATTGACCAAAATAGGAAAGAACATATGTCAGGAAAAAAATCATGAAAATATCAGGACAATCTACCAAAGAAAAAGCCAACACACAAACTTAAATCATACAGTCCAGTCCACAACACACACCCCTTCCTACCAATCTGTGCCCCCGCATGTGTTTGAAGCCCTCGAACCAACGTTCAAAATTGAACCCTTCACAGCCCTTCCAAAGGGTTCTAGCCCTTCCCAGAAGTGTAAAGTTAAAATTGCCCTTCAAAAAAAATTTAAAATCTGAATTTTACCCTTCCAATAAAGAGGGGCATAATTTATATCAACATTTCAAAAGAAGGGCAACATTTGAAATTACCCATCCATATAAATTTGTCAATATGTTGAAATTCCTATGCTATAAAGTTCAACTCATCATTCAAAATATTGGAAATATGATAAATTATAATCACTCACTCACTCATGTCATGCACTCACTGCTTATTTGTGCAAGATGGCCAGAAATCATTGATGACTACGAGGCACTAGCCATCGAGATGTGACTCTGACTACCAAGTCACTTGGGGCTGCAATCTAAAGTGTGACAATGTGTCAACAACTACCACTATAACAAAAAAGAACAACTACTAGTCTATTACTAGGCCCGAAACCAGATCAATACTTTGTGCCTACTATCTATGTGAACCTCGATACCAATGTCCACTCTTTTTTCGTCAAAATGAAATTAAAAGGCCGGTTTGATAATTCCTCCTCTACAATAATTCATTTCTTGCATGAATATCATGGACTCACGACAACTATAAGCAAACACAAATAATGGCATGTAGCTAAGATCACAAATTGCGGAGAGATCGATTTATGCATTGCTATAGAGAGGTGTCATTGGGCACACGATATGGAGAAATAATGGTTATTAATGAAATGAAAAAAACAATTGTTGGCTCAAAAATAGTGTTCAATTTGATGGGTAGCATGATCGTGATGTAATCTCCCTCCATCATTCCAAACATTTGTGGTTTCTCACAACATTTGTCCTCAGCGCCACCAAAATACATGTAAAAATTACTTGTCCTTACATCATCTTCTCTTCAAATCCTTATCTCATAGTCATAACTAGGATTATTATGCATGCAGATCCTCACCTTATAATACGAATTGATGCAAAGAATACGAGACAACTATAAGTAAGTCTTATATTAAATTTACCATATAAGTCTTTATTTAACACTATCAACTGAGATTTGACACATTGGATTGTTGTGATCTTCTTATCACTCTTTACCGATGTGATTCAAGGCATTCTTTGAAGGTGAAGTCCATAAGTTTAGGTCTTCTTCCTCATTATCATGTCTTTTGGTAAGACAATAAAGAGGGCAGTGGCCTGCATTAGCATGGAAAACGGTTTCGACATAGAGGTTATACACATTAATTGTTTTTATTAAATAACTTAAATTCCTACCCATGACTGTTGATTCAGTGAATCGTGGTCTGGTATGAAACACAACAAATCTTAGAGCCTCGAGCCCTTAATTACTCGCACCTAGAACTTCTCAAATCTAGCCATTAATAAACTTCTTTTGGTATTTTGGTTCAATCTAAAAGGCGGACTATTGAGACTCAGACATGTAGTGAGTTTCAATTGACTTAGGCTTGATTCCATTTCCCCTTCATTCCATACATGTATGCTTTCACGACAAGTATTGAACAAAAAAATTCGATGCCCAGACCCTGGTTATGCCAGCTTTGCTAACTTGCTTGGTATGTAGGATTTTTTTTTAATGTTTTTTTAGTTGTGTATTATTTTTTCTTAGGTGCCCAATCCTTATCATTCTTACATCTCTCAAGCTTGGATTGCACGTGAATGCCCCAATATGGTCATGTCATAGTCTATGTAGTTTTTTGTATAATGAAGTGTGCTCCAACTGGAAAAAATACAATAGAATAGTTGTTATGTTACTGAACTGTAAAATTAATGATACACATATGAGTCATGACAACTTAATGTGTTCAAAATAAGTTTTATTGAAAATATATCATTTTTTCGTATAGATATTAAGGAGTGCTTAATTGTTTAAAATTGTGAAAATTTGAACGAACAATATTTGTCTTTTGCATTTTTTTGGTGAAAGGGTTCAGTTAATTTATACTTGTCAATTGAAGTACAATTATTTATTTTGCTCTTCATCTCTTAAGGGCTCAGAAAATAAATACCCTTCCCATTGAAATTAAGACCCACCCTTCAAATTTGATCACTGCCCCCAACCTCTTCATAATTCAGCCAATCTTCCTCATCACTATTTTGTTCGTAATGATGTACCTCCACCTTCTCCATGTGGCAAATGTACTGACTGGGAAGAACTTAAACCAGAACGCCCTATGCCAACTGTTGCCAGCTCTGCATCATCCAACAATTGTCCAAGAGCTCAGCATTTGCATGAAAATCGACCACCCCTTATTGAATAGCCTGCAGATATTGAACCTGTAATTGAGAACGTTCTCTCTCTTCCTCCAATTCTGCCCCCAGAGCAACCAAAAGAAGAAGCAATGCCTGAAGCTTCAATATTAAAATCGGAGGATACAACGACCGTAACACCAACTCCAATACTCAGTAGTTTTCGCCTTCCCTTCAAGTGTTTCATTTCTAAATTGTTCAGAAGGAAATCTTAGGTTATGTTGGCACAGTCATTGTGGGTGAGAATATCTTAATTTTGATGAACAGATTGTGTAATTTATTTCGGACAATATTTTGATTATTACGGGACAGAATTCTCTATGCTTGACAGATGTTTAAAAACAGGAGTATTTGGATGCATACAAGGATTTAATATATACAGGTGGCAGCATATGACAAATGAATTTTGAATTTATATTTTACAGGTTCATAAATGTGATTATATTACAGGTTTTTTGGGAAACACAAGGGTTGTTATCAAATGATAAAATTCTAAATGAATAGTGGCCCCCTCTTTAGTTAGCTATTTTTCGAAACATTACTTAAGATTTTCATGTCTTTAAGTTGCTTAAAAGCTAATCAAGTTTCCACCCCCTCCTTTCGAAAGGCTACATGTTGAGCCAAATCTTCCACCTGGCCTTTTTATTTATTTTTTAAATTCATTTTAAAGAATCAGTTGCTTAACTGTTTCTTGGAGGAGGAAAGCATAAAAGGCTTGCTATCGAAAGGAAAAGGCTGATCATCCCTATGCTACGGTATGATGAGAGTATGATATTCAGTTTCTAATTCTGCGTTTTCAAAGTTATGCTGTGTGATAGCAGGAGACTTTGCCAAGTGATAAATTGGAGATTTAGAATCGATAAGTGTTGTAAAAGGTAAGCTTGCCTGCCAATTGCTGATGATATGCAGGGTTTTCTTGTAACTTGCCATTAATTGGTTACATTGGTTGCAATGGAACCATTCCAGCCTTCTGTTTACTTTAAATTGATTCTGCCCGAACAGCTTTATTGACACATATCTTATATTGTATTTAGCACTATACACTGACTAAGCGGTCTTGGAAATGCTAATCAGTTGTAAAAGGAGAAGTTCTGGTCCAAATATAAGGACAATCTTTTTTGGGTGTAATTTTGAAGCAATGTTAATAAAAAGATCTCTTAGATGTCATATTTTCTTCTTTCTTTTATTATCAGATTTATTTGATTGGTTTTATACATATATATATATATATATCCATCTTTTTTAAATTGTATAGATGGTTACACTCTTGTGATATTAAATGAAGTTTATATTTTGTATTTAGTCGGTTGTTTATGTTAACAAGTCTGCAAACTGTGATTAAGTTATCTTTTTCATTTCTTGTGTTATTTATCGAAAACTGTGTTCTTTTATTTTATTTTATTTATAAAAGATAACAAAAAAATCTGCATAATACAGCCCCCCTGAGTTTCACATGAAGGAGATTTGTGTATCTTTTGGAAGGCTTTAAAACTAGGGTGTTCATTCCCGTTCTTCATTGTTTAGCTGACTTTGAAACCCAAAATATTTGATCTGGAAATGAACATATCATTTCCAGCATCAACACTATATATTCATCTCTTCTTATCTCTAGATCCGAGTTTTCATTAATGCCCTATCAAACTATCCTCTCCTTGTTAACACTAAATTTGCCCATGCAAATTTGAGTGTTAAATCCTTTGCCCACGCAAATTTGAGTGTTAAATCCAACACTTTCATGAGTACATCTATTGGATCTAGGAGTTCAAGATCATGCCAACTCCCATTTCCAGAGTTTTCTTCACACCAAGGGACACCATATATAATGCTTCAATTTAGACATCTACAAAATCTAGCAAGTTCCTCATGCAAGCATTTGACATACTTTTCTTGGTGCATGCATGGGCAAATTCAAAGTTTAATTATTAACTTTCTTAAAAATTTCTATGATTAGAAGCTTCATCCTTCTTTGAATATGATCACATATCTGGATACCCTTTATTGATATGAGCTTTTGGTTTGGATTTTGTGCTAATTGGGAAAAGTTAAGTTTTGGTAAAGTTGGTCAAACACAAGCCAAAAAAGGGATTTTGCACTTCCGAAAGTAATACAGCTTTAAGTGCCCTTATTAAGTACAACGCAGGGGCCAAAATTGGTGATGATTCGAGATCATGAAAAAATGGTGTTGGAATGATGGTTATCTTGTGGTCATTTATGGCTAAACACCCTCTTTATTATAACTTTTATTTATTTGACCAAGTCTACCTAGTCACCCTCTTGGGGTGTGTCCCATTCAATGTTTTAAAAAATAATCACCTCGGGTTTGAACTTGGTCAAGTTGACCAAGTTGACCCCTAATCGTTTCAAATTGGCCAATTGTACAATCAATGCATAAATTGAGTTATATAATACCAACCAGTACCAGTCAAAGCCGAGTCTGAGATGACCCTCAACTGATTTCAAGTCCAAGTCAGAGTCCAAATTTTAAAACATTGGTCCATTATTATGTGGGACAATAACCCCCTCTTGAAGGGACACCTCACTAGGGTTGTGTTTAATTACACAACTCAAGCTCTCGTTTGTATCATCTCGTCTTCTTTTATAAAGATTATTTCTTTAGCCTATAGGCACCATATTTGTTTCTCTTATTCAAGGAGTCACCTTCTCTTCTCTTTATGATGTGCTTATGGTTCACATTGATTTAAGGTTTACTAGTGGTTCCATTCGATCCTTCTTTCTCTCTTGGAATCGCAACACGGAATCAAAGTGGGTTTGAACTTCCTCTTCTCATTAAGATTCTTTTAGGCTTGGCATTTTTAACTTGTGAGCGGCATTTTCTCTCGTGTGCACATTTATGGTTAGACTGAATTTTCCCTACCATAATGCACTCATGTGAGGGTTCAGTATGTTGTACATGTTTTTTTCACCTATAGTTCATTTGGTCAATCAAGAGTTGTGACCAATAAAATTTGCCAAAGGGCTGGTTTTAGGTCTAAAAATAGGATTTTCAACCTGTTTTTAGGGCTATTCTAGTTATGAAAATAAGGGTTTTCTGCATTTTTTTGGGACAACACAGTTTTCTAGGATTTCTACCCTCTCTTGAGGTCTTCACGAAGACTTATTTTTTCTGAACCAAACAGGCTACATCTATGTCACACATTCAGTGGTGTACTTTGCAAATCGAGTTGTACCTGAGTTATAGGATAATACTCTTGCTATTGTGCCTCCACCTTATTTGGAAATGTCCTCCATATTCCAAATATTGTTACTTTTTATATTAGATATTGGAGGTTATGACATGAGGCCTACTCCTCAGCTTTCGACGGTCATCCATAGTCACTCTAACAAGCCTATGGCCATTTGTCTGCAAAGGGGGGCCCCTGTTAGCTCCTTTGATGCAGTTTTCACTCACAAGTATCAAAGCTAATCTATCAAAGGACCTGAAGAAATTTGTTCTCATAAGGATGGGGGCCAATATATTGAAGATACCAGTTACGTAAATTATTTTGTGGCCCAATCTGATCGTCCAATAGCCCGAGCTACTAAAGTTCCTCGACCAAATCCAAGTGGCCTGCTAAAAAGGTTGAGGCCCATTGTGCTAGACATCTGGCTTGTAAAAGTTGCACTTTTGACCAATTGCTCAAAATTGAAATTTGATCATAGATTTGTATACCCAAACACCATGAGCCTCGAACTCGTACAATGCTTTGATTGGCCTCAAGGACAACAAAGAGGAGATGCATGACATGCTCAAATTACGCCACTGAAAGTTGCATCATGGAACGTTTAGGGCCCTAGTGACCTTCGCAAAAAACATATGATCCACCAAAGCAAGACTTTGATTCGTAAAGTTGATAACTTGATATTATGTGTTTGCAAGAAGTCAAAATCATTATTTTTTTGTTGAGGGTGGCCTTATATAATTATGCCATTTGGCAAAGCTATTTTTTTGTCATATTGATGGGAGGGGTGAAGTTGCCACCCTAATCTCTCCTCAATTAGCATCCACCATTGTTTGGTGAGGAGTTGAACTCGTTCAAAGGCTTGTGTAGACACTACTGAGTTTAGATGGCCAGTTGTTGGGGTTGGCTCAACATTTATGCCTCCAATAATGCAAGGAAAGAGCAAAGTTTTGGATGTGGATGGTTGGAGAATACTTAGAAGCCCCTTGGCTTGCCTGTGGCGATTTCAATAAGGTTGAGAATTTTGAAGACAGAGAGTGTACCCTGGCAATTTGAATTCTGCCTAGGGAAAAGAGGCATGTATAGCCCTAAAGCTTGGTTAGGGTTGTATGTCCCCAACAAGTTCCATTGCCACGGGTTTCTTGAGGTTCAGTTAGAAAAAAATCGTAAAGACTTGGGAAAGATTTTGTGAAGATAGAGAAGGCATTGCTCAAGTTCATGTGAATGGGATGGGCACTTCCTCAAACCATGAGATGGGCACTTTCTCAAACCATTATTAGCCCATTTGGTTTTCTGTCTTGTGGGGCACCGAGAAAAAGCACATGCACAAAACCCGTTTCATTCTAAATGTATCTCACTTTTGTTGAAAAATTAACTCTGAAGGTCCTCATTCATATTTTTGGTGTGGTGTTATGAGGAGGACTTAGAATTTGTCCTTGTACATTTATGTAATAAGTGAATGTTATCTAAATAAAAGTGATGTTTTATACTTTATAGAATGGGTCTCACTTAAAATTTATTTAATAATTGAAGTGAATTAATTATTAAATGTGAGTGCAGTAAATGATCGCCATAGATTTTGTAAGAGTATCTCAACCCTAGATTAGGTGGTTACAATTTTAAAGTATAAAATAGAGAGAATGAGGACAAGTTGAACACACCATCAGAGAAGGAGGAGATTGAAGACCAAAAAGAGTTCCCAAGAGAAGGAGGGCACGACTTTCAAGAGAGAGAAGCAGCACACATTCCTAGGCAGTCTTCAGCAGGCCGTACAACAGAAATTATGACAGCCACACGTGTGGGATTGAATCCCAATATAACTGGCTCAATTCCCAAAAAAGTGACAGTGCAATAAATGCAGACCGTACAACATTAATTGCAGGCTAAAAAGACAGATTTTTAGGCAGAAAAGTACAGTCCCATACAGTTCCATACAGCAGACTGTACAACAGTTTTTTCTAGCACAAATTTTGAGGTTGGCGCAGATTTAAAGATAAATGCTGTTTTTTGAGTTATTTTGCTGCTGTTTCAGGTTTGAAAATTTTTGCTCGAGGGTTTACAAGATAAATTTCAGTGTATTGAAATCTCTGCTCTTCTTAATGAAAATCTTCTTCATAGGGTCTTCCCCAGAGTTGGGGTTTTTCCCAGTATGTTGACCAAAATATCTGTGTTTTCATGTGTGAATGGAATCAATGGATCCTTCAGTATTTGAGAAAATCTTAAATATGGTGGTTTTTATTTCAAGTTTATGAGTAAATTTTTAATCATAAACCCTAGACATTCAAGTCTTTGACAGAATGTGTGAATGAAAGTTTCATATTAATGTCATTTATTTTCTTCAACCTTGGATGGATTGTTTGGTGGGAAGATGTTATCCCTCTAACTATGACCTTCCTTGAAGGATATGGCCAACAAATAGTTGTGGCTTGACATAACGCATTGAGCTGTGTGCAATGACTTTGAAGTTGCTTCTCAAGTTTTCTAATTCGTCCCCTTTGATGGCGTGAGACAAGCTCATGCAACCAAACTCAAACTTATTTTGGAAGTGGATTGAGTTTATCATGTCAAAGGTGCCCAACTTCACACCCACCTACAATAGTTTAAGACAGAAGATAAACCCACTACAGCTTTCTTCAAATCCTTATTCATTAACGAGGCTAGAGAAAAAATGTCTTCCATCAAACATGCATTAGGGAGTGTGACTGACCAGGAGTTTATTGAAAGCAAGTTTGTCAACCTTTATAAGTTGGTCTTTCAATCTCAAGGATAATCTAACGAGCGGGAGACAGCCATGCAACGATGCCTTGATGTAGTCCCAATTTGAGCCTCAAACGAGCACAAGTGGGTCTGCATGCAAGCTTTAACCCTAAATGAATTAATTGTAGTCCTTCATTAGATGGTGGATGGCAAGGCTTCTAGATTACACAAGCTTTTCATGTGAATTCTACAATATAAAGTGGGAATTTGTTGGGCTTGACCTACTATAGGCCTTAGGAAGCAATAAGAAAGTAATTGTTGGGTGCAAGAATTAACCACAACCATGTTAAGTTCATTCCCAAGGTAGGGGCCGCCAAGTTAATAAAAAGCTAGAGTCTAATTACTTTGTTGAACACCTTTTATCAAATTTTGGGCAAAGTGTTGGTGTAGCACATCACGTAGAATTTGCCTAATTAGTCCAGAGTGAACAACAAACTAGATTCATGGGCATGGAATGGGCTCATACTTCTAGCTTAGATGCGCTCTTCATTAATATTGATTTTGACAAGGCTTACGTGTGTGTGTGGCCACTCACTCTTGCTATGTTGAAGGCACTTGGATTCAATTCCTTTTTTATCAACATGATGGAAACTTTGTTTGTTGAGGCCTATCCTTCTCTATCCATAAACAAGTGACAAAGAAATTTGGTGTATTTGGTTTTATCTAACAGGGATGCCCATTGGCATTTGTCCTCTATGTTTTCACTACTGAAGCCTTAGGTTATTTCTTATGCAACAAGTCACTATTGAAGCCCTAAGTTATTTGTTATGCAACAAGAAGGGCCAGGGTCTCATCAAAGGAATTCCCTACTAAACTTGATGACGAGAAACTTGTTAATGGCCACTTTTGTTGTTGTTTTTGTAACTTCGAAAGATATTCTGATGTATATTATCATTGTATGTTGTTGTACCCCCATTGGGGATGTGTGTTACCCCTTTACAGGATGTCATCACTGTGTATGGTCACTGAGGTAAACCCTCCATTGTAAGTTGGGGCAATAGTCCCCAGCTTAAATAAAGTAAAATGTATTTATGTGTATTCTTAGGTAGGTCGGCCCCACAAGTAACCTGGGCGACCTAGTGGTTGAGTTAACTAACTCAACGGAAGAATATAAATAGAGAGGCGGCCTCCTCATTCGACACACATTTCACTCACTTTCTCATGTGCGCTTTAGGAGAGAGGAAGTGGAGGGACAAAGAGTTGCTGCAGAGATATTGTTCTTGGGTTATTTTATCTTGTCATCTTATCTTTGTGATAGAACTATTCTGAGGAAGTTTGCAGGGTCTTCTCCTTTATGGTTTCCCTGATGAAAATCTATGTGTCTTGTGTATCTTATGTATATTTGATGTATTGTTGTGCTTGGTATTCTTTCAGATAAAGATCCTAAGTAAATTAACTTAGAAAAACTAACATGGTATCAGAGCCACTCTGAAAGAAGCCACTATGCAGCCGAAATACAACTACAATGGCAACTAATGGAAATTAGGGTTCCATGCCTGAAAACCCTACAAGACTGAATTTAGTCATCTTAGTACTTTAGCTATAACGAGAGATTGGAGAAGGCTCAAAAGCCGAAACTTTTACAGGCCGAAGAGGAATTCTTTATGTACCTTGTGTAAAAGTTTCAACCTCAGATTCGCTATACTTCAGGAGATATGGTTCCTCCAAATCATGGTTCCAGCCTCCTCCAAAATACAGTCATAAACAGGTGACCTAGGGCGAATTGCTATATCTCGAGCTAGGAAGGTCCAAATGAAATTTTGCAAGATGTTGCAAGTAGGGCACGAACTGCAGTTTTCGTGGTCCGCTTTTAATAACCATAATGTGAAACAATGACACGTCGCAGTCCGTACAAGTTCGCTATGTTGAACAATCCCCAAAACAATCACCTTCGGAAAATCAGCATAAGTCCCACTTGGAGAATCCATTTCTGCTCTAACCTGTGGGGTTGGAAAGAAGCCATATCAGGCTATCTCAGTGTGAAGTTTCATATTGTAAGGAGCCAAAACTTCAGAGATACGGTAGTAGAAATATCACACAATTCTACAGAAGAAATTGAAAAACTAGGGCTTCCTGTTCCGAGAACTTCCTGCCACTGTTTTCATAAAAGGAGTACATTGGACAGCTCACCTTGAAGAGGCCCATCTTTCTGTCCAATCAGAAGTTTGAAATATTAGGGTTTTTCTGACAAACCCTATATCAACCAGCTCCAGAACCAGGTCGGACACCTCAAATCGGTAAGATCTAAATCTTTGTTATTTACATTTGAGGTTCTCATTTCAAAATTAATAATCACACCCAACTTGATGACAAGTGTGGTGATGTAGACAACTTCTGAGTATGGAAGTATAGGACCTTTGTGATCCTTGAAGAAAATGACTTGGATCAGTATTTCAGTAAGGAAGTTCTAAGAGCCAGAGGGAGATGAGGCTAAGGCTAGAGCCGAGAGAATCATTGTAGATTCTATTAAAGATCAACCCATCCCTCATGTGTCATCCTTGAAGACACCAAAAGGAAGTGTTCGATGCTATAACAAAGCAATCGAAGAAGAAGAAGAAGATATTGTTATAACCACCTTGAATGGCCTCCCAAGATCATGGGATTCATCCTGTGCCAGAAGGAAGTTGATTGCCTTCAACAGACTCTGGGAAGAGTGCACACAGGAAGAAGCTCGACTCATAATAAGAGAAGAGAAGATGGGAGCAACCGAAGATCAAGCTCTCGGGATTCAAAGAAGATTGCTCAAGTGATGAGGAATATGAAGGACTCAACTCATGAAGAACCTCTTATCCATCTCATCATTTGGATAAGAAATGATGCAGTTGAAGCTGAAGGCTCAAGGAAGAGTGTACACACCAAACAAATAAAGATAAGTATTCAATTGTCATTTCATGATATTGTTTGGTTGTGCACTTGTTTATATTCAGTTGATGTATTATGCATGTTTGAGTGNGTTACTGTATGTGTACGGGATATGGATGAATGTTGTAACATTGGCTAAGATAGTTGCATCACTATGTGACATATATTTGTCACTATTAATATGTTTTGGAAATTATGAGATGTTTTTAATCATGTAACTGAACTTGACTTGTAGATCATTCCGAAGAACAAGTAACGACAGTTTAGAAGAGGAACCTGAAGCTTCCCAAGTCAGAGACACTGTGGCAAAGAAAGAGCTTTAGAAGAATATTAAGAAAACGATAGACCCACCTCAAGAGATGAAGACCACCTTGGGCACGAGAAATCATCCAAGATGAAGAATAGTATGACGAGACTTCCAAAGAAAGCAAGAGGCCTCAGACACACTCTAGTCATGTGACACTGTTGAACGACATCATTGATACAGAGCCTTCCAACTATGAAGAAGTAGCCAAGAAGAAAGGGAAGGAGACTATGATCAAGAGTACCAGTTGATCAAGAGGACTGATGTCTAGGATGTGGTGTCGAGACCTAAAGGGAAGTCCATAGTGTCTTCCATATGGATCTACAAGATCTAGCATGCAGTAGATGGCAGCATTGTGGGATACAAGGCAAGATTCATAGCACGAGGCTTCTCACATAAAGAAGGCATAAACTACGAGGAGACATTTGCACCAGTTGCGAGGTAGACTTCATTAGATCCATACATGCAGGTATGAGATGGGAGATACACCAGCTCACATCAAGACAACATTCTTGAATGGTGTACTCGAGGAGGAAGTGTACGTAGAGCAACCACTGGGAGTTGAGACACATGACAAATAGACTCATGTGTGCAAATTAAAGAAGGCCTTGTACAACACATACAGTTACATGAGGAACTTGAAGATCACCTAGAGTGATAAAGATCTTAACCTTTGCTACAAGGTTGAAGATGAAATCCTATAGAGTTCCTATAGAGGATGACAAGCTCACAAATGGGTGTGAGAAGAACTTTTCAACAAAGATCAAGATAGAGGATCTTGGTATCCAATGACACTAGATGGATACATAGAAGATCAATAGCAGAGGAAGCTACTTGTCACTCCAGTACAGAATGTTTCAATACATAGAGTACGAAAGGCAGAGGGAGAATGATGCTTCGCTTCAGAGGGAGTGACTGCAGAAGATCCTCAAGTTCGACATGGTACAGTAGAATGGACAACTTATTGATGGCCCTAGGCTTTATTGAGAGTAAAGCGGATCCCAACCTTTGCTTCAAGGTTGAAGGCGGAAGACCAGTGATGCTCCTGCTATATGTTGATGACCTGTTACTGACAGGCGAAGAGGAACTCATTAAAGATGCAAGAAGTAGACTTGCTACAGAGTTCGAGATGAAATACCTAGGGATGATACGCTACTTCTTAGGCGTGGAGGTGTGGCAGAATGCGGATGAGATTTTCCTTGGTCAAGGAAAGAATGCAGTGGAGATTCTGAAGAAATTTGGAATACTGGACCACAAGGCGATAGCCACACCTATAGCATCGAATTTGAAGCTACTGTGTGATGCTTCATTATAAACGGTTGATACCACGATGTATCGTCAGATGATTAGCTCATTGATGTACTTAACAAACACTAGACCAGACATATGCTTTGATGTGAACACTTTGAACCAATTACTAACGGATCCAAGACAAGTTCACCTGGTTGTTGCAAAGCATATATTGAGGTACCTAAAGGGTACAGTTGATTATGGGCTCAGATATGACGTGAATCAAAAAGATAACCTGCACGGTTATGTTGATTCGAACATGGTTGGCAGTGTCGTAGTTAGGAAGAGCACCTCGGGGTGCTGCTTCAGTATGGGATCAGGTATGATCTCTTGGTTTAGCAAGAAGCAGTCCTGCGTGGCACTAAGTACAACCGAAGCAGAGTATGTCGTAGTTTGTTCGGCCAGTTGTGAGGCAGTATGGCTTAGGAAGCTACTGTCTGATTTGTTTGATCTCCAGTTAGAGGCGACTTGTATCTTCTGTGACAACCAGAGTTGTGTAAAGTTGTCTGAGAACCCAATGTTTCATGACAAGTCGAAGCACATTGAGACCAAGTACCACTATATCAGGGATATGGTGCAGAGAGGAGTAATGAAGCTCCAGTATGTTGCGACAGACGAGCAAATAGCCGATGTGTTGACCAAGCCATTAGCCAGAGTGAAGTTTGAATACTTCAAAGAGAAGCTGGGTGTACTTCAGATTGAGGTTCCCTCCAAGGGGAGGTGATGAGTCCGAAAGACGTAGATGCACAAGAGCCTTTCTCACATGGTGGTAGGTGTGTCCTCCCATGGTGCAGATGTAAGGGTTGTGGTTGTTCCAGTATGGTTGAGATGTGTGCATCTAGGTTGTGCTCCATGTGAGGTTGAAATGATCTGAAGATGACGAGATGGTAGTAGGGGATTCAAGTTTTGCAAGAGGCATATAATTAGTCCTGGGAGATCCTTCAGGTTTTGCAGAGGCATATAATCAGTCCTGGGATGCTCATTCAGGTTCTGCAGAGGCATATAATCAATCCTAGGAAGTCCTTCAGGTTTTGCAGAGGCACATAATCAGTCATGGGATGCTCCTTCAGGTTTTGCAGAGGCATATAATCAGTCCTGGGATGCTCCTTCAAGTTTTGCAGAGGCATATAATCAGTCCTAGGAGATCCTTCAGGTTTTGCAGAGGCATATAATCAGTCCTTGGAGATCAAGTTTTGCAAAGGCATATAATCAGTCCTAGGATGATCCTTCAGGTTTTGCAGAGGCATATAATCAGTCATGGGATGCTCCTTCAGGTTTTGTAGAGGCAATGTAATAAGTCCTAAGCTATGCCTACTTGATGACTTAAAGACCTAAATGAGGTTTAGGCCTACATCCAACATGAAAAAGGATTGGCTATGTAGAAACTTCCTATGACGGATAGATGCGACAGATTGGGCAAGATGAGAACAATAGCAGCAGCGACGATGATGACTCAGTGACGATGACCAGATGTGTTGATGACTGTGGCGAGAGAATACCTTCCTAGTTAAAAGGGAGTGTTGTTGTATTTGTGACTTTGAAAGATATTATGATGTATATTATCATTGTATGTTGTTGTACTCCCATTGGGGATGTGTGTTACCCCTTTACGGAGATGTCATCATTGTGTATGGTCACTGAGGTAAACCCTCCATTGTAAGTTAGGGCAATAGTCCCCAGCTTAAATAAAGTAAAATGTATTTGTGTGTATTCTTAGGTAGGTCAGCCCCACAAGTAACCTGGGCGACCTAGTGATTGAGTTAACTAACTCAACAAAAGAATATAAATAGAGAGGTGGCCTCCTCATTCAACACATACTTCACTTGCTCTCTCATGTGCACTTTAGGAGAGAGAGGAAGAGGAGGGGCAGAGAGTTGTTGCAGAGATATTGTTCTTGGGTTATTTTATCTTGTCATCTTATCTTTGTGACGAAACTATTTTGAGGAAGTTTGTGGGGTTTTCTCCTTTATGGTTTCCCCGATGAAAATCTTTGTGTCATGAGTATCTTATGTATCTTTGATGTATTGTTGTGCTTGTTATTCTTTCAGATAAAGATCCTAAGTAAATTAACTTAAAAAAACTAACAACTTTGTCGACAACCACTTTCTCACCATCTTGCAAAAACCAAACCTTCTGGTATAACACTTTGAAATGCTTGAATAAATTTTTCTTTACTTCAAGCTCTAATATATAATGGCATAAAACCCAATGTTATAGTCAAAGTCATCTCCTAATTCTAGTTGGATGGATGAACAAGGTTGGTCAAGAATACAACCATGCGAAGTGTTCAAATTTCATCTCCTAATTCTAGGAAACACTTTGCTTTTCAAGCCTCTACTAAACATCCAGAGGTGATGGTGATCCAAAGGGATAAGAAATAGATTGATATGTGGATAACAAAGCTCACAGACCTGGTAACCAAGTTCTAAATCTACACCAAGGTGTTGGCTACCACACACATACATTGTTCTTCATGATGGGTACTATCCAAAGGAACCTGTCAAATGCTGCAAAGAACTCTTAGGTATTTTCTTTGTGTTACCAATACTAGAGACAAGGGATTCCATAGACTTAGTTGGGTGTTTTGTTACATGCCAAAGGATTAGAGAGGGTTGGGGACCATCAAGAGAGAAATCCAAGAGTAGACTCCATGTGCTAAGTGGGCAATTGGATCCATGGATGGAAAGGAAGCTTGGAAAGTTCTTCTCAAAAATAGTATTTAGCATGGCACCACATTGGGCAAGAAATCCTAGCAAGGGCTCTTCAGACTGCAGTTACTACCCTTGCCTTGGTCATAATGGCTAGAACATTTTTGGTTCAAAGCATCCACAAGTCCTAAGAGGCAATTAAGCCCTTCTTGACTTTGAGAGATCTCTCCTAATGTATTGGTCGATCTTTCAATTATCATTGCATTTGGTAATCTTCACTCTTGAGAATGATGGTAATTCATTGGTTGAAAGCCCTTAGTTCTCAACCCTCTGACTCTTTGAGAAGGGCATCTTTTCAACCAATGACCTATTAGACACTTGTTTGAGGGACTATACTCTATGGCCTGAGCTCAAAATGAAGTCCAAACTGGCCAACCCTAATAAGTTCATCCTTAACAAAGTCCAAAGCTTAATTTCGGATGACCTATTCCTCAATCTAGGATTACAGTTTCCTCACACTTGGTGGGCATAATTGGAAATGGAACAAGTATAAATCCTTTATTAAGTACAATCCTACTTACAACAATAGTTAGCTTTGCTCCAAGCCAGTTCTTGATGGTCATTTGAACAAATTTGGCACCTCGAGAGCTCAACAAAAGACTAGGCTTTTTCAGCTACATAGCCTATGGAAGCCAACTTTAAAACCTAAGAAAGCTTTCTCTGTCTAGTCTTTAGTTATTGGGGGTCTAGCTATAAATGGGAGGCTCACTCACCTTGTAGTTCAAAACCCACGTTGCCCTCACTATGTGCACATCAAAACTCTAAAGCAGATCTTTTGCTTTTGTCCCCTAGCCAAGTCTATGTGGGCCCGAGATTTCTGTTTATGTGGCCAATATCAACAAAAGACTTGCCTTTTTAGGCTCCATAGCCTATGGAAGCCAACTTTAAAACCTAAGAAAGCTTTCTTTGTCTAGTCTTTAGTTATTGGGGGTCTACCTATAGATGGGAGGCTCACTCACCTAGTAGTTCAAAATTCATGTTGCCCTCGGTATGGGCACATCAAAACCCTAAAGCATCTCTTTTGGTTTTGTCCCCTATCCAAATCTATGTGGACCTAAGCTGTGTTTATGTGGCCAATATCTATCGATTTCCATTTCATGGAAAGCAACCCTATTAGGAGATTGTCTTCCTTGGGCCTTAGAGTTTCAATCTGTCTGGATGCTTATTCATGTTGAGATACTTTTCTTTCTGTGTGAGAAACACAATGAAGTTGTTTCTAAGTAAAAAGAACCATCTAGTGCTTTCACATGGCTTGACAACGCGTTGACATGTGCGAACTTGTTCTTGCAGATCATTGTCCAAGTAGGGAAGATACAATATAGCAAAGGTAAGCCTTGCCATTGAGTTAGCACATTGATTAGACAAAGGCAGGAAAATGGGCACACCTAACCTCGCCAAACACATCATAATGAAAAGTTTTTGATGCTAACTCTGGCCATCTCCGAGAATCTTATGTTTAGTTGGACTTACGGTTATGGTTATGTTCTTTGCAGTTGTATTAATGGGTGTTTTAACAAAAGGCCAGCTCAATTTTGAGTTCTGATAGTTTTGGACTTTGTTAGTCCCTGTGACAGCTACATGCACGACCTACTTTTTTTTGTTATAAAAGCAGCATACATATTGTTTTATTAACAGTTAGAAAGGAAACTTTTATGTCAAATAAACAATGAAAGAGAACCTTGCCTTGCCTTATGCTTTTGGTAACTTAGAAAAGGGATAAAATAGCCCTCCCTACTAAGGTGGCATGGACCGTATCAAAACAGAAGACTGTAGAGACTTGGAACCAAATCTGAATTTTGTGGTCGCAAACATGGAAGATAAATCCTTTCACCTAAAAATGTCTGATGAAGGAAAATGCAAAATGAAGGGAGTAGGAAGAAAAACAATAACAATGGAAGAACTTCTAAACATATATAAACTAATAACAAACAACAGAAGTACTACAGTCATTATCATAGAGTATTTCAAGAGAGGTACTTAACTTCAAATTGTAATGTAAGTAATATATTATAATGTTACGAAACGTATTTTTCTTAAACAGTATTTGCAAGTATTCCAATGATTTATTTTCTTTTCCATTTAGGTTGCAAAAGCTTTTTTTCTTTTGAAAAATTAATTCTTATATTTACAAAATATATTTACATCAAGAGAAAACAAAAAGCGGAAGGGTACCCACTGTCCTTATGCCATTTTGACAACTGAGTTATGATAGGTTTTGCCATCTTTGGAAAAAAATGGCGGAAGGGTACCCATAACAAGTATAAAAAAATGACACATATCCTGCTTTATGTCTATCTGTTCGAGCATAGGCCACAGTTTGCTGCATATGATTTTGTGCAGTTATACTGAAACATGCACATAAAAAGCAGCACAAATCAAGCAGAGCTGCACAGCCATACCAAATAATGCATATGGAACTAAATTGAAACAATAGCAGTTATAACGCCCCTATTTTAGAAAAGTAGGTATAGTGTTCCTACTGTTAAACATTAGTGATGATTCTTCCAAATTTTACTCTTGATTGTTTTCTAAAAGTTTTTAATATTCTTAGGTTTGTGAAGCTTTTATATAGCAAAGTTTCTATTATACAAAATCCTTCTTCTCACTGAAATATTAGATCTAAGATAGTGTTTGACATTGGTGCATATATTTTGTGTCTAAATAATGCCTCCATATGTCAGACCCAAGCATCTGATAGAGAAACACAGCACTACATGTATGTACAATATATACAAAACTCTATAAAAGAGCGAAGTTAACTCACCGGCTCATAAAGTCCGATACGAAGACCTCCAAACAAACATTGTCGATGTAGGCCAGGGACTATACCCCTCCAAAGAGATGCAATCCCCTCTTCTCGGGCAATGGTAGACAAGGTACCAAACATGCCCCTGTATTTTGGTTTTTCACCTGCTATTTGCTTTCCTTGCAATTGCAGCCTTACCTTAGCTGTATCTATGGGGATAGTGCATATCTACATCACAAAAGACAAAAGTGAAAAAACCAGTCAACTTTCAATACAATGGACCTCAAATACAAAAAGAATTGCTGGACCAATCGAATACAGGAAATATAAAAAAGATAAATTATACAATTTTTAAAAAATGAAAATTTATAATAATATCACCAATCAATTTAAAAATCTTCCCAACAAAATCTGAATGTTTAGCATTCCCAAAACCATATGGCATAAACGTACCAATTTAAAAAAAAAAAACTGTTTGTAACCCTAGTTTGTAGTCCAGCCTCATCAACAGAACCATTGCCAGACAATGAAGACTAGCTTCCCTACTGAAGACAAGCATCCACGTGCTTGAGAACAATTTACAATCGGCATTGGCATGTCTGCCAACAACGACCCCATATGAACAAACTTCTGAAGGCAGCATCCAAGTGCTTGAGAACAATATACAATTGGCATTGGGGTTTAGATTGTGTGTCTGCAAACAATAACCCCATATGAACAAACTACTGACCGCTGGAAGTCAAATGCCATCCAGTGGCCACAAGATCGAATATGTGGAGATTGTGCACGTGCTTCATACAGGTTTTACAGATCATATTTGCTAGTAAACCAAATCCAATGATAATTGGAAGAAAAATAACTAACCTTCATTGAAAAATACCTGTGTTGCATGGGTACCCGTACCGGGGGGTCGGGTACACGTACCGGGTACTTGGGTACTTCAATGGTACGTCCCCAGCCGTACCCAGCCATACCCAAATCCAATATCACGTACCGGGTACTTCATGTATGAAAATAGGGTACTCGCGTGGATTTTGGTATGCCGTACCACGTGTTTGGGTATGCGGCCGGTACAGCCATTGGACCATTTATTTTAGCTCGTTGTTCAGGATGAGTCAATTTGCAAAGTTTGAAGTTCAAAAATTTAAAAATTAA
This sequence comes from Pseudotsuga menziesii, assembly GCA_001517045.1. NCBI lineage: Eukaryota > Viridiplantae > Streptophyta > Pinopsida > Pinales > Pinaceae > Pseudotsuga > Pseudotsuga menziesii. The sequence continues at coordinate 314,274 of LPNX010440302.1, forward strand.
ATAATAAAACACTAAAACACTTGTTATGTGGGCCCTTGCCCCTTACCTAAACCAGCACAACACTGCATTTCTCACTACTAGTGCACTATGCTCACTACTCCAGCGACAACGTGACAGAGGACCTTAGTGATGCTAATGACATTGATCCTAAGGCTGCTGATGACATGGCTTGAGGAAGCCAAATCAACTAAATTGTTCATGTTCAATGTTTACTGTTTTGAACTTTCTTTCTCATGTCTAAAATTGCCTTTAGGCAAATTTTGGATGTAGTATGGCAATGAAGTTTGAACTCCTGGTGTCATGGACATATATATTTTATGTTGTTATTTATATTAATATAACTTCAGTTTTCCAGTCGATATCTACTATGAGTCTATGTCATATGATTTATCAAATTTATTATTTTATGTTTCAAATTTTCAATGCGAATTTTCATATGAATCATTGAATTTAGAAATATCAAATATGCATGTATGATGCAAGTGTGATAAGTTTTATTTTTATGGAAAATTCGGGAGAAGTTTTTTCGATCCAAGAAGCATTTTTAAATTTTCTTACATTGTAGGCTCGATCCCGATACTGCTTGCCTGGTTCATTGAAGGCCTATGGATTTCGATTGCAAGAGTGCAAATGTTCTATTGCTCTGATTGGAGATTGCCCAGGAATCTCAATCTGTTGGATTTTTTAGGGGAAGAAGCAGGAAAACCGCTCCAAGAAGACCCCCAGTCCTCGGCTTTGGTTTCCAGGCGACGTTGGACCCGTGCTCCTTTTTTGTAGGTTGCTCTAGTGTATGGTGGATTGTTCTCTGCGTACCAGTCTGATCTAGCATTGTTGCAGCGTGAGGCTCTTTTGCTCTGTGTTGGGTGGTTGTTCTTGGCCACCAATTGCTCTGTCTTACTGGCTGTTGGTGAGATCTCTTCTCAGTGGGATCGCATCTGCAGGTATTTCTTGTTTGTTTTCTTTTCTTGTCCTGGCAAGCTGAACCTTCTCTTCAATGGATGTCAATGGGATCCTTCCTCCTCCTCTTCCACCTGAATTGGAAGCATTCCGCGTCTGGTTGTTTCCTATGGTAAGAGGAAAGGTGGTCCATCGTAGAGATTTGTGAAGAAGGTGGACATCCCCTCTGTTGAGCTGCCTGCTAATCGGATCTGCAGATCGGCTTTAAATCTTGTTGAGCGTGGGCTGATTGGGAAATTTACTGGCCTCTGGCCTTCTCCTAAGGCTATCGATGGCTGGGTTCAGAGAAACTAGAGGCCATTAGTTTCCGAAGGCATTCAAAACCACTTTGTTGGTAGAGGATACTACTTTTTTGTGTTTGACTCTGCTGAAGACCGTGACCTCATCTTCCGAAATGGTCCATACTTCATGGACCCTCGAGGCCTCTATCTGAACAAATGGACCCTGTTTGACTCTGTTTTGTCTGCAGTTCCTGTCTGGGTAAGGCTCCAATCATTTTGCAGTCTTATGCCCTTCTGAAGTCCCTATTCTTGAAGAAGGGGAGATGCAACAACTCGAAGAGCAAGCTGTTGTCCTAGTAGTTAATTCAGGATCTATGGTACAAGTTGGAGAAGCTATCTCAGACCTACCTATTATTGGTGAATCTATGCAGGAAGACCATTCTCCAATCAGAGATAAGATTTCTCCCTCTTATGCAGACATAACTAAAAAGAAGTCGATTGATAGCTCTGGCTCCTCCGATTAAGACTCCATTGAACAACTCTTGAAAAAGGCTGGCAGAAAGTCTAGAAAGGAGGCTCGAGAAGATGAGGCCGACAGACTAAAAATGCAGGGTAGTCAGTCCACCATTGAAATGTCGTTTGGCAGAAGCAAGAGGACTCGGCCCATCAAGGGAGCCTCTACTCCCTCCCTCTCAGGTAAATAATGCAGACCGTCTCTTGGAACTGCAAGGGGTTGGGGAATCTAACCAAAGCAGAAGCATAGAAGGACTTATTGAAAATGGCTCCCTCTAACATTCTCCTGCTTCAAGAGACTAAGATCGAGGAAGAAGCCTTACTCCTGTTAAGTAAAACCAAATGGAGTTTGAATGTTGGCAAAGTTGTCAGTGCGAGAGGCACATCTGGGGGTCTTGCAACTCTTTGGAGCGCTGAAACATTTCAGCGAAATCGTTGATTTTCCACCCAACATTGGATTTTTACTAAACTTTATCATATCTCCAGTAAGACACCCTTGGCTCTCTTTAATCTCTATGTTCCTGTTAATTTCATTGAAAAAAAAGAATGCTAGAAAACGCTTTCAGATTTCATTGAAACCAATTCTCCTTCAAACATAATAGTCGCGGGAGATCTTAATATCTCTTTATCTCCAAATGAGAAAAAAGGTGGGGTATGCGACAAGGATTATTTTCAAGCAACGGAGGAAGAGTTGATCCTCGTCTACGATCTTAATGACTTCAAACCCAAAAATGGATGATACATTTGGTCCAACAACAGAGTGGGCTCTACTAATATGGCTGCCCGTCTTGACAGGTTCTTGGTTCAAAGTTCATTAATGGACGGGAAACTCATCATCTCAACAAATATTCTACCCAAGCTCTCTTCAGACCATCACCCCATATCGCTAAATTTTGAAAAAGAAGATGACCTCGGCCCAATCTTGTTTCGTTTTAGTCCCCTCTGGATTGAGAGAGACGGTTTTTGGGATAATGTAAATCAAGCTTGGTCTCAGTATTTTGTTGGATCTCCAGGTTTTGTTTGAGAACAAAAATTAAAGAACACTAAAATTGCTTTGAAAAGGTGGGTTAAAAAACCTCTTCAGAATACGACCATCAGAAGGCAAGAGAGAGTGTGAGAGCTTTCAAAGATCCAAATAGGAATGGAAGAGGTCAAAATTACCAAGTCTCGGCTTGCCCTTGAACACTTTGCTCAATCTAAAACCACTCTTTCTTTTCGCCAGGAGGAGGAGTATCTTCGTTTGAAGTCTAGAAGTCTATGGTTGCTGGCAGGGAATAAAAACACTGCCTTCTTCCATCGCCAATGTAGGGCTAGACTGTCTAGAAACCATATCTCGAAAATTTCCATTGGGGAGGGGGTTATTATTAAAGGTCAAGACCACCTAAAGCAGGTTGCATGTAAGCATTTTTAGCTTCTGTTTCAGGAGGACGGTCACTCTAATGAAGTAGTGTTGCAGAATTTTTGGATAATGTCCCTACTCTTGTCAGTGCAGAGGATAATGTTGATCTAATGAGACCTTTCACTGAAAAGGAAATTTTGGATGTCATCTGGGCAATGGATCCAGATAAAGCTCCTGGGCCAGATGGGTTTTCCTTCCAATTTTATAGAGTCTGTTGGAACATCATCAAACCAGATCTGATTTGCATGGTGACAACCTTCCAAAAAAAAGCCAAGGTGGGAGGGTGTACAAACTCTACACTTTTGGCTCTTATTCCTAAGGAAGCAAATCCTTCTTCGTTTGACAGATTCTGTCCTATTTCTCTTTGTAACGCCTCTTACAAGATACTCGCCAACAGATTTAAGCTCTTGCTAGGCAAGTTGATCTCTCCTCTTCAGGGAGGTTTTGTAAAAGGAAGGAATTTAGTCGATAATGTAATCCAAGTCCAAGAAACCCTTCACTCAAGTTTCCAAAGGAAGTAGAAAGGTACGATAATCAAACTAGACATGAAAAATGCCTTTGACCGAGTAAAACTCCCCTTTCTCTTTCAAGTTCTTCTTTCTTTTGGATTTAGTGTTGAGTTTGTGAATCTGATCAAAGCTCGCAAAGATGGGCCTTGGATTGCTCCCCTAGTCAATGGTAGACCCACATAATTTTTCCGTGCTTCAAGAGGTCTTCACCAAGGATGCCCGATGTCTCCCTTTCTTTACATCTTAATGGATGAAACCCTCAGCAGAAAAGTTTCAGCTGATAAGGAAGTTGGTTACATTCTGGGCATAAAAATAGCTAAGGGTGTGGACCCAATAAACCATGCCCTTTTTGCTGACGATTCTCTCCTTCTAGGAGGGCCTCTTTGAAGATTGCCAGTGCCTTCAATGAAATCTTTCAAAAGTTCTGTCTTATTTCGGGAGCCCTGATCAATAACAAAAAAAAGTGTCGTGTATGGCTGGCTGGAATGTAGATCATTCAACAATACTCAGAATTGCTAACTCCTTGGGTTTCCCTAGATTTGATAAGTGGGAGAAGATAAAATATTTGGGGGCTGCCTTTAACTCTTGGTGCAAGCCCTCTTCTCTGGCTTGAAGTAATAGTTAAGTTAAAAGCCAAAATCGCTTCTTCGAGTGGTCAGTGGTTAACCAGGGCAGGAAAACGGATTTTGATAAAGGCAGTACTTTCAGCTTTTCCCATATTTCAATCCTCGTTATTGCTTGCCCCTAAGTCTATTTCGTCTCAGATATCTAAACTTTTGAGAGATTTTCTCTGGAATGGCAGCAAAGGAAATCAGAACAAGATGCATCTGGTAAGCTGGGATATCCTTAAAAGGCCTATTTCAGAAGGTGGACTTCAAATCCGTGACCCTGGTTTGGCTAATCTAGCATTGGGAGGTAAACTCATCTGGCAGATATACGTGGATAAAAACCACCCTGTCAGTAAGATTTTTAGGATAAAATATCTTCAAGGATGTTCATTGAGAAACTTATCAACTTCTAGCACCCCCACAGGAACAGCTATTTGGAATTCTTGTCGAAGAGAAATTGACAAATTCAATCAACAACTCTTCAGAATCCCTGGAAATGGGAAGAGGATCCTTCTCTAGGAGGGTAAAATCTCAGGAAAACCTCCTCTTTCTTCTGTCATTCTACTAGAAGATATCAAGAGTTGGTTATCTAACAAAGGTTTTCTTCGTTTGGCGGATATTTGCTCATGGGATAGAGTTGGCAACTGGCAGGATGGTCTCTTCCTGAGCTCCCAATTCATCTCAGCTCTCAAAAAATTACTTTGCTTTCCTTCCTATCAGGTCTAGCTCTAGTTCATCGCTCCCTTAAAGACAAATGGGGTTGGGGTAGGTCCAAAAATTACTCATCTGCAAAAGGTTTCTCTGAATTACAAGCGCGCCACTTCCATCAAGCGTGTCCCCTACTTCTTGGAAATCAGTCTGGTCCTCTAACTGCCTTCCCAAGGTAAATTTTTTCACCTAGTTGCTTATGCACAATAAAAGTGCTGACAAGAAAAAATCTGCTAAAACGTGGATTTTTTGGACCCTATCGCTGTTGTTTATGTAATTCAACTGCTAAGTCGACAGACCATCTCTTAATAGACTGTGTATTTGCTAAAAAGGTGTGGGAGCTTGTTCTCCGTGGCTCTAAAATCCCTCCCCCAGGCAATTCTTCTGTCATCACGTTTTTTCTTTCCTAGATTGAGCGTTGTCCTGATAAAAGTGAGAAATCTTCTGATTATTTCAAGCTTTGGATTCTAATCCCAAAACGCATGTGGTGGAAACTCTAGATCGCCAAGAACAATTGGATCTTCAACAACCAAGTTACGACCCCTCAGTTAGTGGCAAACAGCATCAAATTGTTAATTGTCGAATGCGCAGGATGCCTTTCATCCTCTTCATCTTTGCCTTCAGCATTTTTATCTTGGCCGAGACCCTCATCAACAGGAACGAGAAAAATTGTCTGCGTTAAACCTGTCAGTTCTCCCTGGCATTTTCGTGGTAGTGTTGATGCTTTTAAGCAATTATGGATGAGTTCCTCTTCGATGGTGCATCCAAGGGAAATCCCGAGATCTTTGGAGCTGGGGGTGTGGTTTTCTCTCCAAATAGACTGATTGAATCCAGTTTTAGCTGGGGTATGGGAGTCATGTCAAATAACCATCTGAATGTTACAACCTCCTCATGGCATGGTAGATAGCAAAGGAGAAAGGATACCAATCAATCCAGATTTTCGGCGATTCTGAGATGTTGATCAAAGTTTTAAATACAGCTGATCAATTGAATAATTATGCCCTGAATCAAATTCTGCTTAGAATTCGGACTATCCTGAAAAATTTCGAAGGGGTCGCATCTTTCCATATTCTTCGGGATCTAAATTCTCTTGCAGATGATTTGGCTAATAAAGCTTGCCTTCTAACTCAAGGCACCCTTTGCATTTATGGAGAAGCCATCTTTTTTCAATGTTCCACCAAGTTTCCGGGACGTGGGAGCGTGGGAGCATGGGAGCAGGGAAACGCACAATGGGGACGTGTAGAGACACCCCAAAATTTTGGGGTATTTTGGGGGACCGTGGGGCATCAAGGTCCTTAACATAGGGGGGTCGGTCTCTAAAATTATAAAAAAAATAGAAAAATAATAAAAATATGAACCACAACATATAAACAGATCAATTCCTCATCCCATCACCATTTGCATACTAGCATTCTTATGTTCCTGAAGAGTTTAGTGTAATTTGAAATGTAATCGTTATAGCCAAGCATATCACATAGATGATTGTTTGTTTTTATTTGTTTCTATTTCGATTTATAATGACCATTTAGTGTAAAAGCCTAAAATTTAAGATGAACCATTTTTTTAAGTAAATTTTTTTTTTAAATCGAGGCGGGTGGGGGCCTGTGGGAGCCCCTCATTTTCAGGAGGGGGCGTGTGGGAGCCCCCCAATCCAGGAAACTCCTAGACCTATGTTTCCCCAATTTCGCAGAAAGGGGGGCGCTGGGAAACGTTTCCCATGGAGCCTCCCAGCCCCCGGAGCATGGGAAGCGCAGGAGGCAAGCCCCAACCCTAGGAGGCGTGTCCCCGTGTAACACTGGCTTTTTTCACCCAATTCCGTAATTCGTATTCAAAAAAGCTGCAAATTGCTTATTCTAAGGGATTCTTTCTTTATCTGTAAAAATTTGTTCAAAAACTGATTTTCTCGAAGCATTTCTTCTTATTGTATAATTGGTTGTTTGGCATTTGTCAAAGCAAACTAGTGACCTACCATAAAAATAAAAATAAATTACCCGTTTTTGTTATATATATATATTAAAAATTTTAACACACACACACATACATATATAAATACATACATACATATATATATATATGTGTGTGTGTGTGTGTGTGTGTGTGTGTGTGTGTCTACAGTACCCCCAACGTACCCAAGTACCCTGTTTCAAAAAGTGGTGTCCCTGTCCCCGTACCCACGTTTCGTGGCAACTTAGAAAAATACATAAATGTCAACGGTTGTTTGCCCTTTAGGTGAAAACAAGGGGCTGTTATTGCCATCACCTGGGTTAAAAACTCTCCAATTTCATGTGCATTCGTGCAAGGGGTTGTTACTGCCATCACCTGGCTTTAGATCTCTCCAATTTCATATGCAGTTGTGCTTGTCTTCAATCATGCATGTATTTGGGTCAGGTGTAAGTCCTGACTTTGGTGGAATAAATACCATAACAAACAGCTCCTTAACCAAAGAATCTAAGCAGCTCCTTAACCAAAGAATCTAAGGATCCCAATTTGAATGTTGTTAGCTGGATACGGTAATCATAAACTATGAAAAAGGGCAAACTACGGTAATCAAAACTATGAAGAAGGGCAAACTTGCCACAATAGGTTAATTTAAAACTAGTCCCAAAAAAGGACATAAATGATGTCACTGAAAATGTGTAAAGCATTGAAGCAATAAACCATATAGGCTTGGGATCGCTCAAAACAGATCTTTACAACAACAGAAATAATGATTAAAAATAAGGTTAATCCAAAGTAGTCCCAAAAAAGGACATAAACGGCATCCCTAAGATTGTGTCCAGCATTGAATCAATGAGCTATAAAGGCTTGAGATCGTTTCAAACAGATCTTTACACCCACAGATATATATACCAGTGTGAGCAAAGGCATAATAATGATTATATGTCGACCTACACACGGAGAGTTAAAAAATAAAATAAATATCGGGGAAACGGGTTATCTAAAAAATAAATTATTGTGCATGCAAAACATAGAAGGATGGGCATTTCCATGACTGCAAATGATAATAAAAATGTTGAGAGTGTGGGAGAAAATACGGGTACCTCTGCCAAGCAAGTGCTGAAAGCGCCGCTGGCAAAAGTTCCCGCTAGAGAGATCTCGGTCTTGGGAGTAGGAGTAGATGTGGCCATGGTGCTCTGACGTGATCGGCAAAAATGGCCGTTCCCTTCCTCTCAAATTTTTTTTTTGTTCGACAGGAAAGAAAACAGAGAGTTATCCTTCTCCGCTTTACAGGGCCATGAATTGCATTCTGCTCTCTTGGTTAAAATATAAAGCAAGATAATATTATTGATATAATTAGTGCAGTTTGATGCTCACAAATGACTGAACGGGCCGTGCACCCGTTCGTATTATTGCTCTCAGAAATAAATTTAATAACAGTATTTTCATTCACCTCAGCGAAGGCCAATGGGCAGAGGGTTTATTGGGAAGATCGATAAAGTTCATCTATGTCCAATTCACATATAAAAAGAAAAATCGATATGCCGAATCCATTTTATTTTTAATGCATTAAAATATATACAGATATATAAATAAGATATTGATAAAAACTATTTAGAAAATTAAAGAGTTTTTTTACCTTTTGAGGTGAAGTCAACACCAAATCAGTATCATATCATATTGTTGAACCCATAAGAGGTGAAGTCAACACCAAATCAGTATCATATCATATTGTTGAACCCATAATATACCAGGATGATGATAATGATATTATTCAATAGTTATTTGATTTGAGATGGGAGTGATAGTGGGATAGATTGTTATTTTTCTTACCAATTAATACCCATTACTCATTCTGATTTCTTGAAAAATATAACCAGTCACTATCATATCATATTGTTGAGCCCATAATATATCAGGATAATAATAATATTAATGATGAAAATGATATTATTTAATAGTTATTTGATTTGAGATGGGAGTGAAAATGATATTATTTAATAGTTATTTGATTTGAGATGGGAGTGATAGTGGGATACATTGTTATTTTTCTTACCCATTATTCATTCTAATTTTTTGTATTCAAGAAAAAAATTGGTTTACCCATTATTCATTCTAATTTTTTTTGTTATTTAAGAAAAAATTTGGTTATATAACATGTTATATAGTGAAATTTAAATTTGGGTGAGGAGTGTAAAGAAAAATTTTGGTTCTATAATATGTTATATAGTGAAATTTAAATTTGGGTGAAAAGTGTAAAAACATTTTTTCTAATCATCTTATCTATACTAAATTGATCATTGTCCAGTACCATGTTTTATATCTTAATTTTCTTTTATCACACCATAATTTCTGTAATAATATTTTGTAGAGTAAACTTGTAACGTGAATGCATCAAGAACAACCCCTCACCAACCCAGTCCATTTGACCAATAAGACACCTCTAGAGAAACAAAGAGGAAGAGACGCCATCAGGTCCATTTGCCCAAGAAGACACCTCTAGATAAGCAAAATGGTTGCACACCCATTTGCCCAAGAAGACACCTCTAGACAAGCAAAATGGTTGCACACCACACCGGGAACATTTGGACGCCAACAACACAACACTTGATCAGTGAACAAAGGAGCTCGGCCGCATGTCAAAGAATGGACAAAACATGGGTAAGGGAGCCTGTTGAGAGAAACACCCAATGCTGGAAACGTGGGTTAGCATAAAATCTGAATGTTTAGCATTCCCAAAACCATATGGCATAAACGTAGAGATTTAAAACCAAAAAATATTGTTTCAGTGGGTAAGGGAGCCTGTTGAGAGAAACACCCAATGCTGGAAACGTGGGTCAGTACAAAATCTGAATGTTTAGCATGCCCAAAACCATATGGCATAAAACGTAGAGATTTAAAACCAAAGGTATTGTTTTTTAACCCTAGATTGTAGCCCGGCCTGATCAACAGAGCCTTTGCCAGACAATAAAGGCTAACTTGCCAACTGAAGACCAGCATCCACGTGCTTGAGAACAATATGCAATTGGCATTGGGTCTTAGATTGCGTGTCTGCAAACAACGATCCCATGTGAACAAACTCCTGAAGCCAGCATCCACGTGCTTGAGAACAATATGCAATTGGCACTGGGGTTTAGATTGCGCGTCTGTAAACAATAACCCCATATGAACAAACTCTTGATTACTGGAAGATAAATGTAATCCAGAGGCCACAAGATCGAATTCGTGGAGATTCTGCATGTGCTTCATACAGTTTTTACAGATCTCTCAAATTTCATGTGCGTTCATGTTCCTATACTTCTGGGTTGGAACAGGTGTATGTTCTGAGTGACTGACTTTTGCGAAATAGATATCATAATTAGCAACTCCTTAACCTAAATATATAACCAAAATAGATACCATAACTAACAGTTCTTTAGCAGATCCCAATTTGAATGTTGTAAACTTCCCACATAATTTAAAACTAGTCCAAAAAAAGGGCATAAATGATGTCCCTGAAATTGTGTAAAGGATCGAAGCAATAGGCTTTCGGATCGTTCAAAATAGATCTTTATAACAACAGATATATATAACAGTGTGGGCAAAAACATAACAATGATTATAAATAAGGTTAATCCAAAGTAGTCCCAAAAAAAAGGATATAAATGGCATCCCTAAGATTGTGTACAGCATTGAATCAAAGAGCTATATAGGCTTGGGATCGCTGCAAGCAGATCTTGGTATATATATAAACCAGTGTGGGCAAAGGCATATGAATGATAATATATCGATCTACACAGGAACAGTAAAAATTATAAAAATAAAAACATCGAAGGATAGCCATTTCCAGGACCGCAAAGTACCTCGGCCCAGCAAGCACTGAAAGCGCTGCTGACGAAAGTTCCCGCTATAGAGATCTCGGTCTTGGGCGTTGATGTGGCCATGGTGCTCTGGCAAGATCTGCAAAAATGGCTGTTCCTCTCGAATTTTATTTCTATTCGACAGGAGAGTAAACAGCGAGCTATTCTTCTCCGTTTTATAGGGCCATGAATTGCATTCTTCTCTCTTGGTTCAATTCTAAAACAGGATATTATTCTTGATATAATTAGTGCAGCTTTGATGCTCACAGATTAGACAAATTCCAACCCCATTTCGTATTATTGCTCTCAAAATAAATGTAATAAACCTATTTTCATTCAGCTTAGCGATGGCCAATGGGGAGGGCGTCGATTTATCGGTAATATCGATAAAAAGTACATTTATGTCTAACTGACATCTCAAATGACATACTGAGATGACGAATCTATTTTATCTATTCTTAATACGCTAAAATATATATATATATATAAATAAGTATTGTTTAAAATATATACCTATATAAATAATATATTGTTAATTAAAAATTCCTTCGAAAATTATAAAGTTTTGAAACTTTTTGAGTTGGAAGTCAACCCCAAGTCACGATCATATCATATTGTTGAACCCATTGTTACTATGCAAGGTTGATAATAAGTATATTAATGATATATAATATTATTATTCAATAATCTAGTGATGTTGGTGGGACATAATGTTATTTTTTTCATGTATATTTTGCAAGTGACGTTGAATTTAATAGGAATATATTCTTGCAAGTGATGGTAAGGAAATTTATTTTATTTTATTTTTGAAGAGATTGAAGAAAAATGTTATAAAAGTATATAGTTTCAATTAGCTAAAAAGGTTAGGTTTAGATTTAAGATATGAGTGATTTTTCATTTTCCACTTTATTAATATTATAAATATTTTAGATACGTATTGTTAATTTTTTCTTATCCTCTAATTCTTTATATTATTATAATTTTTCCTTAAATCCAGATGTAATAATATTTTAAATAATATTGATGTTTTGTAAAGTGATATAGCCAATAGTAATCTTTTATGTTAATATATTTTATAAATGTATATTTAAAATTATCAACTTTAATTAATTTTATAAATTGTTTTAAAAAATATAAATATATAAAAAAAAAAATGGATATAAACATTATTGCATTATTATATGAGGTATAGCACAATGCAACATAAGAGTTGACTAAAATCAAACTAAGATGTGCATTATAAACCAAATATCAAACACAGTTGTTAACTTACTAAAGTGAAAGTGGAAGAAAAGTTCTTATCCTTCCTTTCACAGGGAAATGCAAGTGGTAGGAATCATGGTATCGCCCTTCCTCTCAAAAAGGAAAGGGAAAATGCTTTCTAGTTGCTTTAACTTTTAACATACTAATGAGAAAGAGAAAAAGAAAAAAAAACATTATTTTAATTTTTAATTTATTAGTGACTATAAAATAAAATTGTAATGGACTTTATGTAATTATGTTATTGATAATAAACCAACATAGTTGTATTTTAAATATTAATTTATCAAGTACATAGATCTAAGTTTAAGATGGATCTATATTGGTTTAAACTTTTTTTTAATTTTATGAGATTACATGAATTTTCTTAATTACTTTTTACTTTTTGCAATGTTACAAAATCTCTTCCATACTAACCTATAGAGTACCTCACTACCTTCAGTGCAATTACAAACCATAAAAAGTTGGTGGAGCACCAAATTTCATTGTGCTTGTTTCCACAAAAATGTTTCACATTAAATGAATTAACAAGTGAAAGTTGGATAGGGGTGGCAAGAGGAGAGGGTCATTATGGACCTCTAAGGAACATAAAGAACATCCTTCACTTGGGAATAAGTGAAGTAACCAATAATAAGCTTGTTACTTTAGCTCTTTATCTAAGACTTGAACTCAGCAGAGAAATGGGAATCAAGTACATAATTGTGATTAGGGATTCAACAATGGTCATACATCACATGTCCTTCCACTCCATTCCAATGGATACTCAGTAGGAAAGACAAATACAAAGATCTCAACATCTAGCACAAACCTTTGAATTGATATCATTTTACTATGTTCTTTATAAGCAAAAGCATATTGTCGATCAATATGTGAATCTAGCTTCTCGTTTGGAAAAAGGGAAAATATGGCAAAAGGGTGGGGTGATCAAACATAGCCACCTCCCATGAAATTATATATGAATCAAATATTTGAAGAGAGGAGCATGAGGGAGGACTACTGGACTCTTAAGAAGGAATACGTCACTCCTTTAAGCTCCTTAACAATGACACAAAGACGCATCACCTCACACGACACCATGGTACCAACTCACATCATAAGCATTGATATTGAACTAATGAACCTTCAAGGATGGGGCGACACTCCTCATGTGGGAGATTATGATTAGGGATCTTATGTGCAGAGTCAATGCCATTCCAATGTATTGATTTAATGGCAAAACAAGGGCTTTATTATTATAGTGACGATGCCATGTATGGTATACCTTACAAGAGAGGAAAGACATCACATCACCATCCATGTTTGCTTCTTCATCAATATTTTGATCTAGGGCCATCTCAGAGAAAAATGATTATCGAAGAGAATTGCTACACAATTCATTGCACGGTTTGTGAACTTTCTAAGACCATGAGAGGCATAAGGTGATGTGGAACTCATTTTGAGGATATATACGAGTGCCATGGATTACTTATTTGTAAGCTAGAAAAATGGAGGCAAATTTTGCAAAGGGGAAATAAAGAATAGCAACGCCATTGGAGCCATCAGTTGGATGAAATTGAATGTCAAGTAGAAGCAATGAAGTTCATATGGATTTAGCTTTGGATATCAAATGGTTGTTTGGAGTGAAAGATGAATGACTACAATAGCTCAGGAATCTCGTATTGTTATTGTAGCCATCCAAGAAAAATATGGTGTTTTAGGCTTTGCGTAAAAATTGTTATTGTAGTCATTCAAAGGAAAGATAGCATTTTAGACTTTGCATAAAAAGAATAGATCATAATGTCAACAATGAACACCAAATTTTCCTTTGCCATTTTTTGAATTTTCTCTTCAAATACTGGAAGAACTACTCATATATGGTTATGATAATGGCTAGAGGATGCATGCATGCCTCCTCCTTCTCTAAACTCTTCAAGTTCTTCTATCCTTTCCATAATTAGGGAGAGGGACATATTCCACAGCTTATTTTAACATTTATACAATATATGACAAACTTTGAATCTCCAATATCTTAATCTAAATCACTCTTTTTTTTTGTTTCTAGCCTCATCAATATCCAAAGTGCATTAAAAATGCTACTTTCAAAAATATTTTATGATCTTCCTTTGCAAAAATAACACCTCCTGCCCCACTTCTTCCAAGATTGCCTTCAAATGCAGCATCAAATATCCCCTTGTGTATGTGTTCTCAATGTTTGGACTTGCAACTAACCTTGGAAGCTTTACCTTTCCTAGCTTCTGAACCCTTTCATAGGCATATATGATTTGATATGAGACTTTAGTGGGCAAAATATCCTTGCTTTGAAAATAATTTCATTCCTCATTGGCCAAAGAGCCCAAAGTACTACTATATTTTGATAGAATTTTAATGGTTATATTACATCTTCAAACAATTAGCTTTATTTTATTATAACCATAAGCAATAGGATCATTGAAAGGAATACAAGCACAACAATACAAAAGAGCACAAATATTTTCCTATGGGAAACCACAAGGGAGAAAACCCAACAACTTCTTTAGTATAGATTATGTCACCAAGTGCAGTGCCAAACCAATATAAGATAAACCCCAAAGACAAAAGCAACTCCTTCTTTTCTCCATCAAACCTCTTCCTCTCTCTCTTATGCACTTGCTTGAGTGAGTTGTATGTGCAAATGAGAAGCATGCACTCTCTATTTATACACATCATGTGTGTGACCTTTTTCCCTAAGTAGGCCAACTCATAACTCTTATAGGGTCGACTTGTCTAGGGAGACTCGAAATAATATTTATTTTGGGTACTATTTAACCGAATTACATAGGAAGGTTTGCAATGTTCTTACAAGACTTTTACATGACTAATTACATCAATAACATCTCTCGAAGGAGGTACAATGATAATATAATAAAAGTACAATAAGAATATCTTTCGAAGTTACACAATCTTCAACACTCGCTCTTAACAAGGAAGGTATTCTTCAATCATGATCATCATCATTGGATCTCGTCACTGGACATCATCATTGCTGCTGCAACTCGATATTTAGGCCATTGACTTATGATATCTCTCGAATCTATATGTAAAGCCCCCAAATGGGTCTCCTTTAACTTTTATAAACAGTCAGAAAATTCACTTCTTGTCAAATTTTTTGTTCTGTTCTGTTTGTGTTTTGTTCCTGCTTTTATGGTGTTTCTATTCTCCTTTACTAGTTTTGGCTGTAAAGAAAATAAAGTGTTTACATTTACAAAATTGAACAATAAAAATTTTGTTTTAATTTCATGTTTTCATTTCTAACTTTTGCTCATTTACATGCCTGAATACGATATCAAATCTGCATTTTCATTCTTTTCAGATTTGAAAATTATAAATCTGTTTTATCTACTTCTAACAATTTATTGTTGACTGTGCAGGTAGCAAAGATAATCACAGCATATAACTTTTGAAATTTAAATAAACAGAATTTGTCAAGGTAGAAACGATAACATACCTGTTGGAAAATACCTGTAGGTAGCTAGTAGATCCACCTTTGTTGCTGTCCTTGTTTGCCATTTTTCCCTGCTTTTCCTGCAGCCAAAAGTCCTTCCCAAAGCTGTGAAACTCAACCAGTCCAAACCAGTCTTGCCACCCTGCCAACTGGCGAGGTCTCACTGACCACCCAGCTCCAAAGGTACCCCTTTGGACCCCCGAGCCCAAACCGAGTACAAGCCCTAAGCTGATGTATCCCCTCAAAAAACAATCTCCAACAAAACCCCTTCCTTGCAGCTCGGCTCTCCCAGCCTTTGCTCCCCCAAAACTTCTCCAAAATCCTAAGGTAAAAAAAAAGATCCCCTTCTCCTCCCTCCTTTCTCCTTCTTATCCCCATGTTTGCTGACCTTTCCTCCCCATTACTACCCCTATCTTCCTCATAAATTTATCCACCCCCTTCCATCTACCATGTAAGTCCTCGAGCCCTCA
>LPNX010440302.1:330224-456894 GCA_001517045.1 Pseudotsuga menziesii
TGGTTGGGGTCACTTCTCAACCGTAACTTCTAATTCAATTAAATTTAATCCTTTTATTTAATATAATAATTTTAAACATATCCTTACTCTTATTTCAATATTTGACCATTTAATTAATAAATAATAAATGCTATATATATTATATAGTTTAAACTTGCACGCTTCACCAATTTAATTTAATTAACAGTAATTGTCAATTGATTAATTACACTTACCTAATCATTTAATTAATGGTTTCTAATATTTATAATATGTAAATTCCCTTTAATTATAAATTCACTAATTCAATTTATCAATTATGAACAATAATCCTATCAATGTAAATCATAACATTATCAATGTGTAATCATATTAATTAAATAAAATTCACTATGATTTAATCGACTCATATACCTATTTCCATTTTAATTACACTTTAGTTTGTAATTAGCTACTTAACAATCATTACTAAAGATAAGCATATTCTTGTTAAAATTAATTAACATCATTAACACATAATTAATTTAAGGGATCAAGTTATTATCAACTTATTTAACCTTATAGTTACATTTCAACCCTTAGTCCTGGCTAATTAAACTCATTAACAATCAATCAAGCATTCTAATCAATTGCATTAGTCACTACCTAGGTTAACCATTGCTTTGTTTATTATTCAACCATAATTAATTATTAATGGACAATAATTAACCATTAATCAACATTATTAACCCTAATCATCATTATTAACTTTAATCGACATTATTAACATTGATCAACAATAGTTAATTACTAAACGACAGTAATTAATATTAAGCGACACTAATTGACATTATTACTCAACAATATTTCATGTAATTCATAATATGTAGGCGAGTTATGTAAGCGTAGCTACTGCTTACATTCCTCACGTAAGTACACTAAAAGTAATAGTTCACATACATCAATCATAATCAAGGAACTTATTATTTACCGACACATGTTTTAGCATAGTTTACAAGGTATGACCCATTAGCTTACTGAAATCCATGTTACGACAATTCATACATCACTGATTTACGACACATACTAACCAAGGGTTTTACACACCTACAGCTAGATCTTGTTTTCACCCCTACTTCTCGCTACATCTATCTACCTACATCATTACTAACTTCCACATCCTATCATGTCCTCTGCTGGACTACCCTGGAATGTCAAGTCATGACCGGTTCCAGCTAGAACCCGTAAGCGGAAGTGTCGACCACATCGACCAAGCTTCCCCAGCAGGCAACCACCAGTCATCATCACACACCTTGGGGAGCGCGTCGTAGCACAGCCCTCCCATGACTTTGGGTTTCGGGGATAAACGGTGGGTAAAGCCTCCACCCCCCTTAATGGAACAAGGGACTATGTCTACTCGACATAACAACAGCGTTGCACTTGTACTCGGTCTATCATCGTATAACCGATCTGGGCGGTTGAGTTTCCTGGAACTCTACCCCACCCATGTCATAACATACATCATAATAAACAGCATAGTAACCATACGAAAGTAAATAATGCATCACTCACATACCATTTTATCTTTCGAAGTCCATGTCCCCGAGGCCCTCCCACCTCGTAGGATCCAGCTATCACTTAGCCGTTTCAACCTGTAAGTCAGTCCTTGACATACAATATAGGATATCGTGCATAATCCTCGATATGTACACATATATCTCATCATAACATGACAACAATAAACTCATTCATTCGCCATGCACCTGGCATAACATTCATTATTTCAACATATATCTGTAACGGTATCCACGTACCCATCATTCAGTAATTTCCATATATTTGACATAATTAACACATGATACATATCTAAACATGGCTACCGACCATAATACTATCATCACACACACACATATATATATCGGCAAAATAATAGAACCATATGTCCACAGTGTCGTCAAACCGACGAGGTCTCACAATCAAACAAATACAACATATAATAGTAGTTCAGGTAGAAATGTCAAAACGGGGTGTTACACTATACATCATAAGAAGTTCTACATAGCCAACATTTTTTCATGTTGGATGTATATTTGTACATCAACAACCCTTTTTCATGCTGGATATATATTCATACAGAAACCAACCCTTTTTCATGTTAGGTGTACCTCACATGTCTATCAATACAACAACCAATCCTTTTTCATGTTGGGTCTACCTCACATGTCTATCAGTACAACAAACAACCCTTTTTCATGTTGGGTGTACCTATACAACAACCAGCCCTTGTTCATGTTGGGTGTACCTGTACAATAACCAACCCTTTTTCATGTTGGGTGTCCATGTATAGCAACCAACCCTTTTTCACACTGGGTGTGCCTCTCATGTATATCGGTACAACGACCAACCCTTTTTCATGTTGGGTGTTCCTGTACAACAACCAACACTTTTTCATGTTGGGTGTACCTCTACAAAGCCCGTCCTTTTTCATATTGGATGTAGCTCTATGCAGTGCCAATCCTTTTTCATACTAGATGCCTATCTCCGCAGTGTTAGTCCTTTTTCATGCTGGATGTGCATCTCTACAATGCCAATCCTTTTTTCATACTGGATGCAATTCTCACACTTCTTCTACAATAAAAACCCTTTTTCATGATGGACGCAAAGACCACATGTCTTCCATAGAGCCAACCCTTTTTCATGTTGGATGTGAAGACCACACGTCTTCCACAGATCCAACCCTTTTTCATGCTAGATGTGAAGACCACATGTCTTTCACAGATCCAACCCTTTTTCATGTTGGATGTGAAGACCACTGGGACTCATCACCCCCTCTTGCAATGGACATTGATCTGGACAACTCGAGGCTTGTCCCTACAATACTCAAACTTCACTCTCGCCAAAGGCTTGGTCAATACATTGGCTATTCGTTCGTCTATCGCAATATACTAGATTTCCACTGCTCCTCTCTGCACCATGTCCTTGATATAGTGATACTGAATCTCGACATGCTTCGACTTGTCACAAAATACAAGGTTCTCAGACAACTTCACACAACTATGTTTGTCAAAGAATACAAAATTCATCTCTAACTCAACATCAAACAATCCTGCAAGTAGCTTTTTAAGCCACACTGCCTCATAGCTATTTGAACAAGTTGCAATGTACTCTACCTCGGTTGTGCTCAGTGCTACACTCTTTTGCTTCATGCTGAACCAATAAATCATGTTATACCCCAAGCTGAAGAAGCACCTTGAAGTGCTCTTCCTATTCGTAGAACTACCATCCCAATCTAAGTCAATATATCCCTACAGGAAATCCATTGATCTGTCTCATATATGAGGCCATACTCAATCGTACCCTTTAGGTACCTTAATGCATGCTTTGCCACAATCATGTCAACACATCAACGAACCAATCATCTGCCTGTAAATTGTGGCATCAATTGTCTATGAAGTAGTATCACACAACAACTTCAATTTAGATTCCATTGATGTGGCCATGACCTTGCAATCCATCATCCTGAATCTCTTCAGGATCTCTACCACATATTTTTCTTGGCTAAGAAAAATCTCATATGGATTATGCCACACCTCAAGACCTAAGAAATAGTGCATCATACCCAGGTCTTTCATCTCGAACTCAGCAAAATGTTTCTTCTTCATTTTTGTAATCAGCCCCTCATCACCTGTCATGTACAAGTCATCTACATACAACAATAGTATCATTAGTTTTCCATCCTCAACCTTGAAGTAGAGTTTGGAATCGACTTTACTCTTGGTAAATCCAAAGCTCATCAAAAGTCCATCTATCTTACCATAATATGTCTTGGGTGCCTGTTTCAAACCGTAGAAGGCCTTCTTCAATTTGCACACATGAGTCTCTATGTCATGTGTCTCAAATCCTAGTGTCGACTTGACATACACTTCCTCTTATACTAAACCATTCAGGAAGGTTGTCTTCACATGCATCTGGTGTACCTTCCACTTCATTACTGCAGTTATTACAAGAATAGCTCTAATTGAAGTGTGTCTAGCTACATGAGTAAATGTCTCCTCGTAATCTATGCCCTCTTTATGGGATAAGGCACGATCCATAAATATTTCCTTGTATTTCTCGATGCTACCATATATTGCATGCTTTATCTTGTAGATCCATTTAGAAGACACTACTTACTTCCCTTCAAGTCTCATAACCACATCCCATAAATCATTCTTCATGATCGATTGGCACTCTTCGACAATAGCTTCCTTCCTCTCTTTCTTCTCGGTTGATTCTTCATAGTTAGAAGGCTCTCCATCAATGATATCACACAATAGTGCCAAATAAATGGAATATGGTTGAGGTCTCTTACTCTCTTTGGAAGTCCTATCAAGAGCACCATACTTCTTTGCATATTGTATGATCTCTCGTTCCCAAGCTAATCTTCTCTTGTGTGTGTTCACCTCTAGGGGTGGATCTACTAGTCTCTGTGTCTCGGTCATATCATGATCCTCGTGTTCTTATAAAGTCATTTCTTCCATCATTGTGTCTCTAACTCTGGGGACTTTAGGTTCTTCTTTATGTACTTCATCTGAGTGAATTTGCCTTGATCTAGTGAAGGCAACATCTGTACTAGTCTCTTTCTTCTTGAAGAATGGTTTCTAGACTCTATATGCCTTCGATGTATCACTGTATCTTATGAAGATTCCCTTCTTTCTTGAAGGATCCAACTTTGTTCTCTTCTCTTTGGGAATATGAATGTAAACTAAGTAGCCAAATATTATGAGATGGATGACTTCTAGTTTATCTCCTGAGAATACTTCTTACAGAGTCTTGTTTTCTAGTACACGGTGTGTTGTTCTATTCAGGACAAAAATTGTTTGTATGCCTGCCTTGGCCCATAAGTACATCAAAATATCTTGATCATGGATCATGGCTTTGAGTGCTTCCATTACTATCTTGATTCTTCTCTTTGCAATGCCATTTTGTTGTGGATTGTAGGAAGTGCTCAACTCCCTCTTAATCCCTGATTCTTTTCAGTATGATTTTCTATAAGGGATTTAAATTCTTTGAATTTACTAAACACTTCATCTTTTGTCTTCAAAAAGTAAATCCAAGTTTTGTGGCAGTAATCATTTATAAAAGAAACATAATATGCACACCTGCTTAAAGAGTTGGATGACATGGGTCTACATACGTATGAATGTGCGATATCCAATATCTCTTTCCATTTGATATCACTACTTGGAAAAGGTTTCCTCACATTCTTCCCTTGTGCACATCATTTGCACACACCTTTATGTTTTGTCTGGAGCTATAGTAGACCCATCACCACTTTGCTTACAATCGGTAATGCCTTGTGGTGTATATGTGCAAGTCTCATGTGCCATATTTCACTTGGTTCCATTGTTTCATGGTTGGCCCTTTAATTTGTACAAGCCTCCCTCTTGCTAATGCAGGCATCAATGAAAGCCTAATCACGGTCTACGTGTTGGGTTTCAAAAATAAAAGAAACATTCACCTTAACTATAAAAAAATGCCTGTTAGAGATGGAAAATGCCCGCAATAGAGGCTGGGAAATGTCCACAGGGCTGGGAAATGCACGCAGGAGATTGAAAATGCCCACAAGAGGCTGGGAAATGCATGCATGTCTGGAAAATGCATGCAGGAGATTCAAAATACCCGCAAGAGGTTGGGAAATGCACCTAAGAGATTGGAAATGCTCGCAAGAGGCTGAGAAATGCACGCATGATATTGGAAATTCCTACAAGAGTCCAATAAATGCTCGTCATAATGGATTTATGCCCGTCGGGATGGATTTATATCGGCGGGATGGAAGTTATGCCCATCAGGTAGGAATTATGCCCTACAGGATGGGTTTATGCCCTCTCATGAGTTAAGTCAATATCCTCTACTACAATTTGGACCCTTCGACCTCAATCCACAGTCAACGTCCTTTGGTTTCAGCATAAAGGCTAGATTCCAACTTTTATGATTGTGTAACGATAAACATGGTATTTCTTCAAGAATGAACCAAGCTGCAAGGTTTTGAACAGAAGATATCATGACCAACTGATCACTACCAAGATCAAATACTTTAGATTTCACTCACGCTAACAAATGTATTAAAGTATGAACCAACAAACACATAAAGGACTAGTACAACTAGCGGTGTCATTTGGAACAATCATTTTCCTTAAAAACTCATAGAGCACGAATACATTATTTCTCTTCTTATTCTATCAATAACTAACTTTGATTACGATCATTACATTTATCATAACTATTCAATCTTATCAGATCCACACAAATATGATCTCTTATCCTAAAATAGAAACTTAATTAAAACGTAAATCCATCCTAAACTAACTTACAAAAATTCGAGAGAACATTTGGCATGATTGACATTACTACATTCATACTTGGCACTATTATTTAGGAATTGACTCCGATTGTAGACAAACTCGACTAGTCTAGACTAACTATATTTCTAGAAACTAAATAAGATCAAACAAAATGATGCTCTTGCGTCATACTTATAGCATTGAAACTGTTCATGGAGTCCTATCCATGAGGTCTTCAACAATATGGCCACTTTTATGTAATAATGTGGTAGTCATCCATGTTGAATCTTCAACTGGTTGGCCCTTCCATTTCACTAAATACTCAAAATACTATTTTCCCCTAGTCTTTACCTTTACCTTTTTGTCCAAAATATTCTCTAGTTGTAGAGGCTCTGCTATTGGCATTTGATGCTTCCATGAAACATGTTCTTTTCCTTTACCACTTTCACTATCTTGAGTTGCTCCTTCAGTTTCACTTGTATGGAATTTATACAAGTCTACTACATTAAAAAGTTGGAGAGATGCCTATCCCTACTAGCAACTCGATTTCATAAGAATTATTTGAAATTTTTATGAGGATTTTACAAGTTCCACTTTTTTAAAATTTCAATTTGTTATATTCTCCTTTTGGAAACCTCTTTTTCTAAGGCGTGCTAAGACCAATTCTCCAACCTCAAAACTCTGCTTCCTTCTCTTCAAATCTTCTATGTTCTTATGTTTGAGTTTTCTTTCTTATAGCTTTTGTTTGACCTGTTCATGAATTTTATACATGACCATATCAAACACTTCCCCATTTGAACTTCTTTGTTTGATTTTTCCTAAATTTTTTAGTTCACAAATTCCTCTTGGATGCATTCCATACACATTTTGAATTGGACTCTTGCATGTGCTTCTATTTGGAGAATCATTATATGAAAACTATCCCTGAGCAAGTACTTGATCCCATTGCTTGGGATGTCTCCAACCAAGCTCCTCAAAATGTTACTCGGACTCCTATCCACTACCTTGGTCTGTCATCAGTTTGAGGGTGATATGTTGAACTAAAGTTCAAATTTGTTCCAAGTTTTTTCCATAAGGTTTTCCAAAAATTTCCTAAGAATTTAGTATCTTTGTCTGATACAATACTTTT
This sequence comes from Pseudotsuga menziesii, assembly GCA_001517045.1. Classification (NCBI taxonomy): domain Eukaryota; kingdom Viridiplantae; phylum Streptophyta; class Pinopsida; order Pinales; family Pinaceae; genus Pseudotsuga; species Pseudotsuga menziesii. The sequence continues at coordinate 337,635 of LPNX010440302.1, forward strand.
GGGTGTCCCATATAGTCTTACGACTTCTTTAAAGAGCAGATTAGCTATGTGAGTAGCATCACTAGTCTTAAAACAAGGAATAAAATTAGTCGTTTTGGAAAATCTATCAACAACTACAAAAACTAAATCATCGCCTCTTTGTGTTTTTGGAAAACCAAGTACAAATTCCATAATGACTGCATCCCAAGGCCTGCTGGGAACTAGAAGTGGAGTATATAGCCATGTGTTTTGGCTCTTTCTTTTTGCAAGTTGACAAATTCTACAATTGTTCACATATTTATGAACATCAGTCCTCATCTTTGGCCAAAAATAAAAATGCTTTAATTGTTCATAAGTTTTACTATGTCCATAATGTCCACTTAGTCCTCAAATATGTTTTTATTTGTCTAAGTTTTATCTCATTGAACATCTGGGTAAACATAGCTAACTATTTCTGCACAACAAGCCATCATACAACATATATTCCAACCATGGAATTCTGTCTCTTACTGTTGGATTCTTACCAGGCTCAAAAGCTTCTTTGAAATATGCATCATTTTCATACAATTCCTTCTTGAATTCAAATCCCATAAATTGGATCTGACTCTCTTGCATTATCAAAGTCCTTATGCTCAAAGCCATTTGCAATCTTGTTGGCTTGACCACTTATATGCTTTAACACAAAAGTAAAATTATGTAAATACTCAGCCCATTTAGCATGTTTTTGGTTTAATTTTGGTTGTTGCATTGTATACTATAAGACATGGTTGTCTGAATACAGAACAAACCCCCCAGACAACAAATAATGCCTCCATTTTTTGAGTGCCTAAACTACAACATAAAATTCCTTATCATAGATTGAATATTTGTTCCTTGCTTCTTTGTTTTCTCATTGAAATAAGCTATGGGTTTCTCCTCTTGACATAATATTGCCCCTATAGTTTCTCCAATAGCATCACATTTTAATACTTGAAAAAGGTTTTTGAAAAATTTGGCAAGATTAAGATGGGTTGTTTCGTGACCTTTTTTTCAGCAGCTGGAAATTCCTTTCAGCTTCAACAATCCATTTAAATGGTTTTTTATCCTTTTTTAATTGTCTTAATAATTGGAGAACTTATCTTGCTAAAGTTTCTAGTAAGATTCTTGTAAAAACTTGACAATCCATGGAAACTTCTTACCTCAAAGATGTTCATGGGGGGCGGCTACATTTGGATTGGTTTTAACTTCTCAGTATCCATTTTCAATCCATCTTCATAGATGAAAAAACCCAAGTAAACCAGTTTAGATTTCAAAAATGAACATTTCTTCAAATTGATTAACAACTTTTCGTGTTGCAATTTCTCCATGACATACTTTAAATGTCTTGGGTGCTCTTCCTTAGACTTATTGTATATCAATATATCATCTAAATATACTATCACAAATTTTCCCATGAAGTCCTTTAACACTTCATTCATAAACCTCATAAAGGTACTGGGTGCATTTGGTAGTCCAAATGGCATTACTTGCCATTCATACAAGCCATCATTGGTCTTGAATGATGTCTTCCATTCATCTCCCTCTCTAATTCTAATTTGATGATATCCACTCTTCAAATCCAATTTGGAAAATAATGTGGCACCACTGAGACAATCCATTGTATCATCAATACGCGGTAAAGGAAATCTATATCTGATTATGATCTTGTTTATAGCTCTTGAAACTGTACACATCCACCAACCACCATCTTTCTTTGGACTCGTCATTGTTGGCACATCACAAGGACTGAGACTTTCTCTAATCAATCCTTTGTCTAGTATCTCCTGCACTTTTTTCCTTATTTCTTCATTTTCATGAGGGGTCATCCTATATGGCACCTTATTATGTAGACTTGCTCCAAGTATCAGATCAATGTGATGACTGATACTTCTTTTGGGTGGAAACTCATTTAGAAATTCATCCACAACAATGTCTTGATATTCATTAAAAATATCTTGAATTTCAATGGGTAAATCATAAATTTTAATAGCTATAAACACTACCTTAGGCTTACAAATCAAAGCAAAATTTACCTCATTATCCTCCACTTCCTATAGAAATCCTTTACCACTTAGCAACAAGGTTTTTGGATCACTACTTCCGACTATTCCTTCTTCTTGTAATGGCACCAATGTATGATTTATCCCATCCTTCTGAAACTTTTATATGTTCTTCTTTCCCTCATGTGTGGCATTCATGTCATATTGCCAAGGTCTTCCCAATAAGATGTCGCATACATCCATTGGTATGACAACACAAATAATCTTGTATGTGTAGCTTCCCAATTGCAAATCTACCTCACATTACTCATTTACCAACAATTGATGGTCCTTTTGAAGCCACGATACTTTATAAGGTGTTGGATGTTTTAGTGTCTTCAGATTGAGCTTCTCCACCATTTATGTAGATACCAAGTTGTTTGTACTTCCATTGTCAATCATTACCTTGCAATGCTTTCCTTTGACCTTGCATGTGGTTCTAAACAAAGCCTTCGTTTGGGTTGGCTCAACAACTTCTTTTTCAAGCTTCAACAACACTTTCTTCAACAATATAGACTCACATGTCTTAGGCACATTATCAATCTCTTGTACCTTCTTTTCCCCTTCATCTGTTGGGGCAACAACAACACTTCTCTTACATTTTTCTGTGCTCTCTGGAAATTCAAAGGGACTATGTCCAAGTTGTCCACACTTGTAACATTTGGATACTCTTCCTCTAAGAGAGAATATGCCTCATATGTGGTCACCTTCTGGTTGTCCTTGGTGACTTGGACCACTGTTGTATTCTTTTTGTAATGTTGGTTTTCCTTTTCCTCTACCTGATTGTTGTCCTCTTCCTCTAACAAAGCCTTTTCATCCATTAGACTGCTTCCTTGCAATCTTCTCATGTGCTCTCAAGGCAAGTTGATAAGTTTCCTCTATTGTGGTTGGAGTCAACATGTTAATTTCATCATGAATATCTAATCTCAAGCCATTTACGTATCTTCCTATCTTCTTTGCAGTGTCTTCCACATATCCTGCCCTTATATTCACTTTATAAATGTTTTCAGTATATTCCTTTATAGACATCAACCTCTGCCTAAGGTTTTGCATTTTCCTAAATAATGAAAGCTGATATTCTTGGGGCAAGGATTTGCCTTTTAACTTTGCAACTATTCCAGTCCAATTCTTGATCATCTGCTTGTTCTTATTCCTCCTTTCTGCTTGCACACCATCCCACCATAAAGCAACAGTCCCTTTTAACTTTGTCACAACAAACATCACATTTTTTCTCATCTTCCATCTCCTCATATTCAAATAACTTTTCCATGTCATTAATCTAGTCAATGAGCTCTTCAGGATTCAAGTTGCCACAATAATTTGGTATATCTGATTTGGGTATTGAGATGGATCCCAAAACTTGTCTCAACATCCTCTTCTCAGTTAAATCTTGAGTTGCAGTTGCTGCTTCTCCCTAAGGATCTTCATCTTTGCTGACATCACCATGATCCCTTATTCTATCACTTTCTAAGACACCAAGTCTTGCCTCCAAACGTTGCATAACTCTTATCACCTCAATGTTTGTTATAGGTCTTCTTCCTATTTAACCTCCACCAACTCTAAGTTCCATGATTTGACACAAATAATCATTTCTCTTCTTGAAATAATGCTCTTTTTCTGGTTCTACTAGTGGAACAGGAGACAAATGAACCTTCTTCCACATGCAATATAAATCGACTTACCTCAAAGTTGCTATGTAATGGCTCTGATACCACTTAAGGCAGGAAATTTGGAGGTGTCAACGAAATCCTGATGATGGTATGCGTGTTGGATTTCAAAAATAAAAGAAACATTCACCTTAACTAAAATACAATGCCCACTAGAGATGGAAAATGGCCACAATAGGATGGAAAATGTATGCAGGAGATTCAAAATTCCCACAAGAGGTTGGGAAATGCACGCATGAGATTTGAAATGTCCATAAACAGTTGAGAAATGCACGCAGGATATTGGAAATGCCCGCAAGAGGCTGAGAAATGCCCACCAAGATGGATTTATGCCGCCAGGAAGGAAGTTATGCCCATCATATAGGAATTATGCCCACTAAGTTGAATTTATGGCCTCTCGGGAGTTAAGTCAATTTCCTATACTATGATTTGGATCCTTCGTTCTTTGTCCACAATCAACATCCTTTGGTTTCAGCAGAAAGGCAGGATTCCAACTTTTTTGAATGTGTAACGATAAATATGGTATTTCTTCAGGAATGAACCAAGCGACAAGCTTTTAAACAGAAGATATTGTGACCAATTGATCACTACTAAGATCAAATACTTCATATTTCTCCCACACTAGCATAATTATTAAATGATGAACCAACACACACGTAAGGGACTAGTAGAGCATATCAGTGTCATTTGGAACAATCGTTTTCCTAAAAAAAAACCCACAGAGCATGAATACTTTGTTTCTCTTCCTATTCCATCAACAACTAACTTTAATGACAATCACTACATTTATTAGAACTATTCAATCTTATCATATCCACACAAATAGGATCTCTTCTCCAAAAATATAAATTCAATTCAAACGTAAATCCATCCTAAACTAAATTACATAAATATGATAGAACATTTGGCATGATTTCCATTATTACATTCATACTTGGCACTATTATTTATGAACTAACTCCAGTTCTAGACAAACTCGACTAATCTAGACTAATTATATTTCTAGAAACTAAATAAGATAAAAAAAATGATGCTTTTGCATCACTTGCTCTTCAATTACTACTACATCATCAAATGTTTTACCTTTAGGCCACATGAGAACTTGGCCATCAACAAATGCAACTCAGAATCCTCTCAAATCAAGGCTTGGCATGGATAATATATTCTCCTTCAATCCTGGTACATAGAGAACATCTTTAATTTTGATAGACTTTCCATATTCCATCTTGTAGGATGCTTCTCCTACCCCTTTTATGGGATATTAATAGTCATCTCCAAGTTTCACCTTATGAGGTGAGTCTTTTGATGTCATGTGGGTGAAGGAATGCTTGAACCCGGTCATGTGCTTGGAAGCACCACTATCTACAAGCCAAACATTTCTACCACGAGTAACCGTACATGTGAGTGCTGAAATCAAGACATATTCTTCATCACTGGAGGAGTCTTCTCTAGCTCTCTTCTTGACTGGTTCATCATCCTATGCAGTGTGAGCATGGTATCTCTTATTATTTCCTTTCTTCTTGGGACAATCTCTTGCAATATGTCCTTTCTCATCACAAGTGTAACATCTGAACTGTGAGTAGTCCTTCTTTTTAGATCTTTTAGGATTCTTGTGAGAATGTTCTTCCTTATTGGTCTTCCCCTTCTTGGCGTGAGCTATTAGGGCTTGATTGTCATCTTCTCCCATATTTTCTTCTCTTCCTACCAATCGAGCTTCTTCTTCTGTGCAATCGTCCCATAGACTATGGAATTTGGTGAGCCTTCTTCTTGAACAAATTCCTTGAATGAAAGATTCCCATGATCTTGGGAGACCATTCAAGGTAGTCATCACCCCTTTTGCTTCTTCAACATTTTCTCCAATTACTTCTAGTTGTTCTTTGATTTGAGAGACCCTTGTGAAGTAAGATTGTATACTTTATGAATTCTTCATCTTCACACCCTTGAGTTGAGTCCTCAGGGTCAACTTCCTATTGATGTTCTTTCCTTCAAACAAGTTGGTCGAAGCATCAAACATATACTTGGGAGTCTTCAAGGAGGATACATGTGGGATCAAATGATCCTTGATAGAATCGGTAACAAGCCTCTTGGATTTGACCAAGTTCTTCTTATGATTAACTTTGTCTTCATCTCCCTCTGGCTATGTAACTTCTCCTTTGACATAGTTTTCCAAATCATGTTCTTATAGTACAAGAAGTACTATGTTCTTCCATGCCCGGAAGTTCTAAGCTCCTTCAGGATTGTTCCCAAGCTTGGTATTGTTTTTCATCTTGATAAAACGAGAACCTCAAATGGAAATAGAGAGAATAGAACTTACCGATAAGAGTGCTTCAACCAAGAGCTTGCTTCATTGCATTCCTGGAAAACTTATTCTAGTTGACTCAGGGTTTGATAGAGAAGCCATAATTTTTCAACTTTAGTGACTTGCAAATCTGATTGGAGAGAGAAATGCACCTACTTAATGAGTTGAGTAGTGGACTCTTTTTTCCAAATCTATGGACAAAACTGCAGAAAATTTGATGTGCTTGTTTTCCCGACAATAGTGTTATGTCAAAAAATTGAAAATCCACAGAACTAGAATCTACCTCCACAGGAATATGCTCCCTCCTAGGGAAAGTTGGATGAACCTCCTTTTTCAGTTGATATGTGGAGGGAAATGCTCGAAATAAGAAACCCTAGTTTCCAAGTTTTGTTAGTAATGACTACACAATGGATTATTTCAGGATGGATCTAATACCATGTTAGAATTTTAATGGTTATATTAGATCTTCAAACAATTAGCACTATGTCAATATAACTATGAGCAATAGGATCACTGAAAGAAAGAAAGACAAGCACAACAATACAAAAGAACACAAATATATTTCCTCTGGGAAACCACAAGGGAGAAAACCCTGCAACTTCTTTAGTATAGATTCTGCCATTGATCCAAAAATGACAGGATCTACTAACACTTGAATTTTCATGTGAATTATTAAACCAATTAACTTGTAAAAATGCTTTAAAATAGTTGAAAGAATATAAATGAACAAATAATGAAAACCATAAGAATGTGGACACCATATGATAACGGAGTTCATCGCTGATGGACTACGTCTCTAGGTCCAGCTCCAATGAGGACCAGTCTTATTAGCCTTCAAAATGATTGAATGGGTACAAAATGCCTTCTTCACAACTACTACAAAGAGACTTAGGATTCGAAAAATAAGTCCTCTCACTCTCTAAAATCTCCCAAGAGTGGCTAAAAAACCTCTTACAAAATGAATAAAGCTTACAAAAAGCCTTTACAAAGGCATAATTGCATTATACTGTTCACTCTCCAAAAACCTTCAATGCCCCCTTCCAATGCCAAATTCCATTGTTTTTATAGCCCAAAGTTTCATAACTTATCCCCAAACTCAATGGGATTTACAAATATTTGATCCCAAACTTAATGGGATAATATCCATAGAAAATGGATAAAATATGGGTAAATCTCTATAAAATACTATTTTTTTATTATAAAAATATCAAGCAAATCCAAATATATATATATATATATACTATTTGAATTTGTTTAAATTTGAATCCAAATGGAGGCATGCCCAAATTGGGGGGATCAAATCGTCCCCAATTCAAACTTGAAACCAATATATTTATTTCCCATAACAAGTGGCAGATTTGGTGTAATGGTTAGGGTGTTGGCATTATGGGAGGAGGTCATGGGTTCAAACTCGTGGATCTCTCCCCATATCATTATTTTGTATGGCATGTGCTAATATGATAGTGTATATGTGTCAGTTCGTTGGGAGCTTGTCGATGTTATGGTTTGGATACCATTCAAGGAATAACATACACATGGGGCCCTCGGCTCGCCCGACATTTGCTAATACGATAGTGTATATGTGTCAGTTTGTTGGGAGCTTGTCGATGTTATGGTTTGGATACCATGTAAGGAATAACATACACATGGGGCCCTCGACCCGCCCCTTTTACAAAATGACCATCCAAACAACTTAAATAGGTTAAGCCACAAACCTCCTCCCATATCACTATTTTGTTTAGCATGTGATAATATGGTAGTGTATGTGTGTTGGTTCGTTGGGAGCTCGTTAGTGTTATGGTTTGGATACCATGCAAGGAACAACATACACATGGGTCCAAGGCCTTAGCCCTCAACTTGCCCCTTTTTCAAAATGACCATCCAAACAACTTAAATAGGTTAAGAAACAATCGGCGAAGGAGATGGCTAGGCAAATTTGGTGGAGTCTTAGGTGCAGAGGAGGTTGGGGGTTTGATCCTCCCCGATCCGATAAATTTTAATAAAACGAACCATAAGGTGGCCAACCTGATTGCCACGTGGCAACCTCTTGTTGGTCCACTTGAAACCAACTCTGCAAAGAACCCGCCACATGTTATCATGCGATAGGTCCAACTCACTTGCCATGTCACCTCCTTGATGACTGTACATGTTGATTGTGCATGCCACATGGCGCTATGTGGTGGTTCCATGTTAGCATCGTGCATGCCATGTGTCACCCTTGCATTGGTACCATGTGGCACCCCCTTTTTACCAACTTTACTTATTTTGTCGAAGGTTTAGAACTGAATAACTTTCACGTCTAGAGTCTATTTTGCATGGAACGAACATTTCTGGAAAGCTATCGCTGAGCCCTACGCAATTGCAAGCTTCTGCTTGCAATTTGAATACTTTAATTTTGATAGATCTTGAAGATTCTCTTGGATAACTCACCAAGTGCAATGCCAAACCAAGATAAGATACACCCCAAAGAAAAAAGCAACTTCTTCTTCTCTCCAATTAACCTCTTCTTCTCTCTCTTATGTACTTGCTTGGGTGAGTTGTATGTGCAAATGAAAGGTGCACTCTCTCTATTTATACACATCATGTGTGTGACCTTTTTCCCTAACTGGGTCAATTTGTTACTCTTACAGGGCCGACTTGTCTAGGGAGACTCAAAATAACATTTATATAATATTTCTTTTGCGTACTATTTGTTGGGTATATGTTATATTCTTTGCATGTGCATGTGGAGGGGAGGTGCGCATGTTAGCGCTTCGTCCAAAGATCCCTGCCAGCAAAATTTTTGGCTGGTTTTGGTTATTTTTGGGAATTTTATAAAAAAATATGTAACTTAATCCCAGTTAAGGGATTGGAGTCTATTTTCTAATATGGGTTAACGGATTAGGGTATTGGATGTTGCTAAATACCTATACTTTGTATTGTGAGGATTCATAACGATAATGAGAAAATAGGAGGTGTGGCTCCAATGTTTGTTGGTTTTCCTTGTTAAGGGTTTCCAGTGTAAATATTTGTGTTTATGTGTGAATGATGTGTTGTAATCTCTATTTTTGTTAAAAGAGTATGTATGCTTTGCTTCTATGCACAAGTTGAAAACTTACATGTGGTATTAGAGCTTGATTTTGGCATCAAGGGGATGCCTTTGTTGATAGGGGTTGGACGCAGTTGATAGATATTGGATCTGTGATAAACCTGGGTTAAGTGGGAACTTTACAGTGTTTATTTGTGCATTGAAAGAGAATGGCGAGCAGTTCGAGAATTAAAATCGAGAAATTTAATGCCCATAATTTTGAGTTATGGAAGCTCAAAATGGAGGATCTTCTTGTAGATCGGGAACAATGGATTGTCGTGGATCTAGGTACAAAACCGAATGAAATGTCACAAGAACATTGGGATAAATTAGAAAGAAGGGCGAAGAGTACAATACAATTGTGTTGATCAAACTATGTGTTGTTGAACGTATCTGGTGAATATAGTGCGGTAAAGCTTTGGGTGAAACTAGGGAGTTTGTATCAATCAAAATCCGTTGTGAACAAGTTTTTTATGCAAAAGAAACTGTTTCACCTCAAAATGGATGAAAATGACACTATAATAGAGCATCTGAATGTATACAATACTCTAGTAAGTTGGATAACCTCTGTTGTCATTAAAATGGCTATAAATAATATACATGTATTACATTATTGTGTTCTTTTCCAGATTCCTGGGACAACTTAATTGTTGCAATAAGTAGTGCTAGCCAAGCAACCTTCAAATTTGATGAAATAGTATCATCCCTGCTATTAGAAGAGACGAGGACAAAAACCATGGATAATCATAGCATGGATGTCTTGTCTACGAGAGGTCGCCCCCATGAGAGAAACAAAAATAAAGGAACTGGGGGGAGATCTAAATGTAAGGGTAGATCTAAATCCCCAAGTAAAGGAATAAGGAAGTGTTGGAAATGTGGTAAAGCTGGGCACTATAAAAAGGATTCCAGATCTAAGAATGTTGAGAAAGAAAAGGGATCTGAGTATACCCCTTCCACAGAGGCGAATAAATCCTCAGAAAAAGGAGAAGACGTGTACCTAGCTTCCACGGGAAATCATTGAGAAAACGATATATGGTTGATTGTCTCAGGTGCATCATGTCATATGACCCCTCATAGGGAGTGGTTCTGTGAATATGAAAAGTACAATGGAGGAGATGTTTACTTGGGAGACGATTCACTAACCAATATCATTGGAGGTGGTAGACTCAAGCAAAAACTGAAGGATGGAAGGATTAGAACTCTACCCGAAGTGCTACACATTCTGAATCTAGTAAGAAGCTTGATATCTGTCGGAAAGATGGATGTTGCAGGTGTAAATACTGTGTGTGGAGAAGGTGGTTACAAAATGGTTCGAGGATCAATGGTATTGATGAGGGGAGTTTAGTATGGAATTTTGCACAAACTATTGGGAAGAACCATCATTGATGAATGTAATAGTTTTGTTGTGCTTGAGGAAATAGGTAAAGATGACATAAGCCTGACTGCATCTGGAGGAAATACAATGCTATGGCATCAAATATTGGGGCATATCAAAGAAAAGGGTCTTTGAGAATTACAAGGTAAAGGTATGGTTGAAGGTATGACTGATTGCACTATGGATTTTGATTTTTGTGAACATTGCATATATGGAAAACAAAATCAAGTAAGATTTGCATCTGGTGCTATAAGAGCAAAGGGAAATCTAGAATTAATACATAGTGATGTGTTTGGACATGTTCGTGTTCCATCATTAGGAAAATCCATGTATTATGTTTCATTTATAGATGATTTCTTAAGGAACACATGGATCTAATTCCTTCGAAAGAAATCTGAAGTATTTGCTAAGTTTGAAGAATTTAAGGCTCTCGTAGAAAATCAGTCAAAAAAGAAAATAAAGGTATTGAGGATAGATAACGGTGGAGAGTTTTGCGGGAATAAATTCAAGGATTTATGTAAGAAGTGTGGTATAACAAGGAAGAATACTACTCCGTATACACCTCAACATAATGGATTTGTTGAGAGGATGAATAGGACGTTGATGGAAAAGGAAAGGAACATGCTAAGTAGTCTTGGGATAGGACAAGAATTATGGGAAGAAGTAGTGAAGACAACATGTTACTTATTAAATCGGTCACCCACATCAACATTGATTGATAAAAATCCACAAGTGGTATGGACTGGTAAGAAACCATTTATTAAGCATATGAAAGTTTTTGGATGTGATGCTTATGTACATGTTCCAAAGGAGAAAAGGAGCAAGTTGGATAACAAACCTGAGAAGTGTATCTTTATTGTGTATAAATATGGTATGAAAGGTTATAAGCTTTGGAATCTTGTAACTAAGAAGACTGTTTACAGTCAAGATATTGTGTTTAGAGAGGTCAAAGAAGTCCCCAGATAGGAAGTGAATCCAATGGAAAAGGAAACATAGAAAATAGAGTTAGAGTTAGAGTTAGAAGGTGAAGAATCTGACGCAACAGAAGAAGAAGAACCTCATACCCCAGTTTTGAGGAGATCATCTCGAGAAAGAAGGGAAGCAAACAGGTATTCCCCTCTTGATTTTCGCTCTCATTTTTCTTTGTCTATTACTGATGATGATCTTATAAATGTGAAGGAAGTTGTTGATTTAGAGGATAGCGATCTCTGGAAAAATGCCATGGTTGAAGAAATGGATGCCTTGGAAAAAACGAAGCTTGGAATCTAGTCCAGTTACTAGCTGGAAGAAAAGTCGGTGGGAGCAAATGGTTGTTTAAAAAGAAGTTGAATGCAGAAGGTAAAGTGGATAAGTACAAATCCCGTTTGGTATCAAAGGGATATTCTTAGGTAAAGGGAATTTATTTTGGTGAAATATTTTTCTCCAGTTGCAAAATTAACTTCTATTATATTTCTAATTTCTATTGTTGATGCTTTTGATCTTGAAGTAGAGCAGATGGATGTGAAGACAACATTCTTACATGGGGATCTGGAAGAAGAAATATACATGAAACAACCAGAAGGGTTCATAGTAAAGGGAAAGAAAGAATTGGTATGTCAACTAAAGAAGTCTATTTATGGTATAAAGCAATCTCCAAGGATGTGGTACCAAAAGTTTGACACATACATACTTGAATTGGGGTTTGTGAGAAGCAAAGTTGATCACTGTGTATACTCCAAATAGGTTGATGATCATTTCAATAACATAGTATTGTATGTTGATGACATGATGCTGATTGGAAACAACAAAGATGTTATAAAGGAGGTGAAGTCTCACTTGTCCTCCAAATTTGATACGAAAGATCTCGGTGTTGCAAAATTAATTCTGGGAATGGAGATAAGAAGAGATCGTGCAAACAAGATAACCAGTTTAACTAAAAGAAAATATGTTGAGACAGTACTACATAGATTTAACATGCAGGAAAGCAAGCCGGTCAAGGTTCCTATTCATGTAGGTGTAAAGTTATTTGTAGATCAATGTCCCAAGACACATGAACAAGAAGAAGACATGCCACGAGTTCCATATGCCAGTGCAGTTGGTAGTTTGATGTATGCAATGGTCTGTACCAGACCAGACATTTCTCATGCAGTGGGAGTTTTGAGAAGATATATGTCAAAACCAGGAAAGGAGCATTAGACAGTTATAAAGAGGGCCTTCAAATGTTTGTGTGGCACCACAGATTATGCAATCTACTACCAAGGAAGAACTAGACCATACATAGTAATAAATGTACATGGTTTTTTTTATGCAAACTGGGTTGTATTAAATTGAGCACATAGATCTGTGAACAAACACACAACTCACAAGATAGATCACACAATTTACTCAACAATTGAAGAATGAAACAGTGCAAAAATAGCTTGCAACTTTGAATGCTTTCATTAATCAAAAAATAATTAGATGGTCAATTACAATGTAATACAATGGCTAAATAGCCACATGCAATTCGAATCCACGTGAGGAAATTTGAATTGATTAGACTCTACTTGACTGTAGGTATCTAAGACCTTGTCTAAATCATTATCGGAGGACTCAATAGTCAACTAACCTTGTCTAGATCATTATCGGAGTTCATCGGAGTTCTAAAACACAACTCAAGTGTCTAATTCAGTGTTAATTGAGGATAACTAACTATGGTAGGTGAGGAATGCGCCTCTCCTGCATACAGCCATATAAACCTAGCGCTAACTGAATGTAGAGGACTAGAACTGAATGTAACTAACTCCTAACTTAGCTTGACTAGTCACCAACTCAACTCAACTGACCTTGGTTGCTATCAACATTCCCAATGGATTGTAGGGATTGGTCTAGGAGGATCCTAAGCTGATGCATGCAAGTGCAATCAATGGCAGTAGGCCTCAATTAGTGTTCCCCACACTTTAGTAACTGAAACATGTGCCCCAATTAGGCCAAGTGGACCCAATGGTGCTAGTGACTAAAAATAGACTGGATGGACTCCCGATTTAGACATGACTCCTGATTTAGACATATGACCAAATTGGACAAGGGAGGATTAATAATCCTAACACCCCCCCTGAATGCTAACTTGGACAATCTGTGGGCCCTGGTAACTAAGACCATAGGTCACCCATTACATCAAGTAGAGTAAAGTAATTACTCAATACAAGGAGCTGGGGGAAAAACCACATGGGAAAAAAGCCCCCCTTCTATCTAAGCAGATAGAATCTGGATTCAAGTTTGAAAAACTGGGAAATATGTTGCTGCAACCTTCATCTATGTGATGTAGCGAAGCAACATGAATGGTGTTTTGTGCACAGGTGTTCTGGGGCCTGGCATGTAGACTTCTCCTTCTTGTCCCAAAATGTTTATGGAAGGAAGGAGGAATGTAACCTTTGCCTCTTTCTAGCTGAAGGGGTGTATGATCCACTTTATTCTCCTGAAGGCAGTGTGACTAATCAGACCTTGCCATGTGACATCTTACAGGAAATTTGTTGCATCTCTCTGAAGGAGGTAATATTGCATGGCATAGCGCAAGCTTCTCTGTCTTCTAAATGTCAGACCGATTTCTAGTCATCTTCCTAGCTTTCTACTTGGAAGTAGGGACTGAATCTGAATCTAAATGAATCTTAATCTCATGAATTGATACAATTGGTTTTGCAATACTAGTGGAAACTACAAGAGAAGGATATGAAATGTTTTTACCTTCCCTTTGAGAGTGCACTGGTTCTGAAAAAGGCATGAAGTGTGAGAACTCATATGCCTTGGAGGCATGATTTGCAACACCCTTTGCTATGATGTTCCCAGTAGAGATATCCGTGATCTCCATTGAGTCAAGACCAAAAATCACTTGCTTTGCAGATCTAGTATGAGTCATCTGGTACACAAATAACATATTTGAAGCTAGGGAGGGGACATAGAGCACATCTTTGAACCTTCCATGTTCAAGCTTGATAGAGCTCTTCCCTTTGGTTTGAACTTTACTGTTATTGCCCGGTTGAATACTAGGACCATAAAAATACTGTAAAGAAGAGAATGATTCTCTGGATGCAACCATATGATTGGGAGCTCCAGAATAAATAAGGAAGACATGTGCTGTTGAGCAGTTGGCCTTCTGTGCATGACCTCTTTCGAAGTAATCTTCAGTCTCTTATGCTTGGTTATCCTTCCTTGTGCTAGCAGGTGCAATAATGTTATGTTTCTGAAGAGTCATTTCATCAATTTTTCTTCTCATGCAGGAGCTATCTAGATGAAAGCCCTTTCCACAGTAGGAATAAAGGGTCTTCCCTTTTCCTTTCTTCTTGCTTCTCTTCGAACCTGAAGGTTCATTTGGCTGCTCTCTCTTCACAGGAGACTCATCTCTTTGCTTCCCTTTATCATTCACTACCTTAGGTCCTCCTGCAACCAGTGCTTGATCTCTGGAAGATCGAATGATCCCCATTTGGATCAACTTGTCATGCTCATGAGAGAGAGATTCAATGAAAGCATCAAGAGTGGGCATCTTCCAATTTGGAGTGGTGAGCTTCAATGTTTGAAAAGTTGATGAAAATATTAAGTAGTCTGCACTGAGTTTTGAGAGAATGGTAAGGATGAGTTGATCATCCTCCTTCTCAACCTCGCATAGCTTCAATTGGAATCTCAGGTTCTTGAATTTTGTGAATAATTCATTTAGTGTCCCAAAGTTGGATGGATGAAGAGAGATGAGCTCATTCTCTAGTTGATGGACCCTCTTCTCATCCTGCTTATCAAATAAGGAGGCAATATTTTCCCAAATTTCCTTGGGAATCTTCAATCCCTCGATGTGGAAGAGAAGATCTCAAGAGATTGAGAAAGACAAGCATCCATAGGCTTCATCGAGCCTATTTCAATACTTTTCTTTGTCATGATTAAGAATTGGCTCTGCCTCTTGCTCCATTATGAGTTTGAAGAGATGCTTCATGCGAAGATGGTTCTCCATGTCCTCCTTCCACTGGTGGTAGTTGAAGGAAGTGAGCTGCTCTATTAGAGGAGCCATTTTGAGTGCAGAGAAAATGACTGAGCTGCTGTAGCTAATGCAGTGAGGAGAAAGAGTTGCTTGTAGAGAATGCAGTGAGAAGAACTGATAACCTGTAAATCACACAATCAAACAGACAAAATAAGGTCGATTACCTGCACATTTCAGGTTTTCATCACACCCAGCATAATTGATCAAGCAAGCTTGATCAACAATTCCTTAACTTGGGATATTAAGTGGTAAATCTTCTGCTTCTAGTGCATAGTAGGAATGGAGCAAATTGCTCAAAAAAATGATCTAGCTGGAGATCTGAGGAGGATAAGTGCCTTGTCCACTGAGGCTCTGATACCATATTAAATTAAGCACATAGATCTGTGGACAAACACACAACTCACAAGATAGATTACACAATTTACTCAGCAATTGAAGAATGAAACAGTGCAAAAATGGCTTGCAACTGTGAATGCTTTCATTAATAAAAAAAGTAATTAGATGATCAATTACAATGTAATACAATGGATAAATAGCCACATGTAATTCGAATCCACATGAGGAAATTCAAATTGATTAGACTCTACTTGACTGTAGGTAACTAAGACCTTGTCTAAATCATTATCGGAGGACTCAATAGTTAACTGACCTTGTCTGAATCATTATCGGAGTTCATCAGAGTCCCAAAACACAACTCAAGTGTCTAATTCCGTGTTAACTAAGGCTAACTGACTGTGGTAGGTGAGGAATGCACCTCTCCTGCATACAACCATGCAAACCTAACGCTAACTAAATGTAGAGGACTAGAACTTAATGCAACTGACTCCTAACTTAGCTTGACTAGTCACCAACTCAACTCAACTGACCTTGGTTGGTATCGGCACTCCCAATGGCTCCTAAATTATAGGGATTGATCTAGGAGGCTCCTAAACTGATGCATGCAAGTGCAATCAGTGGCAGTAGGCCTCAATTAGTGTTCCCCACACTTTAGTAGCTGAAACATGTGCCCCAATAAGGCTAAGTGGACCTAATGGTGCTAGTGACTAAAAATAGACTCGATGGACTCCTGATTTAGACATGACTCCTGATTTAAACATATGACCAAATTGGACAAGGGAGTATTAATAATCCTAACAGGTTGGAGATCTTGATCGTAGAAGATCTACAAGTGGGTATGTGTTTAACCTATTTGTAGGAGCTATCAGTTGGATGAGCAAGAGACAAGTTGTAGTTGCACTCTCAACTACAAAAGCTGGATACGTGGAAGCCACTCCTGCAAGCAAAGAAGTTGTATGGTTGCAAATATTATGTTTAGGTATTGGGTTTGTACATAAAGTTGTAAGGTTAGATTGCGATAGCCAAAGAGCAATCTTCCTGGTAAAGAACCCTGCTTATCATGCTAAGACAAAGCATATTGATGTGCAATATCACTTTGTGAGAGATATGGTTGAAGACAAGAAGGTGTTGCTAGAGAAGGTTGACACCTTGAAAAATGTTACAGACTCATTGACAAAGTTTGTTAGTACAGATAAGTTCTCTTGCTGTAGAGAATATATGGGCATTGATGCCCTTAACCTATGACTTTATGAGTACATGACTCATTGTTATGCAAAGGAAATAACAAGTGGGATAATGTTGGGTATATGTTATATTATTTGCATGTGCGCGTGGAGGGGAGGTGCGCATGTGAGTGTTTCGTCTGACGATCCCTGTCGGCAAAAATTTTGGTTGTTTTTGGCTATTTTTGGAAATTATATAAAAAATATGTAACTTAATCCCAATTAAGGGACTGGAGACTATTTTCTAAGATGGGTTAACAAATTAGGTATTGGATGCTGCTGAATACATATATTTTGTATTGCGAGGATGTTGTTGAATACATATATTTTGTATTGCAAGGATTCATAATGATAATGAGAAAATAGGAGTTGTGGCTCCAATGTTTGTTGTTTTTCTTGATTAAGGGTTTCCAGCGTAAATCTCTGTGTTTATGTATGAATGATGTGTTGTAATCACTATTTTGTTAAAAATAATCTGTATGCTTTTCTTCTCTACACAGGTTTAAAACTTACAATATTGACCTGACTTAAAATGGAAGGTTTAGATTGGTTCTTACAAAACTTTTACATGACCAATAACATCAATAACATCTCCTCAAGGAGGTACAACAATAATACAATAAAAGTACAATAAGAATATCTTATGAAGTTACACAATATTAAACATATATATGGTAAGGACTTACTTTCTGTAACTATTTTCTTCTTAAACTATAACTCCAAACAACCATCTATAGTCCTTTTTCCAATTTTTTTCCTCTTCACTAACCATCTTCTGACATTCCTCCCATAATAGTTTTTTGAAATGACATTATATCAATATGTAAGTTATATTCTAATTTGCATTATTACAAAGAGCACATCTTCATAGCTTGCCAAGCTCTTTTTTTCACTGCTATCCTAATCACAACTTTACTAGAAAGAGCTAACCACATAAATAATTGTTTTCTTTTTAGAAGGATTTTATTTTCCATATAGAATTCCACTACCACGTATGTTCCCCTCCTTCAAATTCTATAGGCATTGCCTTGTATCCTAGTTTTACAATGTGTAATGTCTCGATTTCAACCCTTTAGACGTCTTGGATCTAATTATGTGTATCTTGTAAGTGGTGTAAACATGTAATTTTTATAGATTTTCCACGGTAATTCTGGAAGTTTATAAATATTATTTTTGAAAATCAATAAAAGAACCAATGTTTATTGATTGAGAAAGAACATTTAAGGGGCCATGAGTCCACTAGATATGAGAGACAAGGTTTTCTAAGAAATTGATTGTTAATCCTAGCTATGTAACGTCCCCATACCCCGTAATGAGGAATTATTAAATAATGTGCTTCAATAACCCTTGTTCTCCCTTCAAAACAAAGACCATGGATGTTAACACAGTCTTCAACATTCATTACCAGGATTAGAACCATTGTAATAGTCGTTCTGCCTTTGACAGATCTTTTCTGCGACCGAAAATACCTTTTCCACACTGCACTTGTCCTTTCTGCCTTCCGCTCTACGGAACTCGGGACACAAAACCACGACGGAACATTAACCTTTCACCTTTCCACAAGGAGCTTGGAAATAAGAGAATCAACACTCAACGAAAACCTTTGGCTACTTTTTTGCCTTCTGCCTTCTGCCCTTCCATCTTCTGCCTTCGGAACTCGAAAGAACAACTTTCGACGAAATCCTCTATCCATGGTTCTGCCTTCCGCATTCTGCCTTTCTTCCCTCCAGTTCAGAACTCAGGAATCAGAAAACTAACTTTTACGTCAATCTTTTTCCCATTTTTTGCCTCCCGCCTTTCGTAGGCGGATTTCGAGGTGCGGAAAATACACTTTTGCCTTGGAATTTTCGGCTCTTTTCCACTTTTTCCTTTTCGCCTTCCGTACTATGGATTTCGGAAGTTAGAAACTCCAACATTCTGCATTGCTCCTTTTCCTGTTTCCCACCTTCCGCAGGCGGATCGTGGGTGCAAAAACACTAAGTCTTACCTTCAACTTAGCTGCATTTCGGACCGTGTAACCAGGCTTCTAACCTCCATGATCATGAGAAGAATGCATTGAAACATACAAGGAAAATATAGATGTAAATGCACGAACATTCATCAACAATCAAATCTACTGAACATTAAGACGCATTCATCATATTCATTCATAAGCAAATACATTGCATAAACAGAATAACAAAGATACTTATCTTTGAAGATGATGTTATCCCGCAACTATCTATGCTGCTGAAACGTGCCACCCAACCATATGCCAGTTGTGTTCATCAATCTCTCAAGGCAAATGCCACCCCTGAGCTGGGCATGATTTCCACAAGGAACTAGGGAACAACAGACTCACAGACAACTAGGTCATAACACACACAGTCAAGCCAACCTTTAGTTGGGTTTATCATATTGTCTAGCCAAGCCAACACTGTGTTGCATTTATCAGGCTGTAGGCTTACAAGCCAAACATATGGGTTTCATAGGTTATATAGCCAAGCCATCTCACTGTTGGGTTCATAGGATATTCATCCAAGCCAGCATGACCAAATGCAGAACAAGACACAACCAAGCCAAGATCCAATTGGGTTTATCAGGCTCCCCAGGCAAGCCAATATACAATTGGGCTTTCACAGGCTGTCAGCCAAGCCAATCTCCTTTGGGTATATTAGGATGATAAGGTGGGGGAAAGGTAGAATGACTAAGCTAGAGGCACATTGAAGAGCTAGGGACACCTCCACCAAATCTATCTGGCTTGGCATCCACATTACCTGCACCCCAACACAAGGAAGCATCCCCTTCTCTGCTACACAGTCCCTGAGGTTATGCCTTCCCTTACAGTTCTCTTTAGGGTGTGTAGTGAAGATTCACCAGCCACTCTTATCTTTTCATGAGGTTCCTCTCTGCACTAGGTTTATCAAGCCCATTCCTCATCTCATCCACTCCTAAGTATTGCATACAGTTCAGACCCAAACCAGGGTGCACATCACAACAAACCACAGGGAAACATAGTAACACATGCTCCACTATATAACATAGAGTAACAAGTTTGCAGACCACTCTGTAATCCAATGTAGTTTAGGATAACATTGTAACACATAGCCAGGGTTTCATACACTATGTAACACAGGGCAAACATTGCAGAACCACCTTCCCCAACTCAAGGTAGTGAACAACAATGCACAATCAATTGGATCCATTGCGAGAGTGGTATAATGGAATGTAATGACCACAATGTTCAGATGAAGACTAGGTTGACAGATTAGGCACGTAATTTCTGGTTTTACTTGCTTCAGAAGAAAGAACACAGGCTCTACAGAGTGCAGGCTTGTTTAGTCATAAAAGCGATTACCACGCCTTGCTCTGCCCAAGGCATTAACTGTCTCAACCAATTTCCTGCAAGAAAATTGAATAATTGAGTACCTGGAATGAGCCAAGGTGGACAAACTAACGAACGGGTAACTTTTGAACAAATCTACGGTTGAGATCGACCATCAAATAGATCAATGGTGCACAATGATTTCATTGATTTAACTAGAGAGACTTAACAAACTTTTCTTGTGCGTGAAATTTCAATGAAATCTACCTCATCAAGTTTGGAGTCCACCATTGATCTGGTGGGGACACAGATCCAACGGTCAACAGGATTTTGCTGATTCAACTAGCGTGTTGTTTAACATTAGCTAGCGGGAACGCAAATTCTTATGCAAAAGGGTGCATTTTGTCTTACGTTCCTCGGGCGACTTGGACAACAAATCAACAAAGGATTCTCCGCTGATTAGATTGGGTTTTGTGAGGATTGGACCCGCAATCACTCACTTGGAATTTGCTGGTTTAGTCCCTCTCTGTTCCTCTCTGAAATCATGCCCCCATCTCTTTCACGTTTGTAGTGCATAGCTAGCTATGGTTTTTTATAAAATTGTGTGTATTTACATGATATTCAAAATGCTATGTGCTTGACCAACACAATGAACCATAGGCATCAATATTGATCACCTATACAAAAAAATACCAATTAATGGTAGGGCCTTGGCCTTGAGCTCCTTGGCATGATTTTCATCCCATATATACATCATGTACAATTTAATACCTTGGGGTCAAAACTGGAGAATTACATTCCCCTCCCCCTTGGGGTCAAAATCGAGGTGTTACAGCCCCCCCCCTTGATTAGCACTATCCTCATTGCTTTACAAAATTGAACAAATATGGATGTGCTAATTGCATGGCATCCTACAACTCCCACGTAGCCTCATCAGGACTGTAGTGCTCCCATTGCACCTTTACTTGTCCAACGGCTTAATTTCGGAGCACTATGACCTTCCTGTCGAGGATGCGCAATGGCTCGATTTGGAACTCTCCCTCAGGTTCTACATGAATCACATCCCAATTTATCGCATGGTTAGGATCATGTACATATTTCTTAAGCAGAGAAACATGAAAAACATTATGAGCTCTAGCGCTAGCAGGAAATGCAAGTCTATATGCAACTGGCCCTATTCTTTCAAGCACTTCAAAAGGCCCACAATATCTAGGTGACAGTTTGGCACAACTTCGAAGCTTCAAGGAACTCTTCCTTTCCCCCACTCTAAGGTAAACATGATCCCCAACACTGAACTCTCTGTGCACTCTATGCTTGTATGCATAACTTTTCTGTTTGTCCTGGGCTGCTTTAAGATTATGTCTGATCTTTGCAACCTATTGCTCCATTTCTTTGAGCAAATCTAGACCAAGCACAATCCTGTTCATTGGATTATCCCATGTCACTAGTGTCCTACACCTTCTTCCATACAAAGCTTCATATGGAGTCATCCCTAAGGATGCTTGATGCCCATTATTATAGGAAAATTCTACCAAGTGTAAATGATTTTCCCACTCAGATGGTTTGTCCATCACATACATGCGAAGCATGTCTTCCAGCACTTGATTCACTCTTTGTGTCTGACCATCAGTCTGAGGATGGTAGGCAGTGTTGAAGTTCAACTTTGTACCCAAATATGCAAACAAACCCTTCCAAAAATTGGAAGTGAACTTAGGATCCCTGTCAGAGACTATTGCCTTAGGCAATCCATGCAATCTGAAAAATTCCTTCATGAATATTTTTGCAATGGCATCAACTTTTTATGTGGATTTAACCGGTATAAAATGTGATTCCTTTGTCAACTTGTCCACCACAACAATGATGGAATCATGTTGTCTCCAAGTCGTTGGAAATATTGTAATAAAACCCATGGAAACAACTTCCCATTTCCATTCTAGAACTGGCAAAGGCCGCAACAAACCTGTTGGGTGCTGATGCTCAACCTTCACATGCTAACATTTCATGCACTTTGACATATACTCAGCAATGTCCTTTTTCATTCCTAGCAAAAAATACTCCTTTCTGAACAATTAATAATAAACGATTTTTTATCATGATTTTTTGAAAAAAATTTCCTCCAGGAACGCATTCAATTTTTTGAAAGTCGTGAGGCTCTTCTTAGCCGTTCTGTCTCTGGCTTGTTGGTGTTTTGGCTGCTGAAGGCACCATTGGGCCTCTAGGTTCTCTTCCTTTTGCTTAGATATTATTGGAGCTGGTTCCAAGGTGGCTCCAAGAAGTTTCTCTCTTCACTGAAGTCTCTCCCCGAAGGTTTTGCTAGTGGATCCCAATTTGAAGAAGGTAGTTCATTTGAGTTCGTTATTCTTTCCTTTGCAGGGTGTTGCAGTTAGTGCAGGATTCATGGATGCTATTGGATCAGCTCATCTAGGCTCCTTCTAGGAGACTGTCAACATCTTGGAATTTCTAGCAGGTTGGCTTGCAGTCTGGTTTGGGATCAGAACGTATGAATTCTGGTGAGATTCCTCCTCTTCCTCCTAACCTCGAAGCCTTCAAGAGACTGATTGCTTCCTGTGGCAAGAGGAAAGGGGGCCCTTCCCAAAAAATTGTCAAGAAAGTAGATATTCCTTCGGTGGAGTTCCTGCTGACTGGACCTACCGTTCGACATTAAACCTGGTTGAGAGTGGACTCATCGGTCTTTGACCTTCTCCAAAGTCCATTGATGGCTGGGTGCAGAGGAACTGGAGGTCGTTAGTTTATGAGGAAATATGAAGTCATATCATCGGAAGAGGTTACTATGTTTTTGTCTTTGATGTTGCAGAGGACAAAGATCTGATCTTTCGTAATGGCCCTTATTTCATGGGTCCTCAGGGACTCTACTTGAACAAGTGGACTCCTAACTTTGATCCCTCTCAAAACGTCTCGTCTGTTGTTCCTGTTTGGGTTCGTCTCCCGCATCTTCCTTTGCACGGTTGGAGCTATTAATCCCTCAAAACCATAGGGAACAAGCTTGGTAAATACATTGATAGAGATGATAGGGAAGATCAATATGCTTGTGCTAGAATATGTGTCTAAGTTCACCCGAAGATAGGCTTTCCTGAGGCAATAAAGTTGATAGTAGCAGAGTGGTCTCACATTCAGGAGTTGGATTATGAACAAATTCTCTTCAAATGCAAATTCTACCAAGGTTATGGTCATTTTGCCCAAAACTGTAAAAAAATCAGAGGAGGAAAATGCAATTGTGAAAGACGATCAATGGACCCAAGTCCAAAAAGCAGGAAACTCCAATCAAGGGCCTAGGAAGAAAGGTAATGGAAAATCTGTGAATGGTGATGCTGGGAAATCTCAGGTTTATGGCCTACCCAAAGCTCCTTCAAATCCATTTGCAGTGCTTTCTCCTCCAGAATATTTCCTTGAAGAAGGTGAAGTGCGAAAATCCGAAGAGCATGAGTTGGAGTCTGAAGTCATTTCAACACCTCTAGAACAAGTTGGCCCATCTCCTTTTGGAGAAGGCGTCCTTTCTCTTCCCATTTATGCTAGCCCTCCTCCTTATTCGATTCATGGGGAAGGAGGCCTCTCTCACTCTCCCATTTGTTCCAGCTCTCCTCCTTCTTATGCAGATATAACAAGGAAGAAGTAACTTGTTAGTTTTGGATCTTCTGAAGATGACACTTTTGAGCAACATTCCAAAAAAGGTAGGAAGTCAAAGAAGGAGATTCGCGAAGAAGAGGCTAAGAGGCTAAAGGTGCAAGGAACTCAGTCTACTCTCAAAATGTCCTATGGGAGGAATAAGAGAACTATGCCCCCAAAGGGAGTTAATACTCCCTCTCACTTGGGTAAGTAATGCAAGTCACCTCTTGGAATGATAGGGGATTGGGGAATCCTCTCAAAGTCGAAGCAGTAAAATATTTAATGAAAATGGTTCCTTCTGAAATCCTACTTCTCTAAGAGACAAAGATCGAGGAGGAATCCCTTCTTCTCATCAGTAAAAATAAATGGAAACTAACCGTTGGCAAAGCTGTTAGTGCTAGAGGTTCCTGTGGTGGTTTAGCTACTCTTTGGAGTGCTGAGAAATTCCAGTTAAAAAATTGGTTTGTCACACAGCATTGGATATATTTAGAGCTCTTCCATCTCTCCAGTAAGATATCTTATGCCCTCTTTAATCTCTATGTTCCTGTTAATTACTTAGAAAAGCAAAAATGTTGGAGAACGATTTATGAATTCCTAGAGTCCAATTCCCCTGTCAACATTATAATAGCTAGTGATCTAAATATTACTCTAGCCCCGAATGAGAAAAAAGGTGGGCATTGTGGAAAGGATTTTATGTAAGATTCGGTTGTAGAATTGATCCAAGTCTGGGATTTAATAGATTTAAAACCAAAAATAGGGTGTTTCATGTGGTCCAATCACAGAGTGGGCATCGCAGGCATCTCTGCTAGGCTGGACTGATTCCTTGTTCATAGCATGCTGATCATGTTGATGGATGGCAAAACCATAATCTCTTCAAAAATTCTTCCTAAGCTCACGTCCGATCATCATCCTATCTCTCTGCAGTTTGAGAAAGAAGAGGAACTTAGTCCAATACCATTTGGGTTCAGTCCACTGTGGATTGAGAGAAGCGGGTTTATGGACATTGTTTCCTAGGCTTGGTCTATTTATGTTGCTGACTCTCCCAATTTTGTCTTTGAACAGGAATTAAAAAACACTAAGATTGCGTTGAAACAATGGGTCAAATCTCCACTCTCTACTCCAACGTCTAGCAGAATGGAAAACGTGGCTGAGTTATTTGCTATTCAAATTGGCATGGAAGATAGAGAAACAAACTCTTCTAAAAAATCCCAGGATAAATTTGCCCAGTATAAAACCACTCAATCTTTCATGCATGAGGAGGAACATCTCAGGTTGAATTCTAGATGTCTCTGGCTGAAGGCAGGAGACAATAACACTGCTTTCTTTCATCATCAGTGTAGGGCTAGGCTCTCCCGAAATCACATTTCAAAAATCACCACCGGTGATGGGGTCATTATTAAAGGTCAAGATCTCCTCAAACAATTAGCGAGTAGAAATTTCAAAATTCTGTTTCAAGATGATGGTCTTATTGATCAGGAAGTGTCATCTGAATTTCTGGATAATGTACCTTCTCTTGTTAATGCAGAGGACAATCATTCCTTATGGAAACCCTTCTCGGAAAAAGAAATTGTTGATGTTATTTGGTCTATGGAGTCTGATAAAGCTCCTGGGCTGGATGGCTTTTCAATTCACTTTTATAAAGTTTGTTGGCCAATTATCAAATTAGATCTTCTCTATCTGGTGTCTGCCTTCCAGAAAAAAGCCAACGTGGGAGGGAGGACCAACTCTACTTTCCTCGCCCTTATCCCAAAGGAGATTAACCCCTCTTCCTTTGATAGGTTTCGTCCGATTTCGCTGTGTAATGCATCATATAAGATTCTGGCAAAACTCCTCGCTAACAAATTAAAAATTTTGCTTGGAAATTTGATCTCTCGACTCCAGGGGGGATTTGTCAAAGGCAGACATCTTGTGGACAATCTCATACAAGTTCAAGAAGATCTTCATTCAAGCTTTCAAAGAAAGGAGAAAGGTATTTTAATAAAGTTGGATATGAAAAACGCCTTCGATCGAGTAAAGCTTCCCTTCCTTTATGATGTTGTGCTCTCTTTCGGATTTTGCTCTGAATTTGTAAATATGATCAATGCATGTACATATATGCCTTGGATAACACCATTAGTTAATGGTAGACCCTCTGAATTTTTCAAAGCAACTAGAGGTCTTCGGCAAGACTGTCCGTTATCCCCTTTCCTTTACATCCTAATGGCTGAAACTCTCAGAAGGAAGCTCATAGCAGAAAAGGAAGCTGGGTATATTATGGGCATTAAGATTGCTAGGGGTGTGGATCCAATCAACCATGCACTTTTCATTGATGATTCTCTTCTTCTTGGACAAGCCTCATTGAAGATCGCTCATGCCTTTAATGTTATTCTACAAAAAATATGCCTAATCTCAGGAGCTTTGATAAATAAAAACAAAAGCGTTGTATATGGCTGGAATGTTGATCACTCGGCCATCCTTCAAATAATAGACTGCATGGGATTTCCTGGCTTTGACAAGTGGGAGAAGATAAGGTATTTGGGGCTCCCATTAACCCTTGGCCCGTCCTCTCCTTCTCTTTGGCTTGATGTGCTGGCTAAGTTAAAGGGAAAAATTGCTTCCTGGGGTGGCTAGTGGTTAACCAAGTATGGGAAATTAATCTTGATTAAATCATTACTTTCAGCTTTCCTAATTTTTCAATCCCCTCCGATGCTAGCCCTAAAGTCTATCTCGGTCCATATCTCTAAACTTTTGAGAGATTTTCTCTGGAACG
This sequence comes from Pseudotsuga menziesii, assembly GCA_001517045.1. Taxonomy (NCBI): domain Eukaryota; kingdom Viridiplantae; phylum Streptophyta; class Pinopsida; order Pinales; family Pinaceae; genus Pseudotsuga; species Pseudotsuga menziesii. Next base: position 364,296 of record LPNX010440302.1, read on the forward strand.
GCCAAAGGGTGGCCAAAACAAGATGCACCTGGTAAGCTGGGATGTGCTTAAGCGTCCCTTGTTACAAGGTGGCCTTCAAATTCGTGATCCTAGTCTGGCTAATTTGGCGATGAGTGGCAAGTTGATTTGGAAGCTATTCAAGGACAGAAAGCATCCTGTTAGTAGGATTTTCCAGATGAAATATCTACACGGGGGCTCTTTGAGAAAGGTTACCTCGGTTAATACTCCAATAGGCTCTGCTATCTGGAACTCCTGTAGAAAAGGGTTTAATTTCTTTAAGCTACAACTCTTTAGATCCCTGGGCAATGGGAAGAGGATCTATCTTTGGGAGGATAATATTTCTGGGCACCCTCCTCTCTCCAATAATTCTTAGTTATCAGATATAATGAATTTTAAGGAATAAAGGTTTGCTTCGTTTGGCAGATATTTGCTCTTGGGATAGAGATGGAAATTGGGTTGGATGGTCATTCCCCGATCTTCCTGCTTGTCTTACTATCCAATTTTTTTTGTTGCTCTCCTCTCTAACTGGTCTCGCTCCCGTCTATATCTCTCAAAAATATTGCTAAGGATGGGGTTCGGAAGGATATTACACTATAGCCAAAGGTTTCAAGTCTTTGCAAGTAGCTCACTCCTCTTGTTTTTCTCTAGAGATCTGGAAAACTGTATGGTATTCTCATTGCCTACCGAAAGTAAATTTTTTTACTTGGTTACTTCTTAATAACAAGATTTTGACAAGCAATAATCTCTTAAAAAGAGGATTCAATGGCCTTTTTCACTGCTATTTCTGCAAATCAGCTATGGAGTCAGCTGATCGCCTTCTTGTAGATTGTGAATTTTCTAATTGTGTTTGGGCCCATGTCCTTCTGGAATCGTAGATCTTGTTTCGAATTCAACATTCAGTAAAATCGTGTTACTTTTCATGGCATGGTCGGCATCCACTGAAATCAAAATCTATAATTTTGCACTCCAATTGGCATTCGATTTTGAAAATGACGTGGTGGTCAATTTGGTTATCATGAAACCACTGCATTTTCAATGAACATCGGTTGTTTCCACAAACTGTAGCCTTCAACGCCTTATCCTTATTTTTCGAGTCTATAGGACAATCGAAGTCCTCTTTGTCATTATCGTGGCTAGGTTCAAATTATAAAACTGTGAATAATACGTTGAGTGGTGAAAATCCTGTCAGCCTTCCCTCCTGGACGTTTCGTGGGAATTCTGAAGCTTTAAATTCTTTTTGGATGAATTCTCCCTCAACAATTTTTTTTTTGATGGTGCTTCCAAGGGGAACCTGGGAGACTTCAGAGTGCGGGGTTTGGTCTTCTCTCCAGACAGATTGTCCTCTTTCAGTTTCAGCTGGGGGCTTGGCTCCATGTCCAATAATCAGGATGAAAGCTACAACCTTATTTTTGCAAGTCAGTTGGTAAAGGAAAAAAGATATAAGTCTGTCCAAATCTATGGAGATTCTGAGCTGCTGATAAAAGCACTAAATTCATCTCATAGCCTAAATAATTATGCTCTAAATTCAATTCTGCAGTGAATCGAGATTATATTGAAAGTTTTCGATAAGTCTGACTCTTTCCACATTCTTCGAGATCAAAATAAATTAGCAGATGCTCTGGCTAACAAAGCTTGTCTTCTGCCTCAAGGGTTTCTTAGCATAAATGAGGAACCCAATTACTTCCATCCAATCCCGTAACATGCAGTTGAAAATTGTTTAAATGGGTGTTCCTTTCTCTTTCTGTAATTCTTTGTTAAATCTCTGGTCTTTTTTATCCAGAATTTTGTAATCAGGTTGATTGACTATTGTCAATGCAGACAAGCATTCCTTCTGATAATAAAATTACCCGTCTTTGTTTAAAAAAAATATTGCTTTCTAGCTCTAGCAATTCTCTTCTGATATCTCAGGTGACCAGAATATTGAGCTTGATGGATCTCATCCATAACAATTCTCCTCAAATATGCTACATTGGGAATATACATTCTATTTTTATAAGTAAGAATTCCATCTTCTTCCAATTTATACCCCACATACCTCTTCTCAATACTTTGCTGCTACAATTTGTCCTTTATGTGCACATACATTTCATCTTCAACAGTATGATTAGCAATCTGTTGTCTCAAATATGATTGGAAAATACTAAGAGATTCCAAGTGCATTTCATGCACCTTCCTGCTGAGTGCATCAACGACTTTATTCTCTTTTGCTTTTATGTGTTTGATTTCAAAATCAAATTCACACAAAAACTCCAGCCATCTAGCTTGCCTAACATTTAGAGTTGGTTGATTAAACAAATATTTCAGACCATAATGGTCTGTCCTTAACTAAAATTTTCTGCCCATTAAGTAATGCCTCCACATATTAAGAACATGTACTATGGATGCAAGTTCTAAATCACATGTGGCATAGTTCTTCTCATGGTCCTTTAACTTTCTTGACTCATAGCATACCATGTGGTTGTCTTGAATAAGACCTCCTCCAAGTCCTTGACTGCATGCATCAGTACACACCACAAAATCTTTTTTCTGGGTTTGCAATTTTCAAAATTGGTGCACTTGTGAGAAGATTCTTCAATTGCTAGAAGCTTGCTTCACACCTTGGTGTCCATTCAAAATTTATCCCCTTCATTTGCAAATAAGTGATTGAATGTGCAACCTTGGAGAATCCTTCAATGAATCTCCTGTAGTATCCTACAAGTCCCATAAAATATCTTACATCTGTCACATTTCTTGGGGTAGGCGGATTCATAATGGCCTCAATCTTTTCAGGGTCTACATATATGCCCTCCTCTGAGATAATGTGACCCAAATAATGAATTCTATCTTTAGAGAAGTCACATTTGCTCAACTTGGCATACAACTTATGCCCCCTTAGTAATTTCAAAGTCAGCCTCAAATGTTCTTCATGCTCTTCCTCATTCTTATAATAAATAAGAATGTCATCAAGGAAAACAAGAACAAACTTGTCCAGATACCTGTTGAAAACACTATTCACGAGGCACATGAATGTAACTAGTGCATTTGTGAGACCAAATGGTACCACCACAAACTCATAGTGTCCATACCTTGTTCTGAAGGTTGTCTTATGAATATCTTCATCCTTGATTCTTACCTGATGGTAACGAGGCCTTAAGTTAATCTTGGAAAATACCTTTGCTCCTCTCATTTGATCAAGGAGGTTAATCATAGACAAAGGGTATTTATTCTTCACAATGTCTTTGTTCAGTTGTCTGTAATCAATACACAACCTAAGTGTACCATCTTTCTTTTTCACAAACACGACTGGTGCTCCCCAAGGAGACACACTTCGCATGATATACTTCTTTTCCAACAACTCTTGCAGCTGCATCTTCAGCTCTAGCATTTTTGGTGTACTCATCCTGTAGGGTGTCTTGGGGATTGGTCCTGCTCCTGGCACAAGTTCAATTGTAAAATCAATGTCCCTTTTTGGAGGAAGCCCTGGGATTTCATCAGGAAAAACATCCCTAAATTCCTACAACACATGAAAGTCCTCCAACCTAGGAGTTTCATCCCCTACTGCCTCCAACACATGGGATGCATACAAATGATAACCTTTCCTACAAAACTTCTTCAGCTGCATTGCTGAAATCTGTCTAACAGAGATCACCTTTGGAATGCCTCTTACAACCCTTAAGTTTCCTCCTTCATCCACGCATTCAAAAGTCGTATTGTAACAATCAAGCTTCACTTTGTAAAATTCCAACCAATCCATTCCAATGAGAATATCATAGGAACCAAGTGGTAGAGCATTCATATTTGCATAAGTGACTAATCGATCCATAACAAATGGACATTTCTCTACCACTTCACTAACCTTTCTCTTAGTCCTAGTGGCTAGCTGAACTAACCATGTATTGTTATGCTTTAACTTCTTAAAAGCACAAATCTCAACAACTCTAGGAGTAATATAGTTGTGATTAGATCAAGGGTCAATCAAAACAGAAACAAATTGCTCAACAATATTACCTGCAACTTCAACCACGGTTGAATGATGATCTGCCTGACGGTCCTCCAGCGTTGCATAAATCCTAGGGGTAGTCCTTGCTACTTGACCCACATTTTTTGCTTCTTAGATGTTGTGAACTTGCCTTACATATCCCTCCTCGTGTGGACAGTTCTTGTGCATGTGGTTTTCTCCACATATCCAACATTGGAGTGGTTCTCTAACCTCTCTTGGGTATCTTGGGTTTTCCCCCAGCACTCTGGATGGCTTAGTCATAGCTTGTGATGGTTGCTTTTGTTGATTTTGGAAGTTAGAGGGTTTGAAACCTTTCTTCCTTTGGTAAATATTTTCCTTCTTCTTGTCCTTCCAAGCCTTATGGATATCGGGTTTGATTTTTCTTTACTCATAGCAATACTTAGCTTTCCTTATTGCTTATTCTAGAGTTCTAGGTTCATAAAACTCAATTATGTCTCTGTATGCTTGAGGTAGCCCACTCAGAAAGCACTGGATTTTCACTTTATCATCCTTGATGTATCTGACATACCTCAACACCTCCAAGAACTTGTTTGCATACTCTTCCATGGTCAGTGGTCCCATTCTCAGCTCATGGAATTCTTTGATCTTATCATCATAGTACTTGTCAGAGAGGTACTTTTGCTTGAAATACTTCTTGAATTGTTTCCACGCAATCTTTCTATCATTAATATTCATCACCTTCATAAGGTGCTCCCACCATCTGGATTTTTTATTATTTAGATTGAAGATGGATACTGTAGCCTTGATAGTTCTTGAATAGTCCTAGACTTAGAAATACTTATTCATCCCAAGAAGCCAAGCTTCAACTTCTTGACCAATCTTTAGCTCACCATTAAAGGTAGGAGGCCTTGCCTTCTTGAATTCATCATGTAAATTGTTCCTATAACGCATCTTTCTCCTATTCTTGTGAGATGAGGAACTCGAACCCCCGGTGAATCCTTCAAAGTAAGATGATCCACTAGAAGATAATGCCCAGAGCTCATCTGCCTTTGGATGTCTGTCAAAATCTGCAACATGCCTGCATTCAGCTGATGCTACTCTTCCTGAGATTTAATAAGGCTTCTCATGGCGGCTACAATATCTGGCGGAGTCCTTTGAGATATCCTCCCATTATACTCTGTCTCGGGATTTCCAACTCGGACGTTTTTCCCCATAGCATATTCCTCGTGCGCATGGGGGTTATGCGCATCATCCATGTACGGTAGGTCCTCATGGCTGAGCGAAAAAAACTAACTTTTCCAATTTGCACTATGAATTTGCAAAAATGTGTTAATCAAACACACTGTTAGACAATCTTAGAATTCAAAAACACTTACCAACTATTCACTTGTCCCATCTAGGCCCGATGTTGTAACCAACAGCTCCATTAACTATTCAACTTGGCCCATTTAGGCCCTAGTGCTCCAACCAACAACTCTGATACCATAATGTAATGTCCCCATATCCCATAATACATAATTATTAAAAAATTTGCTTCAAGAACCCTTGTTCTCCCTTCAAAACACAGGGCATGGACGTTAACACACTCTTCAACATTCATTATTAGGATTAGAACTACTGTAACAATCGTTCTGCCTTTGACAGATCTTTTTAGTGGCTGGAAACACCTTTTCCACACTACACCTGTCCTTTCCGCCTTCTGCCTTGCGGAACTCATAATTTGGGACACAAAACCACGACAGAAACATTAACCTTCCGCCCTTCTGCCTTTTCCCCTTCCGCCCGAAACTCAAAAATCAAAGAATCAACGCTTGACGAAAACCTTTGGCCACTTTTCTGCCTTCCGCCATTGTGCCTTCCACCCTTCTACCTTCGGAACTCAAAAATCGGAAGAAAAACTTTCGAAGGAAATCCTCTATCCATGGTTTCACATTCCTCCTTTCCGCCCTTCAGTGTGGAACTCGGGAATCAGAAAGCTAACTTTTTACCTCGATCTTTTTCCTATTTTCCACCTCCCACCCTCCACCTTCTGCAGGTGAATTCAGGGGTGTGGAAAATACACTTTTGCCTTGGAATTTTGGGTTCTTTTCTGCTTCTACCTTTCCATCTTCCCTATTGTGGACTTTGGAAGTAGGAAACTCCAAAATTATGCCTTGCTCTTTTTCCTGTTTCCCACCTTCCACCTTTCGCAAGTGGATCCTGGGGTGCAAAAACACTAGGTCTTACCTTCAACTTAGCTGCATTTATGACCCTGTAACCAGGCTTCTAACCTCCATGATCATGAGCAGAATGTATTGAAACATATGAGACAAATATAGATGCAAATGCAGGAACATTCATCAATAGTAAACTCTACTGAACATTAGAAAGCATTCATCATATTCATTCATAAGCAAATACATTACATAAACAAAATAACATAGATACTTATCTTTGAAGATGAAGCTGTGCTGCAAGTAGTTATCTCGCTGCAACGTTCCACCCAACCATAGGCCAGTTGTGTTCATCAATCTCTCAACACAACTGCCAACCTCGAGCTGGGCATGATTTCCATAAGGAACTAGGGAACAACAGACTCACACACAACCAGGTCATAACACACACAGTCAAGCCAACCTTCAGTTGGGTTTATCAGACTGTCCAGCCAAGCCAACACTCAGTTGGGTTTATCAGGATGCAGGCTTACAAGCCAAACAGATGGGTTTCACAGGCTATACATCCAATCCATCTCACTGCTAGGTTCATAGGCTATTCAGCCAAGGCACCATGACCAAATACACAACAATACAGAGCCAAGCCAAGATCCAATTGGGTTTATCAGGTTGCCTAGCCAAGCCAATATAAAATTGGGTTTCATAGGTTGTCAGCCAAGCCAATCTCCTTTGGGTTTCTCATGCTGCTAAGGTAGTGGAAAGGTAGAATGACTAAGCTAGTGGCTCATTCAAGAGCTAGGGACACCTCGACAAGATATATCTGGCCTGACATCCACATTACCTGCACCCCAACACAAGGAAGCATCCCCTTCTCTACTACATAGTTCCTCAGGCTATGCCTTCCCTTCCAGTCCTGTTCAGGGTGTGCAGTGAAGATTCACCGACCACTCTTATCTTTTCATGAGGTTCCTCTCTGCACCAAGTTTATCAAGCCCATTCCTCATCCCTTCCACTCCTAAGTCTTGCATACAGTTCAGACCCAAACTAGGTGCACATCATAGCAAACCACAGGGAAACACAATAACACATGCTCCACTCTGTAACACAAAGTAACATGTTTGCACATCACTCTGTAATAGAATGTAGTTTAGGATAACACTGTAACACACAAGGAGGGTTTCATACACTCTGTAACATAGGAGAAACGTTGCAGAACCACCTTCCCCGACTCGGGGTAGTGAACAATAATGCACAATTGATTGGATCCAATGCGAGAGTGGTAGAATGGAATGGAATGACCACAATGTTCAGATGAATACTAGGTTGATAGACTAGACACACAATTTCTGGTTTTACTTGCTTTAGAAGCAAGAACACAGCCTCTGCAGACTACAGGCTTGTTCAGCCACGAAATCAACTACCATGCCTTGCTTTGTCCAAGGCATTAACTGCCCCAACCAATTTCCTGCAAGAAAATGGAATGACTGAGTATTGGGAACAAACCAAGGTGGATGAACTAACAAACGGGCAAATTTTGAACAAATCTATGGTTGAGATCAACCATCAAATAGATCGACGACGCAAAACGATTTCGCTAATTCAACTAGCGCGACTTAACAAACTTTTCATGTGCGCGAAATTTCAATGAAATCCACCTCATCAAGTTTGGAGTCCACCGTTTATCTGGTGGGGACACAGATTCGACGGCCAACATGGATTTCATTGATTCAACTAGTGTGTTGTTTAACATCAGTTAGCGGGAAAATAATTTCTTATCCAAAAGGGTTCATTTCGCCTCGCGTTCGCTGGGTGACTTGCACGACAAATCATCGAAGGATTCTCTGCTAATTAGACTAGGTTTTGTGAGGATTGGACCCGAAATCACTCACCTGACATATGTTGGTTTACTCCTTCTCTGTTCCTCTGTGAAATCATGTCCTCATCTCTTTCACGTTTGCAGTGCATAGCTAGCTGTGGTATTTCATGAAATTGTGTGTATTTACATGATAATCAAAATGCTTTTTGCTTGACCAGTATAATGAACCATAGGAATCAACCTTGATCACCTATAAACAAAAATACCAATCAATGGTAGCGCCTTGGCCTTGAGCTCCTTGCCATGATTTTCATCCAATATATACATCATGTACAATTTAATACCTTGGGGTCAAAACTGGGGCATTACATTCCCCTCCCCCTTGGGGCCAAAACTGGGGCATTACATTCCCCTCCCCCTTGGGGCCAAAACCAAGGTGTTACAAGCTACGTGTCTACCTATGCCTGTTAATCTTTCCTATCCTATTTACCATGTATTTTATCCCAACCCTCCTCCTTTTAACATAATGGATTGTTATTAGAATTCCTAGCTTCACTTTAATGGTTAAAGTGAGAGTGGGATTGGGTAAAAGACTACATCTCTTTAGGAGAACCTAACCACTTCCCATATTCTTGCAATCAACAAGAGTTCAACAAGGACACTCGATCCCTAACATTAAGGAAGGGGAAATATTGGAATAGGACTCTTCATTTCCCTCTCCTCATTCGTGCAAATAAGGATATTCAAATTGGGATAGAGGAGCTCGAGGAAAGAGATTTCGTGAAGAGAGAAGAGGGGTTTATATGAAGAAAAACCACCCTAGCTGTTGTATGATCAATGGAAGTGTGGAAGAGGGGCTATTGTGTGGCAATAGAGACCAAGAATGAGTGGTGAGATATCCTCTTAAATACTTGTATATTGTTGGACCTTTTGGGTTTTCCAATAAGCAAAATTATGTTGAAGGTTCCATCTAGAAGCAAATAGTGATTTGGACCATTATTACACATGCACAGAGGCGAAGAATGTTTATCACAGACCGAAGAGAAAATAAGAGAGTGTCTTCCTATGTTGTTGAAGGACTAATTAAATGTCAAAGTTGGTTTGTTTGAAGGACTAATTAAAGAACCCAAAAGCTTCTTTCTTGGTGGCTCTTGGAAGATTTTTGGAATGGAAAAAGTGAATTGATATTCTTGAATTTCTCTCTTTCACCTTGATAGAGCATTTGCCTATGGTTGGGAGGAAAAATGGTCACACCTAGTTAGTTGCCTTGGAACTCAACTTATGGATAAGATAAGTTCTTCCTCTTCGTATTCATTGTTATGTAATGAATCCTTTATGCTAGATAATATAAAGATATTGATGATCACAAGAAATTGCTATGAAATTGTTGTAGGTGTGGAAGAGTAAGTTAGTTGTTTGAAATTATTTAGCTCGAGATTTATGCATGGAAATGCTTTGGAGAAGCATGCATTACAGTGTTTGATAAAAGGAATGTATTGAGGATATGTTCATCTATTCATATAGGTGGGTGATATTAAAACTATGGTCTTCAAGATTCTAATTGAAAATAAGTTCACTTTGAAAATTGAATCTTGGAACATTTTTCCTATTGGTGCATATCATCTTCTCGAAAGGAATACTGACTGCTTCCAAAGTATATACTTGGCATACATCCTCTTCAATGGATTAGACATTTTTTTGATGTATTCACCTTTCCTCAACTATCCCTCATACAATGGTTTTTTTTGGAATCCTAGAACCTCTAAAATCCAAAACTTAAATTTTATGAGTAAATTTGGAAGACGCATGCTACTTTTGTGAAGGACAATAGTGATATTACTATTAATTTTCCATGGTAAACTTGCAATCACCCCATATTCATGTTATTTTCCTTTCCATGACTCATAAGCATGTATCAGTGTAGACGTTTTTGCTTCTTTTTGAGGAATGTGAGGGTTTTGAGGGTGGCAATGATGGCCTACGGGGGCATTGGTTGTAAGGAATGATGAATAACATTGTAAAGTAGTTTGATTATGTCTAGTGATAGATTTGAATTTTTTTAGCCTTGCTTTATTACTTGCATTGGCCTCCTTTAAGAAAGTTGCCAACCATTTTCCTCATATCCTTAACAACTCGTGTTTATTGTGCATAGATTGTCAAATAACAATTATGAATGATCCTAAACGACAATGTGAGATGTGAGATATTTCCTTTGTTGCATGATGGGTTAAATTATGAATTGGTCCCAAGAAAAATGGTGCTTAACCTATAGTGTTTTTCAACATGTTATAGAACTGTGTATTGGAAGGAGGAATCAATAAGAATATTAGGTAATGAATTTAATTTTTAGGTGTATGATTACCTTGATGAATGTTGTTTCTTAGTTCCAATTCAATGCATATAGTGTGAAATGCATTATATTGAAGACATCAAACCTTGAACCATGGAATCGTCATCCTTGAGAGGGATTCAACCATCCATCCAAGTGATTCCATGAGATTGTTGAGTTTAGTTTGTTCGATGAATTGGAGAAAACATCATGATCATTGTTAAGATGTCTAAATGTTGGTGTAAGTTCTTGCATTTAATAACGCATTGGAATTACCGCTAAGACTTGACGACGTTTGCACTTTGGAGGTTTTAGCATTATTGGTTGTTGGGTAAAGTGCATGCATGTTCAGAGATGGGTTGTTTGCCTAGAAGGATAAGATCCTTGTCGATTGATGAACCTTATATGTATCAATTCTATATGGTGTTTAATGCTTGGGTTTATAGGTATTAACCTTACTCATCAGAATTTTCATCCTCAATGAAGACAACTTTCATCCATGGTGTTGTAGATGTTTGTTGAGATGAATTTGTCTTATGGTTGTTATAAAGGATTTTAAATAATGATAGACATCTTTGGTGGTATATTGGTATTTCCAATTAGAATTAATGATAACCACCCTTGAAGACCAATATGCGGAGCCCCCTAGTATAATTCCTATCAATAGTCAACCGAGGGATTTGACCCCTAGACCTCTTTCTTTTGTGAACAAATCTTAACCACTTGACCTAACCCATTGGGCTATGTAGAGTGAAGGTATTATTCATGAAAATGATTGTATTTGTCTATTTATATGAATGGATGGGTGGGATTTAACATGGAACAAGAAATTGTACCTATTACGTTTTGGCAATGCCATTGTTACCTAGTTGTCTTCACCTTGAAGGTTATGCTATGTTGTGTACTCAAAATACTAGTTTCGAGTGGGTTGTATGCCACTCTTCAAAATGAGCCAGTATGAAATGATCATATAGCAAGTGTGCAAGAGTGTTATGTATTACATGTTATAATGCACCTCCTCTCTTGTTGTTAGCGACCATGTGGAAGAGATAAACATACTTGAATTTTGCCTTTGAAACTTGTCATGTGAATTATTGTAGTCTGTTATATAATTGGCCGATTTTAAGTCTAAATTGAAGTTAGACATATGGAATGTTGCCAAAAGGATTACGTAGACAAGTTGATCAAGTCATCAGATGCGAAGTAATAATTTAGGGTGAAATTCTTTATTAATCCTCTACTTGAGATAGGAGATTGATATATGAATTGCCTTGCCTTGATGATGTTCAATTATTTAATTAATAAACCATAAAATGACCTTGGTTAAGGGCTCTTAATTAAAGGTAAAAGAGTATTTCCAATTTGAATGACATTATGCAATTAGAACAAGAATTGATATATGGTGCTGCCCGTCGAAATGATTCTAAACTATTTCATTATGTTTATAAGGGTTTTTGTAACAATATTTTATTATGGAAATTTGTATTATCATTGATGCCACTCTTGAATTGACTTAGACCAAAAAGGCTTGTTTTGGTGAGTAGGTATAGTGTGTACAATACATAATGTATCCCCGTGATGCATGTTATGTATCTAAATAATTATAAGCCATTATTTTAAATATTAAATATAGAGTTAGTAAACTAACGTATGGTCACACCAATTCATCAAGCGGTGTGTATTAACCTATAAAAGGTTATCTCCATTATTGTAAAGAAACCATCATATTATTCATTTATCATTTTATCGTGGGTTTAGAAAAAAATTTATGCTCCAAGTGGTATTAGAGCCATCGGCTCCTCGACACCTTTCGCGACTCGACTCAACCTCCACCGCCGCATTGCTGCATTTTTTTTCTCTGCGCTCAACCTCCACCACCATCCATCTTCCCTTATGTGCACTCCTCCCACTCCTTGCACACTCCCATTCCTGCGCGTCCCTTATGTGCACCTCCACACCGAACACCTACCACCCTCGCTGCTCCCTCACTACCTTCACCACCTCCTACCACCCTTCGCCACCTCCTCCATCCGCCACATCTTCTATCCTCACGCCGTCACTCCACACGACCTACACAAGAAAACAAAACAAACAAAACAAACAAAATACTATAATAAAATATATATTATAGTTATAATATATTAAATTTATAATATTCTCAATTTATTTTATTATATAATAATTAATATAATAATTAATCATTATAATATATATATATGTATATATATATATAAAATCACCATTGTTATTAAAAATTCCTCCTTGCACAAGAAAAATGTCGGAGGTGAATGAAATTAAAGAAAGAATGGCAAAATTAGAGCTTAACCAAGTCCAAAGTTCTAAACATCTCGAAGGAGTACACCCAAGACTCAACCAAATCGAAACAGAACTACACAAAGGCAAAAACGAAGTATCAGAGACTGTCAAAAAGGAAGTCAACGATGCAGTAGCTTGGGAGATGGAAGGTGTAAAAAGGGACATCACAGTATTGTTCGAATCTGGATTAAGCAAACTCGAGCAGCATTTGGAAGACACAATCACCACATTAGTTGGCAAGGTGTCAAAGGAAGACCAACCATCCTCAAATTCAATCCATCATAAGAGAATTCCTCCCATAAGAGAAATTCCACAAGAGGAGTTCGATCACGATCACTTTCCAAATCATGAACAATCGCTCTTTCCTCCAAAAAGAAGTGGATATCAAATGAAACACAAGTTAGAATTGTCAAAATTCAATGGCAACACAAAACAGAGCATGGCATGGATCAATAAAGCATAATAATTTTTTTCCATACACAATATCACAAGCGACGAAGAAATGATAAAATATGCCTCGATGCAACTAGAAGATCAGGCTTACAACTAGTACATGTGGTGGAAGGTTACAACACAGACAACTAAGTGCAAGTGGAAAACGTTCAAAAATGATTTCTTTAAGAGGTTTGAATATTTAAAAGAAAAGGACTTCTTCGCAAAACTCACCAGACTGTAGCAAAAAGGTGACGTCAATGAATACACCGACGAATGGGAATCCCTAGAGACACGTGTGCCGAAACTCTCAAGTAGTCAACGCCTCCAGAATTATGTGTATAGAATAAAACCATATATCAGAGATGAACTAGAACTATTAAATGTATCAACCTTGGACAAAGCAAGACGCAAGGCAAAAACCATTGAGGAAAGATTGAAAAAGACGTGGAACAAGAACCATGACAAAGATCGAAGGTCTATCCAAAATACCAAGACTAACATCAAATACCAGCCACCACATCTAAGAAGTGACAACAAAACCACTTTAGAAGTCCAACGAATGAACGAAGGGAAGTGTAAATATTGCAGAGAGAAGTGGGACCCAAGACACAGATGTTTGAAAAAAGAGACCACCAAGAACCTATATCAATGTGAAGCAGAAGAGGAAGACGAGTCAGATAGTGAGGAATCTGACATAGAAGAAACATGTGACATCCAGAATCCTCCTTCAGATTCAGAAGATGAAGAAATGCCGAAGATATCAATTTCAGCCATGACAGGAATACACCAACCATAGACATTAAAACCTAAAGGGAATATAAAAAATAATAATGTTGTCGTTGTATTCGACACAGGAAGTACCCATAAATTCATCGACGCAAATGTTGCCAAGAGGCTTAACCTTTTCATATATCCAGTACCCAACATGAAGGTAATGGTAGCATATGGAAAGAAGATCGAAAAGTGGGAAAATGCCACAAAGTTAAGATGAAAATACAAGACTATAACCTTGAGTCAAAATTTTACGCAGTACCCTTGCTAGGAGTTGATGCAGTATTGGGAATTCAGTGGTTGCAAACACTAGGTACCTACTCATCAAACCACCAAAAACACTTTATAAGGTTTAAATGAAAAGGATAAATATACAAATTGTATGGGTTCCAACCCCCTTGCACACAAATTATGTCATCCCACAAAATGGAGAAGCTAATTCGAAAGGGAGCACGAGCGTATGTCGTACAATTCCAGGAGATGGAATTATTTACTTCAAAAGTAGTTAGATCAGGTCATCCATATATCCAAGGATTAATCCAAAAATACAAAAAAAGTATTCAAATACCTTCCCATGGAGTTACCACCAGAAAGGAAGATCGTGAATGTCATCGAAATCAAGTCTAGATCAAGCCCTGTCAATGTTAAACCCTATAGGTACCCACACCATCATAAGACAAAGATTGAAAGATTAATCCGTGATTTACTGAAGTGTGGAGTGATTACAGAAAGTCGTAGTCCTTATGTTGCACCACTAGTACTGGTACGAAAGAAGGATGGGTAATTTAGGCTATGCATCGATTACAGAGGACTAAATAAGATAACTATTAAAGACAAATTCCCCATTCCATTTATCGATGAAATGTTGGACGAACTACATGGAACAAGGTACTTTTCAAAATTAGACTTAAGGTCATGATATTACCAAATCATATTAAGGCTAGAACATGTGGCGAAGACAGCCTTCCGAACCCATGAAGGACATTATGAGTTTAAGGTAATCCCTTTTGGGGTAACTAATGCTCCAACAACATTTCAAGCAACCATGAATAACCTATTTTAGCCATTCCTAAGGAAGTTTTTACTAGTGTTTTTTTATGACATCCTTATATACATTAAGACATGGAAGGACCATCTCACACACCTAGAACAAGTGCTCTCTATTTTAAAAGAAAATCAGTTCTATGCCAAGATGTCCAAATGCACATTTGGTAAAGAAGAAGTGAGCTATCTTAGGCACGTAATATCTAAAGAAGGAGTCAAGGTAGATCCTGAAAAAATCAAATCAATCATAGACTGGCCTAAACCTACTAACATCTCCAAGTTAAGGGGATTCCTTGGGCTAACTGGATACTACAGAAGATTCATTAGGAATTATGTGCACAGAACTGCTCCCCTATCCAACCTTCTAAAAAAAATGCATTCCAGTGGAGTGAAGAAGAAGAAAAATGTTTTGAAGCCTTCAAAGGAATTATGTCCTCCACACCTATATTAGCTACCCCAAACTTATCCAAACCATTCGTGATAGAATGTGACGCTTCAAGTTATGGGTTGGGAGTAGTACTAATGCAAGATGAACACCCGATAGCTTTTGAGAGCAGGAAATTAAACAAGCGAGAACAATTGAAGTCTACATATGATAAGCAAATGCTGGCGATTATGTAGGCATTGGAAAAGTGGCTACAATACCTCCTAGGGAGAAAATTCATGATTCGCACAGACCATCAATGTTAAACCCTATAGGTACCCACACCATCATAAGACAAAGATTAAAAGATTAATCCGTGATTTACTGAAGTGTGGAGTGATTACAGAAAGTCGTAGTCCTTATGTTGCACCACTAGTACTGGTACGAAAGAAGGATGGGTAATTTAGGCTATGCATCGATTACAGAGGACTAAATAAGATAACTATTAAAGACAAATTCCCCATTCCATTTATCGATGAAATGTTGGACGAACTACATGGAACAAGGTACTTTTCAAAATTAGACTTAAGGTCAGGATATTACCAAATCATATTAAGGCTAGAACATGTGGCGAAGACAGCCTTCCGAACCCATGAAGGACATTATGAGTTTAAGGTAATCCCTTTTGGGGTAACTAATGCTCCAACAACATTTCAAGCAACCATGAATAACCTATTTTAGCCATTCCTAAGGAATTTTTTACTAGTGTTTTTTTATGACATCCTTATATACATTAAGACATGGAAGGACCATCTCACACACCTAGAACAAGTGCTCTCTATTTTAAAAGAAAATCAGTTCTATGCCAAGATGTCCAAATGCACGTTTGGTAAAGAAGAAGTGAGCTATCTTAGGCACGTAATATCTAAAGAAGGAGTCAAGGTAGATTCTGAAAAAATCAAATCAATCATAGACTGGCCTAAACCTACTAACATCTCCAAGTTAAGGGGATTCCTTGGGCTAACAGGATACTACAGAAGATTCATTAGGAATTATGTGCACAGAACTGCTCCCCTATCCAACCTTCTAAAAAAAATGCATTCCAGTGGAGTGAAGAAGAAGAAAAATGTTTTGAAGCCTTCAAAGGAATTATGTCCTCCACACCTATATTAGCTACCCCAAACTTATCCAAACCATTCGTGATAGAATGTGACGCTTCAAGTTATGGGTTGGGAGTAGTACTAATGCAAGATGAACACCCGATAGCTTTTGAGAGCAGGAAATTAAACAAGCGAGAACAATTGAAGTCTACATATGATAAGCAAATGCTGGCGATTATGTAGGCATTGGAAAAGTGGCTACAATACCTCCTAGGGAGAAAATTCATGATTCGCACAGACCACAATAGTCTTCAATACCTACTTCAACAGAAAACATTGTCCATAGAACTACATAAGTGGATAGAAAAAATCGCTGCTTTCAACATGGAAATAATACACAAAAAGGGGAAGGAAAATTTAGTCGCATATGCACTCTCCAGAAAAGATGAGGATATTACCTCTTACTCCATCTCAGTTGCAATTCCAAATTGGCTAGATGAAATACGAAGTGAATACGCCAAGGACCCAGAAACAAGCACTATAATTAACAATTCCAACCGTGACCCCAAGTGTGATTGGAAAAATGATATCCTTTGGTATAAGGGGAATATTTATTTAAACTCAAACTCTAAGTTCAAGGTTAAGGCAATGAAGGAATCCCATGATTCACCAGCCGCAGGACATGTAGGATTCTTCAAATCCTATTATAATGCAAGAAGGTCATTTTTTTGGAAGGGAATGCAAAAAGATATCCAACAATACGTGGCAGAATACGACAAATGCCAGAGGAGCAAAAGAGAAAATATTTTAACCCCAGGGTTACTCCACCCCCTACACATTCCAGACTAGAAATGGGAAGAGATATCAATGGATTTCATCGATGGGTTACCTTTGTTAGAAGGAAAGGAAAAGATCCTTGTAGTGGTCGATTGATTAATCAAATTTTCTCACTTCATGGCAATAAAACAAACAAACATGGCAAAACAAATTGCAGATGTATTTTGCAAAAATGTCTACAAATTACATGGCTTCCCAAAATTCATTGTCAGCGACAGAGATGTAAAATTTAATGGGAAATTTTGGAGGGAATTTTTCAAACAAGTAGGCACATCACTCAATATGAGCTCAGCTTACCATCCCCAAATAGATGGTCAGACTGAATTCGTTAATAAATGCTTAGAAGCATATCTACGTTGTTTCGTAACAGATAAACAAAACCAATGGTTACACTTAGCAAAATGGTGGTACAATTCAACTTACCACACCTTCGCAAAAATGACCCATTTCCAAGCTTTATATGGGTATGCACCTCCAAATTGGAAGGAATTAGTTCTAAACGACACTAAGGTTCCAGAAGTAAATAACCAACTAGAGAAATCTCAAAAAACAATTGAATTACTCAAGGATAACTTAATCATGGCATAGAATCTCATGAGGCAACAAGCATATCAATGCAGAACCGAAAGAGAATTTGAAGTAGGAGACTAGGTGTTCATAAGACTCTAACCCTATAAACAGGCATCCCTTAAAAGTGGAGAAAAACACAAGTTGGTCCCAAAGTTCTATGGACCGTACTAGATTATCCAGAAGATTAGTCAAGTGGTGTATAAATTACAGTTACCTGATAAAATTTGTATCCACAATGTCTTCCATGTATCATGTCTAAAAAAAAGTCGGGGAAACATCAAACAGTACAAACAATACTTCCTATGTTAGATGACAAAGGGAGGGTCATTTAGGAACCCGAGGAAATCATTGCAACCCGAGAAAGAAAACTTCGTTCTTGAACACTCAAGGAATATCTCATTAGGTGGAAGAATTTTCTAGATGAAGACATATCATGGGAGACAGAACAATTTCATCAACAATACCCTTCCTTACCCTTGCTTTGAGGATAAAGCATTCTAAAAGACAGTGGTAATGTTATGTATCTAAATAATTATAAGCCATTATTTTAAGTGTTAAATATAGAGTTAGTAAACTAACATAGGGTCACACCAATTCATCAAGTGGTGTGTATTAACCTATAAAAGGTTATCTCTGTTATTGTAAAGAAACCATCATATTATTCAATTATGATTTTATCGTGGGTTTAAAATACAAATCATGTGGGTTTAGAAATTTTTTTATGCTCCAATGCATTATTTATAGATCATACTATTTCAACATATCTCTCCGGCTTAGTCCTTATTACACTAAGTTGAAGACTTTGCACACATCAGATCTAGATTTATGCATCCTCCTTTTGAAATCCCAACCTAATTGCTCTTATCCATCCTTGATTCCAAAATGATGATCTATTTAGATCTATTTCCTCTACCAACTAATTAATGCCTTTTAGATTTAGATTGTTGATGAATGGTTCAATAATTATGTAATGTCTAGCATGACCCACCCAAGGGTCCCATCCTATTCTCACCTTGACCCAGTTCCCACACTCCAAGGAAATGAATTTCCAGTTAATGGAAAATATTTTATTGGTGCCTTCCATATTAAGGAGGCTACAATCATTATTTTATTTGAGATTCTAATCCAATCCTTGAAATACAAAGGATCAATGCATTTTTGCATCATAACTTTCTTCTATAAGTTGTAATCTTTCATTCACTTCCATATATGCTTTGTTCCTAAAGCTCGATCAAATCGATGAATATCTTTCAAGCCTCGTCCCTTGGATTCCTTTTGTATTTGTTGTCTTTTCCATTTTCCTAATGGTATAACTCCATTTTGTTTTCCCCACTCTTAATAACCACATATACCATCAATTTGACACTCCATTTTCCATTTTTTCACATGGCCAATTCCTATCCTTAAAGTTGTAATCATTAGGATTCAACATGCACCTCGTGTACTTCACTCCATTGTGAAATGAAGAATTTTAAGTATCATTGTTTATTGCTGAATGTTTAAACCATTAAATAAGATGTGTTATTTATAAGAATTCACTCGTGTCCCAATTTCTCTCCAAGATAAACCTGGTATTTCCTTGTATTTTTTTGCTTCCCTCATAGTTTCTACCCCAAATAATATGACATCATCATGAAATAATAATATTAAGTTCTACCTACTTTTATTCCATTTAAATCACCTTCCCTCTTGAATTCTTTAAATTCCCTGCTTAGTCCCTCCACTACCAATAGGGGGAAAAAAGGGTGCCATGGGATAATATTGGCTTAATCCCCTTATGGGGGATAATTTCAAGGCCAATCCAATTATTAGAACAAAGTATACTAGTTACAAACATCCCATCATCAAATTTACGATTTAAAGCATCATTCCAATATGAACTGGCATAAGTTTAAAATATAGCTCACTTATTGGAATTAAAACCTTCCTCAGCCACCTCCATTGCAAAATGAATCTACATACTGTGTATGGAACAAAACCTCTCTCTCTCTCTCCTCCATTGCATGATGAATCTACATACTGTGTATGGAACAAACCCCCCCCACCCCTCTCTCTCTCTCTCTCTCTCTCTCTCTCTCTCTCTCTTTCTCTCTCTCCTCCATTGCATGATGAATCTACATACAGTGTATGGAACAACCCCCCCCTCTTTCTCTCCCCCCTCCCTCTCTCTCTCTCTCTCTCTCTCTCGTGGCTATTATGTTAGCAATTATCTTATAAATTGTATTACATAAGGAGTTTGGAATGTAATTCTCAAAAACTTTAGGATTCTTCTTCTTAGGGATGATTGCTATGAAGGTTGAGTTGATGGAAGCTAGGAATTTTCCAAATGATGTTGATTCCTCTACCATTCGCATCAAATATTCTTCAATAAAATCATATAAACCCAATTAGTGTTCACTTGTCGATCCATCGAGACCTAGACTCTTTGCCTTCTAAATATATTATAATACTGCGTTGAGTTCTTCTTTGGTTACATATGTGTTAATTTATTCATTTTGATCGTAATACATGAAACTTAGAAAATATGTTGTCATTTTAATTGTTTCTTTAGTGTTTGTCATTGGGGACTCTTGATAGATCTTCTGGAAGTGGGATACTCCCAACTTTGCAATCTCCTAAAACCTTATAATCTTAGTTCCATCCTCCCTTATCATGTCCCATATAGTATTAGTTTTTTTCATGTTGGTTGCATAGTTGTGGAATAACTGTGTGTTCTCATCCCTTTATACTAACTAGATTATCATACTTTTCATTTTCTCTTTTACTTCGTCCCACTCCACCACCTTCCTTTTTTCCTCTTCAAAATTCTCTAGTTAATTTTTTATTCTTCTAGAAAAAAACCTCATATATTCTAATTAAATATATTTAAAATATGGGTTTCAATGTCTAATGAATATTTTTTAGAGTTTTGGAAATTGTGTTGTGCCCAATCTCAACCGCCGTAATATTTTTTTATATGCTTTGAAATTTGAACATGGTCATGTTCTCATTTGATGGATCATATCTTCTCCAATTATGACTAATGAAGCTTTTGAATTCCTTATTCTCCATCCTATTTGGATAAAATATGAAAGGACACAACGATTTATTGTTGTCCTTCTCTTTTTATAGAAGGATACAAAGATGGTTTGATGAGCCATTATGCCCCATCCAATATTTTCTCAGGATTGATTACTGCATGATGGTTTTTGTCACTAAGAACCTATCTAGTCTTATAGAAACACCTTCATCTCCAACCCTAAATTTTTTGCTGGTTTGAACTAGTTTTCATGGCTTCGCATCATAGATACTTATTTATTCAAACACATGAATAAAGTATTATATTATTGGCTTGATCTCATACCAGGGTTTGCATTGGTGTACAATATAAGGAGTCCATTATAATCTAAGCGTTGGCATATTCAATCCACATGAAGGGGGAGGTATTACCTTAAGAAATATGCCAAGACTAAAGGTCATACGAAGTTCACAAAGCATGGTTGTCATGGTTGATAGTTGCATCAAATGACATGGGTTTCCTCAACCACTACTTAACTTACCATAACTCACATTTAAACCATTAATGGGGAGCGTAAACTATTACATTCCATCATATCATCTTATTTATAGAGGTGACATAAATAAGATTCAACCATACTCATCCCTTAACATAGTTATATAATGACAAAAAGCAACATAATTATCATATAAATAGAGAACAACCAAGTTTTTAATAAGGGGATCCTCATATTGATGTGATTCAATACATTGGAAACCGCTCACATTATATTACATAGGAAAATTTCACTAGTTGTTTGACTCAATACATAATGAGGGCATCAATATATTCAAGAACAATAACCAACAACCAATAATCAACAATAGTAACAACAACTATCAACCATACTCGAGCATAAGCCTATACAAAATATGTTTTTTCACTAGAAGGTGGAAAGGTACACACAAAACTCTCTAATCATTATATTATCTCTTGTACCAATTTAATTTACTCATAGTCATCTCCCTTTTCTTTGTATGTGTGTCTTCCTTCTTTCACCGCATTTTCCTATGCTTGGGATCTTGCCTATTGTCTTGGTCCTTGCCAATCTATAACTCTAGTTGTCTTTATTGTTGCCAATGGACTCAATGTTGTGTGGCACGACTCTAATATAGTTTTTATTATTAGTCTTGCACCACCCCACCACCCTGTCCTTCCTACAATCACATCTATTATGCCTTCAAAATTCAAATATTCAAAATGAGGGACCCAATAATCCCCGATAAGTTAAATGTTCACTCACCCTCAAGTCAACTCCTATAGACCTTACTTTATTTAGCATCCTTAGTCACTTCCTTTACGAGGATGATTTTTAATGAAATGAGGGGGAAACATTTAGGAAACTTTGTCTTTAAACACCATGAAATCATCCAACTATTTGGACCATTTCTCAAGTAGGATGTTCAATCCTATCAAGTATACACTGGCATGTTTAATCCTATCATGTATAAGGTCGGTAGGATTTTCAATCCTTTCAAGTATACATTGGCATGTTGTCCCTGATACAGTGGCCCCTTATGTTTCGTTAATTTTTGCATTTTCTAGAGTGAGTTGAAAATTCCTAGTGCCATTAGTCAAAGATGGTGCATATTTATATAAATGCATATCAAATTTCAATGTCAAATTCCATTGATGATTATAATGGAAAATGTGTCGGATTATGTATTGGAATAATGAGCCAAATATAAGTTTTGTAAAAGTTGCAAATTAATCAATAACTGGGTAATGGATGAAACTTTTACCTATTTGTAGGATTTATGTGTTATCATTTGCAACACTGTTCCAAATTGTAATAATTGGTGCATTTACTATTATAATAGAAAATATATTGGATTACGTATGGTTAAGTTAAAAATAGAACATAGCCCCGAGGGTTAGCTCAGTTTGTTGGAGTCCGAATCCAAACACCATTTGATATTGGGGTTGAAGTTTCAATTCTCACGAATCCAACTCTCTGGCTCCTTCGGGGTTATGATCCCAAAATTGGAGCCAATATGGTGAGGCCCCCTCGGGTGGCCCCCCCAAAATTATTATTGTGGATGTAGCGAGCCCTGACCTATATTCTCGAGGTTGTGAACCACATAAAAAAAGGCTAAAATAAACAATGAGTTAGATTTTAGTTTTGGGTAAATAACTAGTTTACTTCATAATTAATTAATTAATGCAACTTTTGATGATTTGTAGGATTTATTTGCTATCATTCAACACGATTCCAAATTAGAATAGTTGGTGCCTAGATGATTATAATGGAAAATATATTGGATTATGTATTGTTAAGTTAGTAATAGAACAACAACTTAGATATAATATATTAATCTATGTCTTTAGATGGTGATTTGTGTTATGATTTAATATCCCTCTAATTTGGAATATATGCATTGGGAAACATAATATGATCTATTAGCATTGTTAATATGCATTGATTTTGGCTATAAAACATATTATATCATTCTTGCATTGCTTTGATTTCATGAATGTTCTTTTTTAGTATTGTTAAGGTGCAATTCTTTTATGATCTATTGATTTAAGTCTTTAGATGGAGACGTGTTTTATGATCTAACCTCTCTCTAAATTGAAATTTGTGCATTGGGAAATGCAACATAATTTAATAGTATTGTTAAGATGCATTGATTTCAGTAATATTACATTTTCTATGATATCATTAAGCTGAATAGTCAAAACTTTGATATGATTCAGTTACCATAGTTATCCAAGTATATAGAACCACCACAGTTAAATAGTCAAGACCCTAATTTGATTAAGTTATCATAGTTAGTCGTGTAGATAGAATCACCACCATTAAGTAGTTGAAACCCTAATCTAATTCAATTACCATAGTTAGCTGAGTAGATAATATCACCACATTTAAATAGTTGAAACCCTAATTTGACATTTAGTTATTGTTTTGACTATATATTGACATCTAATATTATAATGTGACAATTTAGTAGTCAAAGTTTGTTACACTTATAAATAGTAAATAATAAATAAAATAATAACAATAATAACAATAATAATATTAATAAACAATTGATATTAGGTTTAAGAGGACTTGTCTCTTCAAAATGGATGCCCAACCATATAAATAGTAGCTACCAATTGTATAATTTCATCATATCATTTTATTTAATATGTATTATTTATTATGAAGATGGATCTCTTCTTTATTGAGATACAAATTCTCCTATAACACATGAACTTGATGATATAGTGGTATCAAATTAGTCTTGCTCCTCCTTTGAGCTCGGGTTTGACTACTCAACCATCCTCCATGAAGGTTGCTCCACCCATTTTCTCACCTCTTTCTTTCACCCTTCATCTTCCCTCACACTGCTCCGCACTACACCCATTCCATTCCCCTTTTCAACTACCCCCATGCCTCCCTCCCTCCTTCGCTGCACATCACTCCCAATCCATCCAAATCACCTCCACCAGCTCTCACTTGCTCACATGCCCACCTCCACCACCTTTCACATGATCCCTTGCCCACACCCACACTCTCTAACCACTTGTACCTCAAACTATCACACACAACTCTCTTCGATGCCCCTTTCCTACACAGAATCCTCACCCTCCTCTTTTTTACTCCCTACATATGTTACACCTTAACACATTGCCACCTCTATGCAACTGCCATATGGCCACACATTTACTCCCTTCATGCAACCCCACAACATCTTCTATATTCCCCTATCCTCCTATTTCCTTTTCCCTATGCACATCCATGTGCTCTACCATCTCAATTTTACCACCTCTACAAACAACCCCTCTGCATAACCTCAACTTTGCATGCTTTCCTCCCAACTACATATGATCCTACACATTCTTCCACTCGCTTCTTGGCCCATCAATCCTGTCCATCCCTCTGCTCCCATTCAACACACACACACCTCCTCCATCACTCCAACATCCTACAACACAATCCCTTCTCCCAACCTCCACCGTCAATGCAGTCTCGACCTTGGACACCATCTCAAATCCTAAAACCCTAAATTCATTCATTTCATAAAAAATATTAATATTATATTTTTTCACCTAAAACTATTAAAAGTATGATTATTAATTTATTTAATAATAATAATAATGATTATTTAGAACCTTCTCTCTCTCTCTATATATATATATATGTGTGTGTGTGTGTGTGTGTGTGTGTGCAATAAGTTATGAAGTCATTTAGTGAAAATTTAAGGATGATTTTGATGAGCAAATGAGAAAGATGGATGAAATAGTTGATCGTATGGAACAATCATTTATAAAATATGCTCACAAAGATATTGACGGCGCCTTCAATAAAATAAACCAACAAATCACTTCAAGACAAGTACTTCAAAACTGAATCTAAACATGATTTTCAACGTGCAGAACAAAAGCCTGATAAAAAAATATGAAAATGATGAAAATGATGTTTTGAACATTGAAGTGAATGACACAACCATGTCCATATAATCCTCTAATTCTCACGTCAATAAAGATGAAAATGATATTGACCAAGATTATGATGATAGTCAAGTGAGTGTTGCAGACAACAACAATGATCAACATAATGACAAGGGATGGATTCCACATTTTCAAAGGAAATCAAGTGAGAGAAATCATATTTTTAGGTTCAAACTCTACCTTGACTATCCTCTCACCACAAAATAAAATCAATGGGAATGATAACATGGAAATAGTTATTGTTGTCAAGTTGGTCAATTCAGTTCAATTAACGACAAAAATAGTTAAAAGCTACAACCTCGCAAGCGGTAAGAGTGTAAATGAAAAGTTACCAAGTACATAGTTAGTGCAGATCCCAAAACAAAAGAAACAAAATGAACCAATGGTCATAATCAAAATTGCATGTCTCAAGTCATCAGTTCAACATAGAGCCAGAATAAAAGAATACTTCAACACATTAGCTTTGAGCACAAAGCTGTCGTAAAGGGAGAGGCAATGTTACAATTATAAATAATAAATAAAAAATAACAATAACAATAAATCAATAATAAAAATAATAATATTAATAAACAATTAACATTGAGTTTAAGAGGACGTGTCGCTTCAAAAGGGATGCCCAACCATATAAACGACGGCTACCAATTGTATACTTTCATCATCATATCATTTATTCAATATGTATTATTTATTATGAAGATGGATCTCTTCTTTATCCGTATACATACTCTTCCATAACACACAGACTTAGTGTTACAAAGTTTGTACATTAAATCTTTTACTTGAAGTAATTATGGTTGGGTATCTTCAGCCTATATAAATTCAAAAAGAATCTAAATATCTACCTACAAATTTACATATAATAACAACAATTAAATAGTTGTTACCCTAATATAATTAACATAAATGACACTAAGTAGCCAAAATCCAAGAGTTCAACATATTTTGAAGTGATTGTTGGAGCCAAAATCCCAATGGTTGATTCATTTGTTCTGGCCAAAGCTTTACATCCCTCTGTTCTAACCATTTTGTATGACATCATTCAGTTAAATAATTGAAACACTAATCTAATCCAGTTTCCATGGTTGTTTAAGTAGATAGAATCACCATCGTTAAATGTTTAAAACCCTAATATGATAGTTACACTAAGCGGCATGTACAATCTATTGATCCATGCCTTTAGATGGAGATTTGTGTTATGATATAGCACCCTTATAATTTGAAATTTGTGCACTAGGAAATGAAAAAGATCTAATAGTATTGTTAATATGCATTGATTTCAATGACATTACATTTTGTATGATATCCTTTAGTTAAATAATCAAAACCTTAATTTGACATCTAATATTTTAATGTGGGAATTTAGTAATTGAAGTTGGTTGCATTTCTTTGATTTCAGAAATGTTCTTTATTACTATTATTAAGATGCATTGATTATAGCCAGGGGCATGTATAATATTTTGATCTATGTGTTTAGATGGAGATTTGCATTATGATCTAACATTCCTCTAATTTGAAATTTGTGCATTGAGAAATGAAATATGATCTAATAGTATTGTTTAGATGCATTGATTTCAATAATATTACATTTTTGTATGATATTGGAGGAAGCGACTATACATATTGGAAAGAAAGAGAGACATGGTTTCACATTTATAACAATATCTTGAATTAAGGGCGAATGGTGATTGAACTCAGCCTCCTTTCACATATAATAGATATGAGAAGATGGCAAAGGCAGAGTAGTTGCTTTAAGAAAAGTAGAAGAATACATATTGAGATTTAGCACTCTATATTATAGGTGCACTTCATCATTATTTTCCGTTGCATTCATTCACAAGTATTATCATTGAACGTGATTATTATTTGTTTACAATTCACCATTTTGATGGTGAATATATTTTTAATTTTAGATGAGATGATTTCAATGTGGTATTTTCTTAAGCCACATTGTTTTGATGTGGACATTGAAATAAGAACCAACATAGATCCAACTTAACTATATCTCTATCAAGCATCGAGAGGGATCAAATCCCTTATGGTGCAAACCTTCCCTTAGTCTTAGCACTCTAAAAGGGGTTTACACTGGAACTCAAGGGATTTGATCCCTCTCAGCGCTTGATAGAGCAATAGTTAAGATGGACATATGTTGGTTTCTACCCTCAATTGTGTTAGGTCCCTTTCTTCATGTACCAACCTACGGTCAAATGCATTCCCTGAGATGAAATTTTGTTGGATTAATTATTACATGGACACTTGGGTGATGTTTTATGGTTGATAAACTTGTGATTGCAACTACACCATAGGATTTAACCCAACTAATAATTGCATTGTCTCTGAAGTGATGTTGGGTCTATTTGTCACTTTCATGACGTATTGATGAATCCTATCCTTAAGTGTCTCTGAAGTGATGTTGGGTCTATCCGCCACTTTTATGAGGTATTTATTAATTCTATAATGGTGGCATTCACTATTCTCTCTTGGACATCATTAGTAATGTATGCACAATTTTATTTTATTTTTACATAGAAAAAAATGTTATAATTAATATTTTTGAGGTAGAAACCAAAATATACATGCATAATCTCTAGCATGGTCTCCAATCCTACTCAAAATTCAATAACTTGTCTACCTCAATGTTTTAAAGAAATAAAAACATGCTACATCAATAATCCTTAAGTGTCATGTAGACACTTAGCCATTGTGAACAACAAAGGCAACCTACCTCCTGTGAGATGCAAATGATCTCACCAAGAGTTTACATACAATCTAAAAACTTGTAAATTATGTAACAAACAATGATTACCATGTATATCTTTCTAACTTTGAAAGGAGAGTGCCTCCTCTAAATTCTAGTTCAATTAAGGCACCCTCTTGCAAAAGTAAAGCTTCCTTAGAAAGATTGTCTAGACCTAGGAACTAAATTCATGATAAATGCAAGTGAAGGAAATGACATCAAGAGACTTAGTTACCTCTTTAAATTGTTTCATAGTAAGAGTCATGCCTATATTTCCAATATTATACTTATGTTTTTCCTACTCGATTAAAAGCTTCGAGACTCCAATGGTTTGGAGCTTTTTTAACCATTTATAACCAATAATATTTATAAGCAACGAAAGGGCATCAAATTCAACTCTACTATTTGAACCTTCACAAGTAGCATACTTCAACACAAAGTAATGATATGAGTCCATAGATAGTATTGCTCATGCACTACATATTCTAGGAACTCCTTGACTTGCTCCATCAAAGAAGCGCCAAGGAAACTCATGATCAATACAAGGCATCATTATAATTATACTATAATACTCATTAGATATTCTTTTATTGTCCTTAAATTCGAATATTGTCTATTTTTCTACTTTAGCCGAAGATAAGACTATGTCTTCAAACAAAATTTGATTTATGGACCACCATATCCCATAAACAAAAAGATAAGGAAGAGCCTTATAGTAAATTGTTGTCTTTTTTGTTAGCTAGTCCAACAAGCAATTCACGAAAGATTCCTTATCCAACTTGATATTACTTACAAGATATTGAGTCACATGTTTCTAAAATTATATGGAGAACACACATGACACAAATAGTTGTTCTTTGGTTTCATTACAGTTCTTGCAGAGAATGCAACTCCTTGGACCAACCCAATTCCTCTTCTAACCAATGTTCCAAGTTAATAATTTATCAGTTATTGTCAACCAAAAAATAATTTTGCTTTTTAATGGACTAAACAAATCACATACATGTCTCCAACACCAATCTATTTTTTATTGCATCACCTCCTCAATTTTAGTTGCATACCCTAGCTTGATTGTATATTCACCAATGCCCATATTTATAGACCATGTGAGGGTGTCCTTTCCGTTGAAAGTTTGATAGAAAAATGAGAAAGGACATTACATACAAACTCTACTCTATTGCCAAGTCCCCTTGCGAATTTAAATTGTATAAAGTCACCAAGCCTTACATCCAAGCATTTTTGTGCATTTAAGAATCAACATCGTTTAAATAGGAAATCCCTTGGTCAAGAAGTAGCCCCAATAGGGCCTCAAATAACCTAAAATTTCCCTTTACTCCAAACCAAGGATCCTCACTTATCCTTGCCTTCTATCCATTTCCAACTTTTTAAGTTGTCCAATTGCCCAATAAGGGAAAGGGATTAACCAAACTTTTCCAAACTATTGATGCTCATTGACACTATTTTCTTTGTAATCTAAACTAGTCCTCCATTGTTGATATTCACAAATATTTAGTTTTCAATACTCTTCCCCAAAGGCCATCATTATAAACCAACCTCCACAAAATTTTAGCAACCAACCAAACTAAAGAGGTGAACATATTTCACTCACCATCTACTTGACATTTTAGGAGTTGCAAGCTTTGCCCATTCATAACCAAGGGTATACTTTGCTAAGCTATCTTGTCAATCCATAATAAAATAAAAGACTCTATTTTTATTTTATTGAGTATGCCCTTGGGAATCATGGTTATTTTCATATTGTACATAATACTAATTTCCAAAACTACTTTGATCAATACCAACCCACCTCTGTGAGACAACCATTTATAAAATGAAGCTGAGATTCTAGCTTCTATGTTTTGTTATAACTAAATCCAATACTCAGAGTGTTCCTCGTTTGGATTTAATAAGAATACAAGATATTCTACACCTATACCCAATTCTCAAAGGTTTATGGGGAAGAGCACTTTTACATGGACTTTAACCTCCTTTGCCAATTTATCGAATTGAATTATGGATTTGTTCATGTTTATCACCATACCTATTGGTCTATGACAAAGATATAATAGCTCATGACTTTTTCAACTCTTTTATTGGGCAATGACCAAAAATAAATATGTCGTCAATAAACAACTAAGATATATAAACTAAGTTTTATATCTTAATCCCTTTCAAATCTTATTCACTTCTTGCACATTAATACAACAACTCAACCCTTCAACCCCCAACAAGACAAGGAAAGGAAATAAGGAACAACCCTATCTTATCCCCCTAGAAGAAGTGAAAAAACCAAAAGTGGATCCATTGGTCAACATTGTAAACGAGATTGAGAAAACATGCCCCATAATCCAATTTACAGTCTGCAAATTCATCCCTGTTTGAAGTAGCAATAAAATGATAAACAACCAGTTTACTATGTTATATACCTTGGATGACTCATTCTTCAAAATAAATGCAAATAATTTGGTTTTAATCTTAATGGAATATAATCCTTCTTGTGTAATAATCATTCCATCATGAATTTTTGGTTTGGAAAGGAACCAAACTCTTAATTAGAGATGATACCTAATAGAACGCCCTTCATTGTGTTAGAAACTATTTTAGAAATAAGCTTGTAACTTGGATTACAAAAAGAAAAAGTCTACAATCTTCAAAAGAAACAACATAATCTTTTTTGGGGATAAGGGCTACGAAGGTGGAATTAAGGGATCCTAACACTTTCCCTGAGGTATTAAACTCTTCTGCCACTTGAACCAAATCTTGTTATGGGATATCAAATGGACTTAAATAGAGTTCCATGGACATACCATTGGGCCCTTGGCTATTTATTTTCTTTAAAGAGGACAACATATACTTAATTTAAACACTAGTTACTTCATTGCCCAAGTCCATCAACTGCCAAGTCCATGTTCATTTCTACATCTATAAGATTAGGAAACAAGCTAAGAATTTTCATGATTTCTCCAGTATTTGTTTATTCTATATCTTTAAAAAGAGGTTTGAAATGCAATCTTCTCACCTTTGATAACTCCTTGAAAGAGTTTAACTTTCAACCATTGGGATGGAGAATCCCCCAAATTGCATTGATATGCTTCTTATGATTATCATATTTATGAGAAAACTTGTATTAGTATAGCCTTCTTTAATCCATAAAAATATGCTCTTTAGCCTCTAGGATAAGTTTTCCTTGTTTAGTAAATCCTTTCTTCCTTCTAACTCCTTCAAGACTCGATCTTCATTATCAAAAAAAAATCTAGAATCATTAGGCTAAAAAAGAATAATAATCCCTACTTCAATCTCTTTAAACCCTTTTTGTGATTTAACATCTAGAATTTTGGCCTAGCCTTTCCCAACTTTCTTCCTATTTTAATACTATGTACTAATTGATTCATGGTAGAGTCCCCATGGTGGTGCTCCACATGTTTCCATTTTTATTATTATAAGGTCTCTAAAAGTATCCTCCAACAACCAAGCATGATTGTATTTCAAAGGAATTGGAGGTCTCCATCCTTCTAAATTTAGTTTTAAAAAGATTGGGAGATTATTTGATGCACCCCGTGAGCCAACCCATAATTTAATTCTAATCTTATCATCTATCAAGGGCTCTACAAGTAGTTCTCAAGTCTTTTAGAGATTGATTCTTTCCCCCTTTTGGTATTTCTTCATGTAGGAAAAATCTTAATTGGTTCCACATCCACCCAATGAATATTTTCAAACAATTGGGAAAAAAGTGTCTAAGAGGATCCTTCCTAGCTACCTTTCCCAATATTTCTAAGAGAGCGTAAGTTATGTTTAAATCACCTCCTATGATGACATTATTGCCACTAAAAAATCCAAAATCTACAATATTATCCTACAAAGGTTGCCTATCTCCATAGGGCCCATATACATTCATCACCCTCAAATCTCTCACCAACGCCTTAGCAAAAAACTCCACCATAATACCTAAAGTCATCATTAAAGAATATGTGGATACAAACTTGTCATTCCACCCCATTACCAAACTACGCAATAAATCTAACACATCGATGTAACAAAATTTCCAATATTTTAAGCCATAAGACAAAAAAACCGCTACTTTTTTACCAAGACACATTGTTTCCTAAACCATAACTAACTCAATATTTTAAACTTTAGGTTAAAAAAAAAAAAAAACTTTTGAGGGATAGCTTTTTGTGGTCACCCCTAACCTCTTTGACATTAAGGGAAATAATAATAATTTATGATCATGTTTCTCGGGTTTCCTTGCTTTAAGGACCCCTTCTATAGTGCGATGCTTCCCTTCTCTTACATCCTTTTTAATCCAAGTCTTAGTAAAATTAATGAGGGGATTTCTTCCAACATTAAATGGTATACCTTTATCTAAATCTAACCCTCTTTCCACATCAATATGTCCTTCCTCCCTATACTTCTTAGATCTCAAAAAATATATTGATTTCATTAGAGGAGTCTATGACCTCCTCTTAGTGTATGTTAAAGAAGATATAAAACAAACTTTCAAAACTTTAGGCAGATGCAAGACAAAGCTCAAACTATAATCTCGTGAAAGGTTATAATCATCAGACAAATATTACCCTTTAAAAGTTAAGAAGAGACCACCCCCTCTTGACAAACCCATTCCATATCCCTCTCATCCATACCACCTAAGGGCATAGATACACAATCCACTATATTTTATTTGAAGTTTGAATTAGGCTCATTACCAACAGGGAATTAAAGAACATTGTGTTATTCAAGAAAACACAAGGAAGGGTATGAAACATCCATACCTTGAATTAATGTGCATAAATTTGGAAACTCGGCCTTTTATGGAACTGAAATAGAAGAAGGTTTTGAACATCCATCACTAGATGTTGGAGTTCTTGTATCTACCCTTTTATCCACTTTGGAAGCTTCCAAGGAACTAGAAGTATTCAAATTTTTTTATCATGAATCATTTTTACCCAAACATGATTATGCTTCCTTGGAACTTGCCTACCAATAATACAATCATCTATCAAACGACTTACCTCATGACATTTACTGCACCTGAAAGGTAAATTTCTAGTAGTTCAAACTTTAGGTATAGTTCCAAACCTCCCATATGATATCCATATGCCAGAAGGCCTCCCCAAAAATCAAGTTAGACCAAGATGTGAGCCATTCTCCAATATGACTTTTCCTCCCACCCATCCTCAAAATCAATGACCTGACTAATAGAGTTACCCACATTCTATAAAATTTTAATATGCCAAAGTTCATAGGGGAGTCCTATAAAAATTGTTCGCACTTTTTTATTATTATTATTTTTTTATAACAAAAAAAGATAGTTTTATTGAGAAAGAAGAGAACATGTATATTTTGGCAATAACCAATCACCCTAATTACAAAATACGAAATAATTTGAGACTTTACAAATCATTTCAGAGAGGAAGAGAATCACCCAATCCAACTGCGTAACACTTAAGTTACGGGATTGGGTTAAAATAACTGGGCTCCCCATTAATACTAAGAGAACCTTGAGGAAGGAGGCAAGCCTGGTTTGCTAGAGCATCAGCAGAATTATTAAGGCCCCGGAAAATATGAAAGGAGTGAGACTTATCAAAAACTTTTAAAACTCTCTTAATTCTCTGTAAAATTACAATCAAGGCAAAATTTTTAAGATTGTCAGAGGAATTTAAAGCTTTTATCATTATTTCAAAGTTGCCATAAATTTGAACAGACTTGTATCCTTTATACTTAGCCAACTGAGTCGCCAGGATCAAGCTGTAGCTTTCCGCTTGATTATTAGTCATGATACCAAGCCCCTAGCTAAACCTGATAGAAGACAATCTGTCCGGAGAGATGATCAAACCACCAACGACGGAGACCTTAGGGTTACCTTTAGAGGCACCATAATTTTTTTTCTTCTGTTGATGCTGAACTCGACCAAAAAGAGTGGAATGCAACTTTATCTCCATGATACCTCCAAGAAGGGGACAAAACATGCTTAGAAAGAGGTTTCCCCACGACAATTGAACAAGAGTCCAACCATAATGAAGCTGAAAGAGAAGACAATGACTGACCAATTGATTCAACTAACCACGATAGTGCCTTAAAAGCAACAAGCTGGAAAATGGGATGTTGATCGTTGAAGATGCAATTGTTCCTGGCAATCCACAATGACCAGAGCGTGAATTTCGGAATTGAATGCCAATGTTTGTGCAGAATTACAGCGTTGAGCTTTGGAGGAGGCCGATCATGCCAAACTGAATAAAATTATTGAACAAAACTTTGAAATGGGCAATTTATCTGTACACCGTGAAGAACCATAGCCCAGACCTTTTTAGAGAAATCACAACCGACCAGGAGGTGATCGACAGTCTCCAGAGCTACCTTGCAGAAACAACATCGAAATGGGCCATTAAATCCATGCTTTATAAGGTTGTCATTTGTCAGAGATTTGTTTTTTAATAACAACCATACAAATAAATTTACCTTTGGAAAGCAGGAGGAATGCCAAACGATGTTCCAAAGTGCGAGAGTTAAGGAGGACGGGTGAGCTGGTTGAAGAAGCTTAAGAGCTTTAGCTGCAGAATAAAAACCATCTAGACCCCAACCCCAATGATCATTCTGTGAAGAGTGAACTGGAGCTAGACTAGAGAGATAAGAGACCAACAACGTTTTATGGGAATTAAATTGAACTGGGAGATCTGGAAAATTCCATCCTACCCAATTTCCTTCATAATCCCAAATACAAGTGTCTACCAGGCGTAACAGTCCTTTATTCTTTGACCAGTTCATTATCTCGAACAATTGAGGGACAAAGGAGAGAGGAGGAGTGACATAGTCTGGTTCCTTCCATTAATCAAACCCAAGCCTCCACGTCCAATTTTTAGGCAACATCAACATGACATTTTCTTCATTCTACAATGCAAAACTAGCCTCTCATCCAAACATGAAACATTGGGAGATAACCCTATAATGGTTTATAGTATTCTAGTATCCACCCTTTGAGGGTCTCAATCTGCATGATTTTTCTCATGAAATATCCTACACCCTCCACCTTTGGAAGATGCACATCATGCACTAACACCATCTTAACTTGATCAAGTTTCACTATGATACACTCTCATTTGTAGTTTGTGTGAGCCTTATATCCCACCTTATTTTTCTAAACTTGACCAACACTATTTAAAGGCTCCTTACCCTCCACAGACAACCTTCCTCCAAGGTTCCCCACCTTTGAGGCCTCCTCCATATTGAAACCACTAATAGTTTGCAATGAATCCACCTAGGAAGGTTAGTCTGCTTATGAATTGACTTGATGAACAATAGAAACACTATTAAACTCATTTTTTACTTGAGATTGACCCCCAAAACTTGTCTTCAAAGGAAATTGTAAAGATTCATTCCTAGATGATTGAGGCAACCTTTCCACAAAACTATGAACCTCCATTCTACTACCATCTACCATACCTAATGTCCCTCCTCCTCCATAGCTTTATCTATTGATGTCCCATTCAATTACCTAGAAAATTCCCATACTTTTTTAACAATAACTTGAAACTAATTCATTATAATAAAAAAGGTTGTGCATAACCATCCAAAACATAAAAGAATCCCTGTATGAAATCAGTTTTCACTATGGCTGAAAAAACCATGACTACAAATACCATACATTTACAAAATTTCCTTTGTTTCTTTCTAGATTTCACCATACTAGACGAGGGATAAACCTTGATAAATCGTGACTTCAAAAAAATGCAGAAAAATATCAACAAAAACCAGTAGTAGCGAGACTACTTTCTCTTTGCTTCCATGCCTGGAGTAGGCTTTGAAACCGATCTTCTTCCATTGGTTGCACTCAGTTAGCTGTTGTCTCCCAACAATTTCATATTGACCATTTTTTGCACATCTTTAGTGATTTTGTCGACCTTTCCCAGAAGTTCCCTGATATCCTTGTCCATGTCGTCAATCAGAAATTCCTGGAAGGACAACTGGCTTAACACATACCCAACATCGGTTGAAATCTCATGGTTCTATATAAGTCCACTCCAAACCGCTTCATATACCTTCCTTAGGTGTATTTTTAAATGAACAATGTCACCCTTGATGTTGTTCAATCCCTCTAGACACTCGTTTCCTTCATGCTTCTCCACCTCCATCACTACTAACTCCTCTAACGAGCACCTAGGAAAGCAATGTATCAAGCCCAAGAATTTAGAATAGTAAGGCACATCACCTACCTCACTCTCAATCCTGACCTGCTGATGAATACTCTACTCTTCCCATTGATAATATCCCTTCTCTACTTCTATCTTGCATGCGGGAATAACAAGAACGAAATGTTGGTGTAAATGTTGTCTACTTCCATCTCTCATGCGGGAGCAACAAGAACGAAACGTTGGTGTAAATGTTGTCCACCTCCATCGTAAATGCTTTGATCGGATTTCAAATGGGATTGTACATGCAACCATCCATGTACACACCCATCGCTATAGAGAGGTTCCTAGTGCAAATACATGTCCTTTTGACCTTCGCTTTGGACTATTGGGAAAGGGTACCAAATTAAGTCAAGGGACATTGTGTGTTTTAAGCCTACCCTTTTTGCTATACACCAAACCTAACTGTAAGTTGGCTCCCTTAATAGTTGGGTTGTCAAATTTCCCATTGTTTTCTCGAAGAACATGAAAGAAACTAGTTTCTGTGCCAAATATGAGGTGTGAGATTCTTCTAGCAATTCTTGTGCATCTGGTATTGCCTTTTTCATATTCTTTCTGCATCTTTTGGATGAATTGTCTTGAATATCCTATTATGCATATTTTGTCTACATCTACTTTGGTGATGAGTTCGAGCCCAAGCATAAGAGCCATCCACTTAGCTTTGTTTTTGGTTTTTGTTCCCAATCCCCATGCGAAAGAGTCTATTATATTTCCTCTAGGACAAACAATTGTCCATCCTACACCTGCCTCCCCAGAGAGCATTCCCACAATTCCACCAATTATTGACTCATAAATAAAATAGGTCTAGGGATTTCCTCCTCCCCTTCACCATAATTTAGTAACTACTCCTCCTTGTCCAAGATCCACAACTTCAAGATGTGATCCCTATATGTAAAAACCCTATAATTCACATATCCTCCCTACAAAAATGGTTGTTTATATCATGGTTTAATTGTTGGTTATGAAGCCTTTAAAAATATATAAAAGCTTTTAGAGGAATAGTTTGATTATTTGTTGAAGAGGAATATAACAAGAGCAGGGAAAAGGGGGCTTAGGCCTTTGTTGATATGAATCCAAACCAAAGGTTCCTCAATCTAGCCAATGCGATCTTGAGTATGGAAGAAACATTACAAACCAACTTGCTCCAAGTCATCCTTTATTGAATTTTCCTATGGATCAAATAATTCGTTTCCTTATATTAGTTTTAAGGTCATTTGAGGGCACATCAAGGATTGTAGGAAACCCTAAAAAGGATCTCAACTATAGTTGTAGGAAGAGGGTTATGGAACTAGGGTTACAAAGGCACATTTCAACTTAAAGGATTGATGGATCCGTCATATGTACACAAGATATATGCTCAAAGCTCTTTGATCTCATAAATTGATAAAACATTTACATAATGAGATTGGCCTGTTAGTACAATTAATGATACTCATAATGTTTGTGTTTGTCCTAAATCTATTTTCTTATGTCTTCCAATTTTTTTTGTTCAACTTCATGATTATGTTTGAGATTCCATACATTAATATTGTTGTGGAGGCTCTAAGTGTGCCCCCCTTTCTTGTTTAGAAGCTTGAGTGTTATGTATCAATATCTAATCCTTTATCGTCTCCTAGTCTCTCCTCTTATTACCATAATTCCTATCTATCCTTGTGTTTCTACTATTATCATATACCCTTATACCCTTGTGATATGGATACTGCTATGGTGATCTTCTTATTATCTAGGGACCTCAATGTCAACACTTGTAATGTTCTGAGATATGATGTACATATCATAACACTAATCTTGATGTAAATCAAATTAAAATTTATGAACCAAACATGTGCATTCAATCAGTCAAATTTGAATTAGGCAAATAGGAGTATTTTTGCTGAGAAATGAATACACAGGGCATCGGGAATACACAGGGAAGCGAATGATGGAAGCAATCAAGGACAAAATTTAGGAATGATAGAGTGTATTCCCTAACACATTTAGATCAAGGACCATTTAGGTTTCAAATTCAACTATGCTAGAACTTACTCCCATGCTTCTGGGTTACCTAACCGTGAAACTCAGAAGTACTTTTCTCATGTCCAATCAACCAAGGCTTAGGGGAAATGTTCATAAGTGTGGCATGACTGATAAAATGGATTAAATAAGGTTTCAAAAAATAAAGGAGATATCTGGAGTGATCTAACGTTTGATAAGTAAATAGAATTTAAAAGAGATCAATTCATATTAATTTCACATATTAAAACATTCAGACACCTTCTCATGTCCATTACTATATTCTACTTTCATTAAATGGCTCAAATCCCTCATCTATGGTCAAATTAAAGCTCAATCATGGGAAAATTGACATGTAAGCTTATTGGAAAGAATGCTTATAGTATTACGGAGATATTAAACATATTTTATGGGATGTTGCACATCAAGAAGGAGGTGGAGGATTTATCACTCCAAATTTTCACTCAAAATAGTGGGCATGAAGCCCAAATCTGACATCAAGATGGGTGGGAGCATAGGTGAAGCTTTCACTTCACTGGAGCTCGGTTTTCATTGAAGAGAATGGCTGCCATGGATGTCTAATATGAAGTTATGGTTTTGTACAGTATCTCTCCAACACATGCAATGAAACAGAAAGAGAGGAAGAAGAGTGGGGAAGGAAGGATTTGGGGCACATCTCCCAAAAGTATAGGTACAACACTCAGAAGAAGATATGATTCATATGAACACAAATCAATCAGCACCCAAATAAGTAAAGGAGCTCCCTTTGTCCTTTTATAAACCTCTGGTGGCTTGTTTAGAAGGTGTAGGTGAGCTGTGAGAGCAAGTCATCCACATAGAAACCTAACCCTGACCATGAATGCACCCTCCTTGAGAATTTTATCAAGTTTGAGTCCTCAAATATGTTTCCATTATGTTATCCTTCATCCCATTTGGAAATTGCGCTTTCCTTGACCCAAAGTTGCTATTTTCCTTATGACAACTTTTCTTGGATTTCCTGCTTTTGTGATTGAACTCCAAAAGGAAAACTGTACCCTCCTTTGGTCCATTGTTGCTATTTTTCCTACGACAACTTTCCT
Source organism: Pseudotsuga menziesii (assembly GCA_001517045.1). Taxonomy (NCBI): domain Eukaryota; kingdom Viridiplantae; phylum Streptophyta; class Pinopsida; order Pinales; family Pinaceae; genus Pseudotsuga; species Pseudotsuga menziesii. The sequence goes on from LPNX010440302.1 coordinate 403,433, forward strand.
TTCCTTTCCCGCTTTTGTGAATAGCTACTTTTCTTTGGATTTTAGCACTTTCCTTTTTTCTATCTGATTGCTTTTGTCATACAGTTTTTGATTCCCCCCCTTGGCAAGTTGGCTTTCCCATTGCGCCCTCCTGACATGGCAAGCTTAATTCCACATATTATTTGCACATTAATTAATTAATAAATAAAATAAAACTAAGTATAATTGTTATAGATAATGTTTTGACAAAATTCCCTAGGCTAGAGTAATTAATGTCACTTGGAACCCCTAGGAGTTTTGGAATGGTCAACACTTTGGTGATGAAAATGTGGGGACATGAAAGTCCTCCCCTCCCAAGTTTGCTTGTCCACCATGTTCTACAAACTTTTTCCACCATGTTTCTGCTGCACCACTCTGATAACACTCATTTCTCTAATCACCACCTCTTCCACCCAAATTGTCAACCCAGTTAAGGTAACTGAGTAGAATTCCTGGATCCCACTGCCTTCTCTACAAGGATCCAAATTTTATTGCCCCTTTTAGAAATCTGTCATTCCCAAGAATTCTAGGATCCCATGGTATTATTTGTTTCCTTCCAAACATCAGTAACAATAATAAAAATTTATCATCACAGAAAATTAGAATCAAGTTGTGGAAATCATACCAACACTCTGAAAAGAGGGAACTCCCAATGCAAAAGTGGGTATCTGTGAGACTTACCCACCCAGCAAAAAATTCTTTATGTGCTTGATGCACACCAGCATTGAATCTCACAATTATGTTGCTGCAATGACATAGGTGTGAGTCCCATGTCCCAAAACAATTATAAGCATCCTCCAACAACCTTAGATGCCCACGTTGCTCCCAAAAGATGTAGGATGTGTCTACTGAAAATATCATGGTGCAAGAAAAAGGTACACCCTCCAAGGTGCATAACTCCAACAAGTGACTATCCATTCCTTCCATAGATGAACAACTCCTCCAGCTGTCGGGTCCATATGTAAATCTTATTTCTTTCTCATGTGCACAATCCCAGTGGCTCAACTCTCTGCCACTAGTCATGCAATCACCACCATGAACGGAGGAATAAAAAACAAGGAATGGATGCATTTGTTGCTGCTGAGAAGGGGGAAATACACTTAACAAATCCCCATGGATGAGTGTGGGAGCCTCTTGCTCCAAACTGTGCACCAAAAGAAACAATCCCTTCACCCAATTATCACTCTCATGTGTTGTAACTATAGAAAAAGGTGTAGAAGATGGAAAGTCATGAACCAATTTGAAACTTTGGTAATAATCATCTGCCCAGAAGGTGGGGGAATCCATGACTCCTTTGATTGGTTCATAATTTGTACCATCTTGTTCCTCCTCCAAAATTATACATCCTTCACCAAGGGGCCTCTCCAAATCTCTCTGGAAAAGTGCAAGTGCTTGGTCTCCATTTTGTTTTCTCTCAAATCCTTCAAGCACATACAAATCATAATGCACCTCATGTGCACATGTACTAGAGGTATATAATGGATGAAAAATACATCTTTGTGGCTTCCCCCATGTCAAGACTATGTCAGTCACAACAAAGAGTTTATTGCAGAAATTAAACTCTTTACCTCCCATAGTCTCCATTCCAAAGGTGTTTCTATCCACCCAATCAATGGATGAATACGGCATTTTATTTGTTGATCCATATGGAAAGTGATCAGCCCTCTTTCTAATAGAGAAGAATACTTCATCCTTCTTCTCAATCTCAATGGGTGATTGGTAAATATTGTCTTCCTCATAGTTTTTCTCAAGCATATGCAAATCTGCTCTTTTCTCATTTCCACTCTCCACATGAGATTCCTCCATTACATCCAAAGTAACTCCTTTCATATGCACATGATCATCTCTCATGCAAGATGAATGGCGTGTTACATTCAATTCCTTTTGAAGTTGATCAATCAACAACCTTGATTCTTTAAGAGCTTCTTGGGTTCTCTTGCAGGAATCACAAGTAGCCTCACATTATCTATGGAGCCTTTTAGACTCTTCTGCTTCCTTCTTGAGTGCGCATTGGTACATTTCAGCCACCATGAGGAGCTGATATATATTAGAAAGTAAGTTCATATAACTCTCCTTCATCTTGGCCATGCCTTATTTAAGTTCTATTCACTCTTCCAGAAAGGCTTCTCCTTCCATCCTTCCTCCATAAGCTTTCCAACAACATCTTGCCACCAAGGCATTGATGTCAGCAAAGTTTTCCATGGCTGCCATAAGCTTCTCTCTATCCTCCTTAAGCGATCCACTTAAATGACGTGTCTCACAAAGAAGATCCTCCACCAAGGTTTATTCTTCTAACAACTGACGTATAATATTGTTTTTCTTGTGGCCTAGATCCACAACACAAAACTCATTCTCAACATACAAGCTAGCCTTTGAATTTTTTGCAAAAACACTTCCATGGTGTGGAGTGGAGGGTATCTATGAAGGTTGGAAGGACATGTGATCTGTACAAAAATCAGAAATAAACACATGCCTTGACATTTAAGCTTCATCATGCTACAAGAGAGTCCAACGACATGAATTGTGTTCATCCCTTTGCATTAGATTTTTCTCCTTCAATTTTCCTAGTTCACATCCAGCTGGTGGGGGGTAATCTACCACTTCATTAGGAAGTTTAGATGATGATTTCAGATTTGATATTTGTTCTTCCTTTGGATCTGATCCAGAATATGTCTTATAACCATAGACAACACCATCCTCCTTTGCACATATCTCGTGACCATCAAAAGAAAAACTATAAGTGAATTCACCTCCCTCACAATTGTCTTTCACCTTGCAGTCCTCATATGCAAGTAAAGTATTTTCACCCTCCCATGGATCAGATGGTTGTGAGTAAACATGGTTGCAGAAAAAATCAAAACATTTATCATACAAGTTCTTCGCCTTATCCTCTTCCTATACAGATACTTTGGTGGCCTGCTCCTCCACCAACTTTTTTGGTTCACACCCAAGCGGTGTGGCCTTGTCTTCTTCTTCCTCATGTGGCTCCCGAGGTGACTGTAACTATTATTTGTATTCTTATTTTGGATATGATCCAAAATATGTATTTCCACCACCACATGAACCCACATACTTAGCAGTGGTTTGAATATCACTTACAAGGAAACTGGAAGTGCATTCATCTTTACTGTCTCTTCCTATGCAACCACCTTGCAGTTACTTGCACTCCACTTCATGGATCTCTGCCTCCACCTCATTTCTATTCTCCTCCAAGCAATTGAAGACTCTTTCACCATTAGTGGTACTCATGCCAAAACATTTAGAATTTCTGTTTGAGGAAAAACCAAATAAATTCCTAAGTTTTAAACATGCAGATGGCTTTGATGAATCTTCACATTTGGTTCCTTCTTCTTCTTCTTTACTCAGAGAGGTAGAACAACTTGCTTCCTCTATGGACGCCTTTCTGATCTTGAGAGAATGATCATCAACATTCTAAGGCCAAAATACATGCTTGATATAGATGTATTCTTTGAAATACATGTCTCTACAAATCTTCTTTCCTAAGGCTAGACACTCCTTGTAGAAGCTAGGCATGTTTTCACATGCTTCCATCATCTTTGCCAAGTATTTCTTAACAATGAGAGAATAAGATCTGATCTATTCTCCATATAAGTGGAAATAGTCTTCATCATCTTCAAATCTTGATACGCCTCCATCAACTTAGAGGAATTCTTCTTCATACCGCCTGCAGTACTCTTCATACTATTCATCATAGTCATCCTCATAGTATGACATGGCCCCAAATTTATTCACTCGGAGATTTCTTTCCACGGGACGATCCAAGGAAATAGATTTGATAGCACTATAATGTTTCAAGATCTGATGTATAGATCAGAACACTAATCTTACTACAAATTAAATTAAAATTTCTGAACCAAACTTGTGCATTCAATCTGCCAAATTTGAACTAGGCAAATAGGGGTATTTTTGCGGAGAAATGAATACAAATGGCAGCGGATGATGGAAGAAATCAAGGAAAAATTTTAGGACTGATAGAGTGTCTTCCCCAATGCATTTAGATAGGGACCATTTAGGATTCAAAGTCAGTGATGTTGAAACTTACTCCCACGCTTTTGGGTCACCTAACTGTGAAACTAGGAAGCACTTTTCTCATGTCCAATCAACCAGGGGTTATGGGAAAGGTTCAGAAGTGTGGTATGACTGAAAAAATGGATTAAACAAGGTTTCAGATAATAAAGGACAGATCTGGAGTGATATGAGGTTGTTTGGGATGATTTGGGGAAATTGGCAATTTTGGCTCGGGGAGACCCTACGCAGTGGAGACTGCCCAAATAGTGTACGACCTCAACGAAATATCGGTATTAAGGTTTGGATGGATAGTGGGGTCATTCCAATAGCCACAATAAGTTGCATAATCGAAAATGGATGCACAAGACTCTCTGAATTAAAACTATGAAACAAGTATTTTTTTACTATCCATCTAGCATAGGTGTGCAAAATTGTATGTATTTCGTATCAGAAAGTTATCAGAACTGATAATGGAATTTTAAAAAGATCAATACATATTCATTTCACATATTAAAACATTTAGACACCTTCAAATGGCCATTATTATATTCTACTTGTATTAAATGGCTAAAATCCCTCATCTATGGTCAAATTAAAGCTTTATCATTGGAAATCTGACATGTAAGCTTATTGGACATAATGCTTACAGTATTATAGAGATATTAAATAAAGTTTATGGGTTGTTGCACATCAAATAAGGAGTTGGAGGATTGATCACTCCAAATTTTCACTCAAAACAATGGGCAGAAGGCCCAAATATGACATCAAGATGGATGGGAGCGTAGGTGAAGCTTTTACTTCACTCGAGCTCAATTTCACTGAAGAGAATGGCTTCCATGGATGTCTAATCTAAAGCTATGATGTTGTACATTATCTCTCCAACACCTGCAATGAAACAGAAAGGGAGGAAGAAGAGTGGGGAAGGAAGGATTTGGGGCACATCTCCCAAAAGTCTGAGGCACAACACTCAGAAGAAGCTATGCTTCACATAAACACAAATCAATCAATAGCCAAACCAAGTAAAGGAGCTACCTTTGTATTTTTATAAACCTCTACTGACTTGTTTTGTAGGTATAGGTGACCTATGAGAGCAAGTCATCCACATAAAAAACTAACCCTAACCATGAATGCACCCTCCTTGAGAATTTTACCAAGTTTGAGTCCTCAAAGATGTTTCAATTCTTGTATCCTTCATCCCATTTGGATACTACGCTTTCTTTGACCTAGAGTTGTTATTTTCCTTATGACAACTTTTCTTGGCTTTCCTGCTTTTGTGACTGAACTCCAAAAGGGAAAATGTGCCCTCCTTTGGTCCATTGTTGCTATTTTTCTTATGACAACTTTTCTTGGCTTTCCTGCTTTTGTGTCTAGATGCTTTTCTTTGGCTTTTAGCACTTTCCTTTTTTTTCTATCCGATTGCTTTTGTCATATAGTTTTTAATTCTCCCCCTTGGTAAGTTGGCTTTCCCATTGCGCCCTCCTGACATGGCAAGCTTAATTCCACATATTATTTGCACATTAATTAATTAATAAGTAAAATAAAACTATGTATAATCCTCATAGATAATGTTTTGACAAAATTCCCTAGGCTAGAGTAATTAATGTCACTTGGAACCCGAGGAGTTTTGGAATGGTCAACACTTCGGTGATGAAAATGTGGGGACATGACAACACCTCCACCAAGATGTAAGCCACTACAACCAAAAGAGAACAAGTTTTTCCTCAAAATAAATCCTAGAGCACATAACCTAAAGGTGAAAGAATCCCTATCTTTCTGAACGCAAGGAGATCCTCAACCATGAGTGTTGAGAATAGATTAAATTATTGTAGAATTGCATGTTTGTTAGAGATAAAAAAAGAGGTATAGTATCTTTTTTTCTCTTGTCGTGACTACGCTTTATCCTTGAACTTGGACCAAAATTTGTAACACTGGTCATTATACTAAAAACATGGAAAGATAAGTCATTTTGGCTAGCCTGTCCTCGAACAAAACGCAAAGAAAAAACTTGAGACATTGACCCTAAATAGACTCATATTAGTTTAGTAAATGAAATACAATTAAACTATGAGTCACATACACTAATTGGAGTAAAGATCACATATTAACCAGTCACCTTTAACAATCCCTATATGATCCTAAAGCATTGTCCTTGCATGATGTCAAAGGTATGATGGCATTCTTGCATAATTGTGTACTGGTAATGCTTGTATTGCATCGATATGAAATCAAATGGCTTATTGTAGTGGGGTTCAATTGAGTATCTAAAATGCAACTAACACCCTTTCCATTCTCTCATATATATGTGGTTCCACTTGTTCCTGTTCCAGTTGTTATATGCCATCTTCTTTCTCCTCTTGTTTTTCTTTCTCTTGTTGGTTTGCCCCACCACCAAGGTCTTAATTGATGTCCTGGTCATCCTTATTTGTAGTTGTTGATCCTATTTGGGTCAGGCTAGCCTGATGCCCTTACGATGTATTTGCTATGTTATTGCCACTAATTTTGGTTGACTCTCTTCCTAGTGTCTTCATTGCGCTGTCCACTATCTGTTAGCTAGATCCTCAGGATCCATCTCAATCTTATTCGTCATGGGAAATGAGGTAGTTTTCTCCTCTTGGGTGAGGTCAACAACTTTCTTTCTCTTAGAGAGATTGATCTGCGAAAGTAAAGTACTAAGAGGCAGGGTTGGGGTACTTATCGGTAGCACATGAGGAGTCTCCTTTACCTCTTTAGCTAGTTTGTGTGTGTTTTATAGTGAGTGTGTTCTAAGCTTCTTTGTGATAGGGCATATACTAGTGCTGGTCCTTCAATATTTTTTTGGGAATTCGTGTTCTTTTTCTTGTCTCATTCTTGCATTGAGTGATATACAAAATGGATTTTAGAGGATGGTCATGACCACTCAGATGGATTAGACAACCGATAATGGATATCGAGATGCCATTAATTCAACCACTAATTGGATTCTTCTTAAATGTAAACGTCAACAAAATCTTCAAAATTTCCATGTATTGTGGGGAAATCACTATCTATTCCACTTGCATCTACATTTATTAAACCATCGTTATTGAGAGACATGATGGAATCAACTAAATTCGAACGATGGAGTGATGGAGCCCACTTGCTTGCTAATAATAATTTCACAAAGTGACTAACTCTCCGTGTGACGAACGAGAATTCTTGAATAACTCGACAGCCTTACAACGTAACTTCTACACTTGCAATTCATATTTTAGATTCAAAGTTGTGCTTTATTAACACCACTCATATGTTGGATGCAACTCATAATTCCTCGTGAGACCATAAATGCTCTGTCTGCCTTCTATGGAAAATCAAAGAAACTCATTATGAAATAACTATTATTGTCAAAATTTATGAGCTTAACTACTAACACGACTAACTTGAATATTTTAGCACATAATGGTCAGTGAAGAACTTGAAATACCCCCAGTAAGCAATGCCTAAATTTTTGCATTTAATAAGCCATGGCTAATCCTTTCCTCTCAATGTTGGTGTAGCTATGCCTAGACTTTGATAGTTTCCTACTAGAAAAAGTACATTGGATGGTTGGATGCATCAAGATTGCCCCAAGATTGATAGGTTACACCAAAATTGCCCCTCACACAATATTGGATGCATCAACATGTACATGGAATTCAATTTCCTAGTTGGGAAATACCAAGGTGTGGGCATGCACTATTTTCTTTTAGTAGGTTCAAGAATTTCTAACATCCTTCATTCAAAAGGATGCATACCCCTTTATAGACCTATGGTAGTACCCTAGTTGGCCCAATGTTGATTGTAGGGTATGTACATTTGTGGCGGTTTTGAGATTGAAAATGGCTATTATTTTTGTGAGGTCAACCAACATGTTGTCCCTGCAAACAACGTGTCCCAAGAGGGTGCCAAAAGGTGTAGAGAAATTATACCTTGTTAAGTTGAGAGATATATGTAGTTGTCGACACCTCTCAAACATCAACCACAACATTGCAACTTGATATTTCAACAACTTGTACATTGTAAATTCATCTGAATATACCTACAGAAATTTGTGAATTTATTCCTGGAATGTCATGATCACTATCCTACAAAGTACAACCATTGTGTTCTTTAGTCCGATTGGTAGGGGATTTTAGGTGTAGGAACCCCATTTTGTGGTGAAGGTTGTATTTTTCTTGTCTTCCTTTGATACACACACCTAATGATAATTAGAGAATCCATTAGTGAACTTAGGAGTAGGTTTATTTTCCTCCTACTTGGTCCAACATTTCATCCTCGAAAGGTGTGGGAAAAGGATCATGGCCACATGACACATTCAGTACTCATAAATCCACATAGACTTGTATATCTTCCCCTTCTTTCTTGTCCTAAATAACAATCGAGTTGATCTAGTTTGATTCCTCCACTGGGAAGATTAAACCACCTACCAACATTTTATCGATCTCCTCCTTCATTCATTTCGTTGTTATGAGGTTCAATCTATAGGTTTGTTTCTTAATGGATCCTGCATTTGGTTTGTGTCATATCCTCATTTCTCCTAGTCCCCCTCTTATCCTCTTCATTTATGTAAATTTATATTGAAGGGGTGACATATTCGCACAATAAATCATTTACCTTCAATACTATTGTATCATTCTAATAGTATCCAATGGATGATAACCAAAATTGTTCTCCTTTATCGATATTGGCATGCTTTACCTTGTTTGTTTTTTGGTAGATTTTTCCTGTAGGATCCCTCATTGTCTCTTTCATTAATCTTTCCCCTTGGACCCTTGGAAAGAAACATGTCACAACTTCTCTAGGTCATCTTCTTCTCTTGGTTCTCCCATTATTGTGGCACAACACTTAAATATTGCAGGTTTGTTTTCCCATTCATAGCTTGGTCTTTATTGTGTATTGATGCACCTTACATATATGATCTAACTTTATGGCTACTTTGGTATCATACAATAAATATTTGATAGTTTTTAGAACCAAGGTAATATTGAGGGTCTTAACCAAGTAAAATAGTGTTACATATAATTTATTCTTTAGACTTTCCCACTTGTAGGTCCTTCTTCATTCTTCATGTAGGTATCAAGCTTTGGAGATGGGTCACATGGTATGGTTGAAACTATGTACCCAAATCTATTTGAGGAAGGATTATAGTGTCCACTTTATAATGCATGTATTTGTATGTTAAATAGGGTCTGACTTTCCTTTATAGACTTTTGGTAACTTGATTGTGTCATCAACAACCTTTATAATGTCAATCACTTGATAGTCATGTGGTGAAGTAAACCTTTGTTTTAGTGCAGGTGGTGCCTTCTCCCAACTGTCTAGGTAGAATTCAAGGTTATGTCTAGGGATAAAACCCACTAATTTTCAAAGATGGTTAGGCTTAGGTCCTCGATGAATTATTTGACATCCTTGGTTCCATTAATAATGATTAGGTCTTATACTTATATCCCAATCTAGGGAGTATAGCTTACCATGGTGCAACATTGAGAAGAAATATCAATATTATGCTCCCGTTAGTATTGGAATGCTTCTATCTATCTAAATCATGGGATTATATGCTCATCCAACTAATGAATCCATGCATATTAGTGTTTATGTAGACATTCCTCGTGCCTACAATCAATTTTTCCATTTGGTTTATTGTATCACCATCTATCACATTGTCACTGATCCAATATATCTCTCTCTCCCTTCATAGGGTCGATAGGATATATAACCCTAGATCCATTAGATTCAATTAACATCCAACCCTGGTTCATATTTATGATTACTTTGTTGTCATTGGTCCACTTAAAGTTGAACAATGCAATGTAAGTATCCTTTTTGTCTATGATTTCAATGACCTCAAAATATGCGACTATTTTTACATACCTAAATTTATTTCAATGTCTTTTATGCAATCAATAGTGTAAATTCTGTATTGCTTGACCGACTGCAGATGAATAGGAAAATATACTAGTTGGTGCTTTTGCATCATCTCCCATTAGTTTTTTAGGAGGAAATTCATGTTGAATCCTGGATCCAACACGACATCTTATGCTGTGCACCCATGGATTTGGACATCCATTTTAAACTCTCGATTGATTTGAGGTTTCTATTTACACCCAATCCATTGAATTTTTCTTTCTAGTAAAGGGGCATAAATGGGTTGTCCATCACACACCCACGGTCAATCAACTTATCTAACGCTACAACCTTCCCCTTAATTTTTCATCATCCAAAGTTTTAAGAATTTTGAGAACTGTTGAATCTACCCCAATGAGGCAACTTCTGTCCTCACTTGTTTTTATGACCCTCTACTGCACTCTTGCCATAGAGTCTCTTGAGGGGTCCAAGTTGTCAAAACCCCAAAATTTTCAAAAATTTAAAAACTTTTAAATAGCATAATTGTATGTTAACACAATCGTTAAATACTGATTAGTTAATGCTATTTATTTTGTAACTGTAAGATCTTTACTTGGTTGGAATGTTAGTTGAGTTTTTCTTTCTTCAGTTTTCTGATTGTTCTCTGTTTGCAACAGCAAGTGGATATACTACGTTAGACTGGGCTTACTTAGCTGTAAAGCTAACGCACACAATTTTCCTTTATCTTACAGATTGACAGGTAAAGTTTTTGGGATTGCTGCTAACAGATCATTCTAGAGTAAATAAATCATATGCTGTTACCAAATGCTTTCAGTAGAGAATTAAATGCATGTTAAACGGACTATTCAGCTTCTACAGGTATAGCCTCCTTTATTTCATTTTTGATATAAAGCAATATATGATGAGAAAGGTTTAAGACACTAAAGAAAAGAATTGTCATTTCCCGATATATCTATGAACTCTTCAGTTGAATGGACATTCAGAGATAAGGATGGCAGTTTACATAGATTTCTTTTCCAATACTGCCTATAAAAATTATTGAAATTACTAGCACTAGTAAAAGATGCAAAAGTAATGTTCATTAGCGAATTTAAAGGTTGACAAAGGCTAATACAGTTTTTAAAATGTCGCCCTTTTTGATTGGTTAATATCACCAGTTCAATTCCTGTAAAATAAACAGTTCTTTGAATAATTATGGACATAGACATTTATAATAATATATTTCATGATAAAAGAACTACTTCCCATGTTGTGCATGGTCACTCCTTGAGAAAATAACTCATAAAAATAATAACACTTTGAGAAGTAAAAGCATGGGTTAGACTCCTTGTTAACGTTATTACATTATGGTAATTGGTCGCAAGGTATATACTGTATAATTTATGCGACTATAACTCTACAATTAGATTTCATTAGTCTTGTAATTTAAGTTCATTGATTATACTCTAATCAAATGAACTAACCTCAAGTGAGGTCTCCCAATGTAACTTTTACACTCCAATTACTGAACTAGACTTAACAATATCAAGTCATCTTTGTAGTTCATGGTTTTAGTATGAGGATCAATATTCTGGCTTTTAACATTACAAAGCCATTATTCCAAAGTTATAATGCTTCGTTGAATGTAAAATATATTACACTATGGTTAACATAAAATAGGGTATAGTTTATACATATTGCAATGTAATAATTGTTTTTATACTTGATCATTAACATTAAGATGTTTACCCTTATGCAGGTCAAGGTCGAAGGGTGGTTATATAGCACCTTCAACATTATGATTATGTTGGCAAAAGCGATGATATGGAACTTTCCCACTATGATTACGTTGGCAAGGCAATGTTACGAAACATTAGGGATTGACCCACTTATTGGCAATAATTTAAAGGTGTACGTGGCTGCCTCCTCACCATGCATTGGGCAATATAAGTTGACTTGCCTCCAAAACGATTCAGTCCTCCTCTCGCCTGCGGGCTTTGAGCGCTGCACTGCCAAACCCTAGTGGTTCTTGCTGGTCGATTTTGCTTGGAGATAGCCTGGTGTGTAACCCGTCTTCGTTGTGCTCCTGCGTGGGCTGTGTTGGGTTACTTCTTCGTGGGCTGCGTTGTATTTCTCCCTTGTGGCTGTATTGCATTTCTCCTTCGTGGCTGCGTTGTATTGCTCCATTGTGAGCTGTATTGCGTTTCTCCTTTGTGGCTGCGTTGTGTAGCTCCTTCGTGGCTGTATTGTGTAGCTCCTTCGTGGCTGTATTGTGTAGCTCCTTCGTGGGCTGTGTTGATTCTTTGCAGGCTGTGTTGTATCGTTACTTTGTGGGCATTGTCGAGGTGCTGTTCGATTCTCCCGGTGATGAAAGGGTTCCAGTACCCTCGTTCCAGTCTGCTTACTGCTTGACCTTCGCATGTAAGCGATTAAGAATGCAATTGTGATTTTTATTTTAAGTTTTTGTTGTTTATGTAACTGTTAGGGTTACTGACTTAAGATTTCTTTTTACTTGGCAGGTTTGCTTTCCAATGTTATCTGCCCTTCGATGGCAGACTTGCCCTTCAAAGTCGTAGCTGTTGCGCAAAGAAAACATAGCTCGGCGCTTCCTGGTAAGCCCGGTCCTTCGATGTACGTCTCCATGCTGTATGTTGACAGGGTGCATATTCAGTTTCTTGGTTTCTCTGCTCTTCGCTTAGCTGTAGAATACCCCACGCTTCACTAGGGTTTATCCCTGTGATAAAAGGGTTACGGCTCCAGGCCGAGACTGTGTTTAAAGGTTTACTTGTAAAAATGGTATGGCGAGGGTTGATAGGTGTACAGTTTTGTTTTTGGGTTTAACCCTAGCTCTTTAAGAGCTTAACCGGCTACGGCCGTGGATGTAAACTGTTAATTACTTGCATGTTTTGGTTTTTAAGATAGGGTTACAGGCTTTAAGCCTTTGAGTTATTTAAATGTGAATTGTTACAGACAGGCTTCGAGCCTTGATTTTACAGTTCGTTATGGTTATCTTTATAGGCCTTTGGCCTTGCATTTACAGTGAAGGTTATTAAATATTTTTAGTAATTATTTTCCAAGTGTTTAAAATAATGTGTGCATCTGGTTTGTCTCCCTTGCTGTAATGTACAGTTTTTCGAAAATAATACTTAATGGTTATCCTTTTATTAACTTAGCTGTGAGTGTTTTAAATGGTTTATTTAAAATTTATTTATGTTTAGTTTTTAATAAAGCTCAAGCTCCATGATGGAGCACTCTGTACTTTGCATTCTAAATTCTATTTTATATATATATATTTATATTTAACTATGTCTTAATTTGTTTATTTAACTTGTGCTTTATATATATATAAGTAATGTACAGAATGAAATAAAAACAAAGTTATAATGTCCAGCTTTTATGATTTCTTTACTATAGTTATATAGTTTAACTTGTGTAGGGTTTTAAATCCTAAATCTACAGTTAGGAATTACTGTTGCAATTTATAATAATTAATATTATGTAAACATTCTATCATGATAATCTTGTGTTTATATTAGGTTCGTAAGTAACTTTATTTATCTAAATTCTATTCTAGAATCTAGAACATAATTACATACTGTCTCTATTCTGTATGATATTATACTAGATATTTATTTATAAATAATTATCTATATATTTATTACATATATATATAATATCATGTTTTATTTTAAATCCTAGAAATATCGTTACTTAGAATTTATTATTATTTCAAAGATGTAAATAAGAGTATTGTTAATATAATGTATTATTACTGATCTTGAACTTAAGGTGTCTTTCATTTTGTTTAATATTTAAGTAAACTCTTAATAATTACAATAAAAACACTTCTACATAAAAATAAGGTCTATTTCTTTTAAAATGACAACTCATAAAGTATGTTGTAGTTCTGATAGCAATACTGATATGCAGAAATTCTGGTTTCTTTTACTATAATGTAAAAATACTAAACCCTACTGATAATACCTAAATCTTTAATCTGTAATGCATTTACTTTATACAGAAAAGAAATGAATATAACTTATATTTTAAGTATACTTAGTCTTTCTTTCTTATGCACAGTTAATTCTTTTTCAAAGAACAGAATACAGTTCAGATTTAAATAAAGCTGCAAGTGAGATAGCTTAAATAAAAGATAAATGCACAGTAAAACAATTGTAACAAAAGTAAAATAAACTAGGAAACTCAGTTTAGGGGATTACTTCTTCTAAGCTTTGAGATACCATGCTAGAGTACTACCTGATGATATCAGGTGTGGAAAAACATGGTAATACTAACAAGTTTTTACACCTACAGTTCAAAGTACTAACAATTCCTTTCAGATACTTAAACAATCATACTGTTTATCTATTTATGCACAGAAGGATATAGAGATATAAATGAAAAACCTGTTAAACTGCTGTGGACAAAAACAGCAATGGGAGGCCGTTCCTCCCTACCAATTCCTGGAGAGCGCTCAAATAGCGACTTCTCAGGACCCCCGAGCTTGATCTGGTCTCCCTGGATTGGAACTAGGTGCAGCAAAACATATACAGTCCTTCAGCTCTATATTAACTCAGAATCTTTGAGACAGTTTCCACAGCTCAACTAGCTGTACTCAGCTTCAAGTTCCTGCAAACATTCACTCACAATCACTTCCTTACTATCTTCCCTTTTCCTCAAATGAAAACTCCTGAATCACATTCAGCTGAATGAATTCTTCCCGGAGTAAAAACTGAGCAGCCAGAGCTCTCTTCATTGAGTACTTTTAAAGATTGCCTAGGTCTTAATTGGGATAACTGTCATTTAATGAGCCACCTACCCACATTCCACTTTCTTGGGGAATCATGACCCCAAATATAGGGAAGTTGCCACCTGCAACTTAGGAAGTGCTTGAGGATGCTGCCACTTGTCCTTTGCCTCTCCACCTAGTTCCAATACCCAGTTTGACCAGTAACCTCTTTTAACAGCTCTCCCATGCTGTTGTCTCCATAATATATTTATTATTAATAAAATATTCTCAATTACACTCCATAACTATTGACTCTGCTGAGTCATCAATCCCTACTTAGGATTAAGTTTAACATAATGTCTCAGAAAATAAAATAAAACAATTATATAATTTTACAAAATTGGGGTATGTGACACAAGTGGTTGAACTTCTACTGGCCTTAGGGTTTATGGTGTTGGTTTCATCCCTTAGTGCCTCTAGGGCCTCTCCATAGTATGAGTTATTTATTTGCATCAAAGTTAGGTTTTGCAAGGGTCACCTTCGTTATCTATGATAGTTATGGTTGTGACTTGTCAACTCTTGTACATGCCTCGCCTCAAGTCACCACATTGATCCTTGGATCCACTACTTGTTTACTGTATTGTGGTCCCGAACTCACTAACTTTGCATTTATATGCCTTGTCCTTGTCTACCACTTACCTATTACGTTTGGGTAGTCTTTGATTGCATAACCATAGCTATACAATGGCTACACCCTACTCTTGAAAAATGTGCCCCATTTCATCACAATTTTAGCACCTAATGGATCTTATGTGACCACCATTTGTACCTCCTCGATACCCTACTTTGTAATCCACTTTTTATTCTCCTCAACCCTCTCCTTTAATGGTATGAGGGTTTGCCTCTTCTACTAGAAAGGAGGTCCTTTCAAACTATGATGTTAGAGTATGCAATGTGAAACAATTCTAAATGGCGTGGGTACTCACTTTGCAAAAATATCGGACAATAGTGGTCGATGCAAAATTTTCCTTCTACAATTTTGGGTTGAGATAAGGGGGCATCCATATGTTCTTCAAATCTCATAGTACCTAGTCACTAAATTGCCCATAAATATGGTTGGTGGAGGTGGCATTTAGGTAGGGATTGCATGGACTCATAGTGATGTACAATCATTCATTGCTTGACACTTTGTTTTGTATATATTGCACTAGACTTGATCTTATTTGGTCTTGGCCTGATTTATCTCTTGAATCTTCTCTACCGAATCTTTGTTTGGAACTTAGCAAGGTCAATCATTTTACTATTTGAGGAAATGGTTGTAGTAGTGTCTCTCATTGTCCTAGGGTACCCATGAATCAATTTACTCTTTATCACTTGTTACATGACATCTTATTGGGTGTTCCACTATTATTTTGTCAAAGGCTATTGGGTTAAGTGTAATGGTCCTTGGATGTACCATTCCTTATGTTGTGTTTGGTAAATCAGGTATGGAATTTGATTGATTAGGTCCCAAAACAATTAATCATATTCCCAAGCACTCTCATTGATCTATTGGGTTATGGTCTTCAACAAGACACAACTTTGTTTCTCTAAGTTTGGCCTCTAGAATTTGGACACAAATACTACCTTCACTTCGGTCATAGTTCTAAGCATACCCAAAGGATTAGTCTAGATGAATTTCATGTACCATTGTAGAGATGTTCACCTTAAGGTGGTTTGGAATTCCACTGGCTTAGCCTCTAGGATAGTAACCCCTTTTTCTCTCTAGATTGGTTCGCATAGGAACTACTATTTTTCTACATCACTATCGCCCTTTTCTACAAACTTAGGAAGGCGCATTATCTAACTATTGGAGCTTACACATCATAACTATTCTGATTGACGTGGGTTTCCTCAACCATTCCTTGAGATGTTGTAGCTCACATTCAAACCTTTAAGGGAAAACAAAAAACTAGTAGATTCCATCCTATATTCTTACCTAGAGATACAACATAGATCAACTCGAACCATACTCATCCCTTGGCATAGTTATAGTATAACAAAAAGCAACATCATCACCATATAAATAGAGAACAATACAAAAATTAATGGGGGGATCCTTGCATTGATGTTCAATATAGCCCAATACATCGGAAAACTCTCACATTAACTTAAATATGCAAAGCTCACTAATTGATTGACTCAATACACAGTTAAGGAATCCATCTGTTCACCAATGATAACCAACAACCAATAATCAACAATACTAACAATAACTATCAACCCTATTCGATCATAAGACTTTCCAGTATATATTTATTCTCCTAAAGGAAAGAAGGTACATGGAAATATCTCTAGAGTCTTTGTCTTCTTTCTTGTATTGGCTTGATTGACTTGTAGGCATGTAATAACCCAAAATTTTGTAAAAAATTAAATTTTTTAAAGTGACATAAAATGTCTAAAGTCGTAGCCAAGTAGCTGCTAACGGTTAGCGGAAAATGAAACAGTTTATAAAAGATCATGGGATTGTTTCATTAAAAGAATCTGTAAACTAATGGATGTAATCTTAAACACCTGTGTTAGTACTTTTTTTTTTCCTCGGAAAAAATCGTAATTTTATTTCAAAGTAGAACAAAATTACATCTGCACATGTAGCAGATCACTAGGATCCCTACATTGTCACATATTGACTATCTCATATAAACAAACTATCCCATACTGCTGTCCCAGAGCATCAAAATGCATCCGTACCAAAACTGTCCCAGACTGCTGATCACATCAGAAAAGTGTGTCTCAATAATAAAAACCAGAGTAACTGGTAGAAGATGAAAGCTATCAGCTTTATAACATCACCGAAAAAAAAAAATTGCTGTCACTTATATGCAAAAAAACATGTCCCATACTGAAATAAATCAGTAGAAAACAATGGAAATCTTCGCCAAAATTGTCCGGTAACAAGCTGTGCCAGAATTCAAAAACTAATCCAAAGCTGTTTCATGAAAAGGCCGATGGTAATAGCTGTAGGTACCCTCATGAGAGTAAGTAGTGATCCTCCATATGCCCAAGTCCATATGCCACTGCGTCACATCCTTGGATAGCTGATCGGCCACCCTATTCTGTTCCCTATAAACATGTGTAAAGGAAATATGATTAAACTGTTGCTTTAAGCGGATCACCTCCTCTAGAATAGGTAAAAGTATCATCACATGGCACTGTACATTCTCTTTTTCCCATTCAATAACAATCATCGAGTCACCAAAGACTTGTAAAGACAAACAGCCATGTTCCAATGTAAATAAAAGCAGTAGCCTGAGTGTCATTAATTCGGCATAGTTATTGGATCCCCTCCCTAAACCAGCCGAGAAATGGAAAAAATGATCCTCAGATTTGTAGAGGACACCACCCCCGCCACAATTCAATTGATGAGCTTGTGAAGCTCCATCAAAATATCCCCAAGGGATATATTTATCAATCAGCTCCTCCTGCACAGGTCGTATCTTGTGTATCTGCTCTGGTGCCCTGAAATGTTGTATAATTGCAGCGATCTGAGCCACTACAGCCTCCATCGGAATATGACTGTCATGAAATATATACCGGTTGCGTGTGATCCATATTCCCCAGGCGATGATACAAGGGACAGCTCGAAGAAGGAAATGCCCCGTCCACCAACATTGAAAATCCTGTAGCACCGTATCACCCTGCCATTGCCCGTTGAATCCCATCCGGTTACCCACTTCAATCCAGATTGTTTTGGTATAACTGCATTGTACAAATAGATGATGAATTGTTTCATCAGCCTTCCTGCACAGCGCGCAGAAGCCTGGTCCTTCAAGAAATCATTTTTGCAGAATGTCCCATGTTGGAGTTTTATTTTCCAAAATTGCCCAGAAGAGTAATTTGGCTTTGGCCGGACAATTTAATTTCCACAACTGTTTCCACCACCACACCAATTCTTGGTTGTGTGCCATCACGTTGAGCTGTATATAACCATGTTTAGGAGTGTAACTCCCAGATGTATGATGGTCCCATACCAGAACATAGCCCCTATTTGTCAACCTGATATTTGAAGCCCTTAACTTCCTTATATAACCCCTCCAGACCACCTGCAGATCAACAGGAATTTCCAGTCTCTGAGCACTGATCCATCCTTGATGCCATAACGTAGAATTTTCTCGATCCTCAATATCAGCAATATAGAGACATCCTCTTGCAGCCAAGTGTAATCTGAGCTCCTCAGGAAGGACACGATCCCCCCCACAGCCTACCCAAGGATCAATCCCAATACGAACCATTCTCCCATTTCCTATTCTCCACACCAAGCCAGAGCCAACCAGATCAAAATGCTTAATTACCGCTTTCCAAACCACTGAGCAATTTGTCCGGGATTTGTCCACCCTCCGAATCCACTCAATGAGGGTCAGAGGAGAAATATATTTATGAAACACCACATGAGTCCAGAGACTCTGTGTATGGATAAGCCTCCAAGAGACTTTGGCTACTAATGCCTTTGCAAAAAGGAAAATATTTTTTAACCCCCAACCGCCCAAAGCTTTTGGTAAAGCAATTTTCTCCCACCTCACCCACACCAGAGCCCTATGATCATTCTGTCCTTTCCACAGAAATGTAAAACACAGCCTACGAATTTGTTCCAGAATCCCCTTAGGCAACCAAGCAAGCGACATCCAGTAGACGGGTATCGCTTCCAAGACAGATTTTACCATTACCAGCCTTCCAGCCCGCGATAGCCATTTTAGACTCCAGCTTTTAAGACGATTTTCCAACTTTGATAGTATCCAATGCCAATCTGCCTTCAGATAAGAGTTCGGTTTTAAAATAAACCCCAGATACTTTATCCCTTCGTTCAGATCCAAAATTCTATAAGGCATCCGTAGAGAAATTCCATGTGTCTCCTGCTCAGATAAGTTCGAGCATGATATGGTGGATTTTTCAGTATTAACCACCATACCCACAGCAGTTTGAAGCAGTGATAGTCCTGCTACCACCTTGTCAACATCCTGTCTCGATCCATTTGTGAAAATCAGAATATCGTCAACAAAAAGGAGGTGCGTGATATACATTACCTGTGAGATGGCAATGCCAGTAAATTACCCTTCAGCCTTTGAAGCCAATATGAAACGACTGAGACCTTCAGCTACAAGAAGAAACAAAAGGGGAGAAAGTGGACACCCCTGTCTAAGACCCTGTCCAGCTTGGAAGAAAGGGCTAGCAGCTCCATTGATGAGGACTGCAAAACTCACCGAGCTAATACAAGACATAATCCATCTGACAAATTCATAACAGAAGCCCAGGTGTGTAAGCAACAACCTTATATAAAGCCAGCTGACCCTATCGTATGCCTTTGAGAGATCAATCTTGATCACAACACCTTTATGTTTATGAACTTTCAGAGTATGCATACCTTCCTGTGCAACTCCAATAGCCTCATGTATTTGGCGGCCCTCCAGAAACCCAAATTGTTCACTAGAAATATGAAGAGACAATACAGATTTGAGTCTCTTGGCAATTACCTTAGCAAAGATCTTATAAATGCAATTGCACAGTGAGATGGGCCTGAAGTCCTCAAAACTTGTAGGATTATCCTTTTTGGGAATAAGGGCAATAAAAGTAGAATTGAACGGTCCATGAATAAACCCAGCCTTACGAGATTCCTCCACAACTGATAATAGCTCCTCACCGAAGAAATAAAAGAAACCCAAGAAGAATTCTACAGGCCATCCATAAGGCCCCGGACTTTTGTCTTTTTGAAATGAGTGAAGCACCTGAGACAGCTCCTCCTCCGAAACTTCCCCCATCAACATCCTGTTAGCCTCCTCATCTACAAAGCTAGGAAAGACCTGTGCCATTCTAATGACCTCAGCAATAGAATCTCCAGGTTGAGCAGAAAATAAATCCCCAAAATATCTCACTCCCATCTCAACCAGCCCATCGAAACTGGATACCTATTCCCCTTCTGCCGAAGACAGCTCCCAAAGAGAGTTTTAGAATTTTCTCCCCTTAGCATATGCTTGAAAAAATCTGGTATTCTCATCTCCACAATGTAGCCATATTGCTTTGCTCTTCAACCTCCATATTTCCTCTCTCTCACAAAGAATCATATTCCGCTTCTTTTCCAAGGTTAGCAGTTCATCCTTTGTCTGGTCATCCAAGAATCCCATCCCCGGACTGTGAAGCAGCTTGTCAATAGCCAGCTCACAGTCCCTCAATGTCTTATCATCATTCACCCTCTTAGCTTGAGCCCAAGTAATAGTATCCACCTTTATGTGATTCATATTTTCATAAAAATTTGTCCCCGCATGCTCCTGGGAGTTATGTGGCCTAGGAATCCACAGCTCCTTAACCAAGGATTGAAAATCCTCGTTCTTCAACCAACCTGAATTGAATTTAAAAGGACTTGGGGGTTTCCTCCGCTGACCCCGAAATTCCAGAAAAATGGGACAATGATAAAAAATCCCACCTGTCCCCACCCACTGCCAAACAAGCTCAACCCCAAGAGCTAGCGATTTAGCCACCAAGAACCTATCCAATCTCTTGGCCACCCTCTAATCCCCTGTTCTCTTATTTCGCCAGGTAGGGACAACCTTGGGCGGGAGTATATCCAGAAGATCCTTCCTTGCAAAGGCTTGAATGAAATAGTTTGCCAAAACATCTAGGACGGCCCTAGGCCCCTAGACCTCAGAGGCTCCCGGTGAAAGATTAAAGTCTCCCCCCAAAATAACATCAGTGTCTTCAAAAAAATCCAAATTTAGCAAAGAGTCCCAAAAGCTAGCTCTATTCAGATAAGGCCCGTAGATATTAATAATCGTGAGAGTCTTACCAATCTCAGCGATCCACAAATTCAACCCCACACCAGAAGAAATCCCCCAAGAGCAGTCACACCTACAGCTTTGCATCTTCCACCCCGATGCCAATCCCCCAGAACGGCCCCTTGCATCCACCGCCACAAACTTCCAACCAGAAAGCAAAGATTCTAACAACCTAACAACCTCCTCACTACATCCCAAAGTTTCCTGTAACAGAATTACATCCGGCTGGTTTAAATCCACCAACCTTCTAAGAGACGATTTTTTGAGGGGACTCGCCAACCCCCGACAGTTAAAAGACATAACTTTCATTTGGGAGACCCCGCCTAGGCTTTCACTGCTCTAAGTGCCCATTCAATAGAGGATTGTGTCCCCATCCCTACGTCCACCTTTGCCCGATCTTGTGCTTTGGACAAAAATGATTTTTTTCCCCGACCTTTCCCCACCACACGCGAGGACAGTTCGGGCAAACCTTTCCCACCCGATCCCTCGATAGATATCTCCCTACTTCTAAGAGCATATATGATACTTCTTCCCTCAGAGCTGGAAGATATATTAGTAGAAACAATGGAGGGGGAGAAAACACTATCAGTCAATGGCAGCGGACATGGAGCAACCGTACAGGGAATAGCTGAATTGCCTAGGGGAGGAAAGCCAAGAGACAATACCCCCCCCACATCATCAGGGACAGGGAAGAGAGATACCGCAGGAGTAGGGACAATAGAGATACCCACAGAGGGCGAAGAAGAAGCCCCTCGCGTATAATCCTGGACGAGAATCGTCCTATAGCCTTCCAGAGATGGAGTAACCAATGTAGTCCCTGTCATCAGACTATCTACGCATAATCCCCCAGACACCTTCATACCATTGTCCACCTCGTGCAGTGCTGAAGTAAAGGGGAGATCGCTGGAAACAGCATGCACCACAGGATCTGTGTCCACCTCCCGATCTACCATTGGTCCTTTATTCCTGACCCCCATAGCAGCATCAACCCCCACCTCCTTTGAAGCTTCTAGGCCATCAAAAACTGCTTCAACCAGTGGTTTTCGTGCCTTAAAGGGCAGCGGGCATTTGGCCACCAAATGTCCATATGTATGACATCGGAGGCACCGAAAAGGCACACCCACATAATCAAGAATTTGTACGAAGTCCCCATCCTTAGACTGTACCGTTATCTCAGAGGAGAGACCCTTGCACATATCAATATTTACCAGAATTTTGGCTACCGTATACTTACCAGTCTCCACAAATGAGAAATCAACACATACATATTCCCCCAGATAATTCCCTATTTCAGCAAAACGATTCTCATTCCATAAATGCATGGGAAAACCTGGAAGTTTTACCCACAGGGGCTCCTTGTTAATCTTTTCCAATTGCGAATCGAAGAAAGGGGTCCAGCTTTTCAATACAATAGGAACCCCATGCATAGATCACTGTCTACTCAGGACAACATCAACCTCCTCTTTACTGTGCAGGATGAAAGAAAACCACCCTTTAGTTAAAACCCGAACTTCAGGAGCGGACACCAGCAAGAGGTTCCACTGATCTACTGCCCACCTCTGGAGAAAATCACGGGCAATACGTTTGCCACGGACATGCCCAACCACTGCTGTTAATGACATATCCTCTGCCTCTACCAATGTAACATCAACCCCCAGCACCAGCTTATCCCTACGCTTCCGATCTTTAACAGCCTTTGGACCTTTATGAGATCCCTCCTTCGCTGATCCCCCATGATTAGGAGTAGGGGCGGAGCCCTTTTCAGGGGGCTCCGCCGATGTAGGTTCAGGGAAATCTGTAAAGCACCCGATCTGAGATGAGAGAGTGCTCCAGAGATGACCAACGAGGTCGGGCCTGTCTACACCCAAACCCTCAGATGTCTTTAGAATATATGCCACCAGACCCTCTAGACCCACCGATTTGAAAGGCGGTGAATTCCTGAGATTTTTAGACTGAGTACAATCATTCTCTGCCAACCCCACTACCTCCATGAGCCCAGTGGGGAACCCTGACCCCCTACCCGTCATCATCGATCCAGTCAACACCCCCTGCCGCCCCAAAGCACCAGAAAATCTGCCTTCAACGAAAATATCTCTTTCGTGGATCCCATCCAAAGAGTAATCCACCTCCACCTCCATGCCTCCCCACCACACCCCTTCAATCCCTGTCACCCCACATACCTGAACCCCAAGAACTGTCTAGTAGCTGCTGCCAGAGTCCTCCAAACTCATTGAGCTCTGATTTCCAAAGATAAACCAGCGATCTATGCAGGCCTGGATCAGAGTTCTTCTAGTTCCATCCGATCTGGCAAATCTGTACCTTACCATCCAAACTCCTCCATTAGTCGATCCTCCTGAGCTCCCTTCAATCATCTGTTGATTGGATGAACATTTATATCTACGGTCAGAACTCCAATATATCTTCGATCAGTTCTCAGATCTCCAATGTAGCCAGCCAAGACAGCCATCACAACTCTCCTCTGGCTCTGGAACCTGATCCCTCAAATGTAAGCTCTGTAGCAGCACCAATCTCGCCAGATAATGATGCAAATCAGTATTAATCTTTGCATCTGAGCCTCAGCAATCTCGATCCACTACGATCTACATGCTTCGACTGACAGCAGGAGATTTCCCTCCAAACAATAAAAAATCGACCAAACACCTGTGTTAGTACTATTAATGACTTAACAACTTTAGTTTTATCAAAGTTAGAAAAGGACTTGCATTAAGCTGCTGCTAGATATACTGATGATTTACTTTTGTTAAGTAAATAAGAATTCTTGTTTGAGATCGGGGCTTACTTAGTGTTCTGCTAACTCAATTGGACTGCTGGTTCCTTACAGGTTAAGCAGGTAAGCGTAAGATCAGTAGGTGTTATTTTAAATTACGTTGAGAAAATTACTTTCCTAGCATGTTAAGATGCTAGTTTAAGACAAAATTAAATAAGCTGCTTGTCTACAGGAAGGTAAAGTCAATTCTTTTTCTGTTGTTATAAATTCATAGTTGTATTTATAGCTAACACCATAATGACTTTTTATCAAACCTAAACAAGGGTTTAAATTGGATGGAACAAGTACTAACCAAAGTTCCTTCAATTGTTTAAAAAAACTTAAGACACTGTTTATCATCTTATGTTTATAGCAAAGGTTATTTATAAATTTCCAGAAGGAGAAAATAGAGCTCATGATTTTGGGGCTTAAGTTCACTTCAAACTGTTTAATGATCTCAAATCTAAACTCACTTCAATACTCAAAAGAGGTCCTTCTCTTAAAGCATGAACAAGTTCCTATGTTTTTCAATTATAAATTTAACAATGAGTAATTAGAATCTTTAAGAGAAATTCTCCATTATCGTTAGTCTTCAGTTTCTTGATCACTTCCTTCATCAAAATAGTATAAAGGTTATGTTTGTGGAAGTTTATGGCTTTTCCTTTTAAATATAGTTATAAGCTATATTATAACCATCTCTTAACTCTATACTATTTCTAAAATTACACCATATATTTGACTTGTTTGAAAGCATGAAGATTTTCTATGATAACAAATAGCATCCAAGTTTTAACAATAGTATTCAAGTTATAACTACAGTATTTAAGTTATAACAATAGTATTTTGAGTTATAACAATTTTATTTTGAGTTATAACCTAAGGTAGAATTACCTACCAAACAAACTACTATGATGAATCGAAAGATGGCAAGCCTATCTTATATAGTTTAAACCTATACTTTGCTAAATTCCAAGGCATAATATATATATATCATTGGCATACGGTATATCATTAGCAATCATACGTTATAAGGTTTTTGAAATGATAGTTTGTAAATTGTGTTGTGCAGCGCCGACTTAAGGTTTCCAATCACACTTGGATAATTATTTGGTTGGGCACATGGATAGGTTACATCCACTCGTTTGTTGACTTAAAACCAAGCAAACCCTACTCAGTTGCAATGCAACCTGCGAGAGCTTCTCCTTTGTTTGGCCGAGCTGAGAGCTCGCGGTCATGAGAGGTCTGTAACCACCTTTCACATTTGGCATTTCACCTACAAATACTATACTCTGACTACTGGGTGAAGTCGTTTATGGTTTGGGTTCTTTTATTGGTGGATGGAGTTACAATAAGAGTGGATAATGGCCTTTCGTTATGGCTCGAGGGCTGCGCTGTTTTTAACCTGCAACTGAACGCAATAGCTTCTGCCCTCGTATACTTGAGTCGATTTCTTGTGTTTCCTTTGCAGAGGTGACCTCGTGTCTTCTTCCTCTCGACATGGTTCCAAATGTGACCTGGTGTGGCCATCCTTCCGCAGCTTCCACTCCAATTTACAGCAAGTAAAGTCTTACTCTAAAATCAATTTTTCCATTTGTTTTACTTACGATGGTTTTACAATTTTTATGCAAACAAATATTTTAAATGATTTGGTTTGGAACTTGCAGGTTCCTGCTTACGGCTCCAATACTGTAGGTGGAAACGAGCTCACACTTCAGTCCTTTCATGGGCATCCAACTGGTAAGCCCCGGTTCCATCGAGGGTTCTTCCTGCATGCAGTTGTGGTTGTTGGAAGTTGGTTCCTGTGGTTGTAAAGCACGACCTCAGTTCTCTGTTAGTTATGTTTCAAGGCTTGTTTATTACTTGTTAATGTTTTTAGAAACCCTTAAAGGGTATTTCATGCAGGGTGAAGAAGGCTCTAGAAGCCATGATGTAACTGGTTTTTACTTGATGTTTTTAGCCTTACGGCCTAAACATTGTAAATGCTTTCATTTTTAAAACAAAAGAGCCCAACTCTGAACTCAAAGAGGCTTGTCGACCTCTGTCTAGTTTATTTCAGTTTTTACAATAGATTTTGGTTGGAGAAGGAAGATTGTGAAACAGTCAGGATTGTTAATGGGAACAGGATATTTCTCTTGTCAGTAAAATATTTTGATACTGTTTAATATATATATATAGATTTTGCGCATTTTGGTTTTATTAACAGGCTGAGCCTCGACCCTTTGACTCTAAAGGCTGTAAGCCATTCCTTATTAATGGATTTTGTATTTGCAAATGGTTTAAGTAATATTTGATTATTTTAATTTTTGTTTTCAATAATTTGTTTATGTAATATTTTAATTTATTACCCTATATTTATAATGATTTATAATGCACAGTTTATGGAAAAAATGACTGTGTTTAAGAGTAATGTTTTACTCTGGTTTTTGGCTTAAAAGAGTTAATTAATAAATAAACCCTATAGCTCGATAATAGTATTATTATACTTACTAATTCTTAGCTCTGTTTATTTAATGAGTTCTTTAATTATTTTTACAGTTTTGTTTATAAATTTCAGCTAAGAAAGATTAGGGTTTTAATGCTGCATATTAGTGAAAATGATATATTTATCTTTCAAATTTTAAGTAGTGTATTACTGTAGAAACTTCTGTGGTTCTAAATAGAATATAGTAGAATCCTTCTGTCTTAAATAGAGACACTCAATGTATGGAATTCAATGTTATAAAAATGTTTTACAAATTCTTTTTACCTGGTTCTTAGATGTTATCCTATTTACTATACTTACGTTTGATTATTATACTGTAATCTCTATATTTTATAAAGAATACTAATACTAGAATTATTTCTATGAATAATATTATTACTATTCTTTTACATACCTATCTTTTAGTTTATAACTGAAGTAAATAAAGGCATACAATATTTATTACTTATTTATAGTAGAGATCATAAGCAAAGTAAAGTAAAATCTACTTACAGTTTTCATTCAAGTAAAAGAATCATCTTATTCACCTAAACACCCAGTTGTACTAGAGTACTGCCTGAGTCAGGCATGGAAAACTACAGTATGAAAATTCTAATTCTATCTATTTCTCATTTTGCATATTCATTTCTAATTTTAACATAATCTGTAATTTACCAAGTCTAACATTACACAGTTACGCCTTTATTCATAAACCCTAAAATACTAACATGCATGTAGTTAGAAACTAAATAACATTTTAATGCAAACAGTAAACAAATATAATAACATAAAGACAAATAGAACCTGCCAATGATAAGACGACACCAGCTTAAGGAGGCTGTTCCTCCCAACCAAACTCATGGAGAGCGCTCAGAAAATGCTTCCTTAGGACCCTCGAGCTTGTTCTTGGTCTTCTTGGGAGAGAACTGGGTGGAGAATATAACTTTAAGACCTTTGTCACATGACTGGTTCAATTACCTCAGTAATTAAAATCTACTCACAGCAGTATGAACTTCAGCCTAAAAGCTGCAATAAATTCAGTCTTAGCAGTTAACCCCTCAAACTCACTTCAGTAATCCCCTCCATTGAATTTCTCTTGAGTAAATTCATTCACCCTGAATGATCACCTCCAGAATGAGCAGCCTCAGCTGTCTTCAATGGGAAATTTTATACAGATTCCTAGGTCTTCTGGGTCAGTTTTCATTTAATGAGCCACCTGCTGATCTAATTCCACTTTCTTGGGGAATCTTGACCACAAATATAGGGAATTTGCCACCTGCAACAATTGGAAGTGGTTTGAGGATGCTGCCACTTGTCAGTTTACTCTCCACCCAGTCTCCTCCACCAATTAACCAGTAAACACTCTTTTAACAACTTCCCTAAGCTGTTGTCTCATCATTTATTTATTTATAAATAAAATATTCTGAATTACATTAATTATTCTTGACTCCACTGGGTCATCAATTACAAACTTAGCATAAATTATAACACAATGTTCATCAAATAACATTAAATTGTTTTTGCAAATTGGGGCATGTGGCATACACACCCCCTTAAATTATAACATCGTCCTCGATATTATTTATTCCTCATCGTCATAGTTCCCCTGAAATAGAATTGGATATGCATCCCGCATATGACTTTCCAATTCCTAGGTGGTTTTCTTTGGATTAAGGTGCTTCCATTGCACCTTCACTTGACTAATGGTGTGGTTCTGAAGCGATATCTCCCTCCGCTTGAGAATACAATCCGGTTCCACCATAAAATCTCCTTCAGGTTCCACCTGCACATCATTCCAATTAATAACATGAGTAGCATCATGTACATATTTTTTTAATACAGAAATGTGAAAAACATTGTGAACTCTTAAATTCGGTCGTAAAGCTAACTGATAAGCTACCTGTCCGATCCTGGACAGTATTTCAAAAGGATCACAATATTGAGGTGCTAGTTTGGCACAGCTACCCAGCCTCAGAGAACTCTCTTTGGGTCTCATCTTAATGAAAATATGTTTGCCTACCTAGAACTCCTTTGGAGTTCGTTTAAGGTCTGCTTGACGTGGCTTGTGCTTGACTTTTCTGTCGATCTTGCGCAATTTTCATATTACCTTGTACATGTTTTACAATTAATTCTATTTCTTTCAATAATTCAGGTTCTAATACTAACCTATTCATTGGATTACTCCAAGAGATGGGAGTATTGAATTTCCTTCCATACATAATTTCGAAAGGAATATACCTAGCTGAAGCTTGATAATGATTATTGTAAGCAAATTCTACCAGGTGTAAATAATCTTCCAATTTACCTGGCTGCTCATTTACATGCATTCTAAGTAGATCTTCCAATACCTGATTTACTCTTTCAGTCTGTCCATCAGTTTGAGGATGGAAAGAGGTACTTATAAAATTTAACGTAGTATTTAATCCTTGAAACAAAGATATCCAAAAATTACCTGTAATTTAGGGTCTCGGTCTGAAATTATCACCTTCGGTATTCCATGCAACCGAATTTTTTTTAAAAGAAAATATCAGCAATATTTGCAGCTTTATAAGTAGTTTTTACAGGTATAAAATGGGCTGCTTTACTCAATTTGTCAACCACTATCATTATTGAGTCATTTAAGTTCTGATTTTTAGGTAATCCAGTAACAAAATCAATGCTAATTATCTCCCATTTCCAGCTAGGGATAGGCAATGGATGAAGTAGCCCAGCTGGATGTTGATGTTCAGTTTTTACTTACTGACATTCAAAGCATCTAGCAATATATTTTGCTAGTTCATTTTTCATGTTTGGCCAGAAATAATCTTTTCTTAGCATGGTGATAGTTTTCTGATAACCTGGATGCCCTGAAGAAGGAGTTTTATGAATTTCGTTTAAAATTAATAACTTAATATTGGCTACATTAGGTACATATAATCTGTCTTTATACAGTAATAATCCTTTTTCATTCAAGTTGTACCATGTACTTAGACTTTCTATTATATTTTCTTTTACTTTTGCTTGTAACTTTAGGTAATTTTCATCTTGTTCTATTCCCGCTTTAAGCTGTTCTTCCAAATCTGTTGTATAAGTGTTGATAGCTGCTATAAAATTCAGCTTTGCATTTCTACTTAATGCATCAACAACTTTATTCTCCTTTCCTTTGATGTGTTGAATTTCAAAATCGTATTCACTTAGAAAAGCTAGCCACCTAGCTTGCCTAGCATTCAAGTTAGGTTGATCTAATAGGTATTTCAATTCTTTATTATCCGTCATTACGATAAACTTCCTTCCAATTAAATGATGACGCGACATCTTTAAGGCATGTATGACAACAGCTAATCCTAAGTCATAGGTTGCATATTTTTTCTCATGAATCTTCAGTTTCCTAGACTCATAAGCAATGCCATGTCCTTCCTAAGTCAATACTCCACCTAAATCGTCATTGCATGCGCTAGTACATACTATAAAATCTTTATTAGGGTCAACAATTCTTAAAATTGGTGCGGTGGTTAATAAGATTTTTAAATTTTTAAAATTGTCTCCGTACTTCTGATTCCAATCAAATTTCTTCCCCTTTTTCTGCAAGGAGGTTATCATATTTGCAATTCTTGAAAACCCTTCGATGAACCTCCGGTAATAACCGGTAATCCCCATGAATGATTGGACATCAGTTACGTCTTTTGGGATTGGCTAATCTTTGATTGCCTTTATCTTTTCGGGATCCACCGAAATTCCTTCTTTAGTCACCACATGACCTAAGTACTGGATTTTATCTTTAAAGAAGTCACATTTACTAAATTTCGTGAAAAGTTGATGCTCTTGTAACTCTTGCAAGACCATTTTTAAGTGTTCTTTATGTTCTTCTTCATATTTCGAATAAATTAATATGTCATCAATAAATACGACCACAAATTTATTCATATATTTGTGCATTACATTATTCATTAGACACATAAAAACAGCTGGAGCGTCAATAAGCCCGAAAGGCATAATGACAAACTCGTAATGTCCATATCAAGTTCTTAAGGCTGTTTTAAAGATGTCTTCATCCTTAATTCAGATTTGGTGATATCCAGACTGTAAGTCAATATTTGAAAACACCATGGCTCCACGTAGTTGATCAAACAGATCATCTATGCGAGGTAACGGGTATCTGTTCTTGATAGTCATTTGATTTAATTGACGATAATCTATGCATAGTCGTAGAGTTCCATCCTTCTTCTTAACAAAGATTACAGGTTCCCCCCAGGGAGACACAATGGGTCTAATATAATTCTTATCAATAAGTTCTTTTAACTATGACTTAAGTTCATTTAGTTTGAGTATATTCATCCGATAAGGGGCTTTTGAGCTAGGAACTGCACCAGGTACCAGCTCAATAGTAAAATCTAATTCCTGTTTCGGAGGCAGTCCTGAAATTTCTTCTGAAAATACATCTGAATATTCCTTTAGAACCGGTATATCCTCCAATTTTAATTTATCTATGTTGTTAATGTTTTCTTCATCAATTACTGTTACTGCATAAGCCTTACAACCTTTCCTAATAGCTCTCTTAAGCTGCAGAGCAGAGATCTTCCTTACGGCTATTTTCTTAGGGATTCTCTTTACACTTATTAACTTTCCATCGTTATTTATGCAAGTAAAGGTTTTATCGAAGCAATTCAATACCACCCTATGCTACTCTAACCAATCCATACCAATTAATATATCATATGAACCTAAAGGTAGTACATTGAGCTTAACAAAAGTTTCAAACTGATCCATAGTTACTGCACAATTATTTACAAAGCTAACTACCTTTCTCTTTGCACCAGTAGCTAACTGAACTAACCAAGAAATTGCAAACTTTTCAACTGGAAGTTTACACTTTTCTACCAAATTAGGAGAAATATAGCTTAAACTAGATCTTGGATCAATTAAAATAGAATAGGTATTTGAGTTATCTTACCTTTCACTTCCACCATGGAAGTTTGATATTTTGCTTGTCGATTCTCTAATGCTGCATTAATCCTGGGCATTGTCCTTGCTAGATCACCAACAATCATCTCCTCCTGTATTGTGTGGATGTTGCTAACAATGTTCTTTCGATTGGGGCAGATTGATGCATAATGCGAACCATTGCATTCCCAACACTTTATGGGTTCTTTTCATTCAAAGTTCTTTGTGTAGTTACTGTGGTTGTTAGCAGATTCTTTGTTCTTTTGATTATTCTGATTGGTCTGTGAATGACTTTTATTCTCTTGGAAATTCTTATTTGAAAATTTTCTGGTGTTATTATTTTTAGAATTTCGATTAGGTACAAACTCTTTCTTCTTTTGTTCAAAGTTATTATTCCTTTTGGCCTTCCAGTTGGCCATACTCTCCTTTTTACGATTCTATTCATAACAGAAATTTGCTTTCGTCATGGCTTCTTCTAGAGTTTTCGGATTGTCATACTCAATCCTGTCATTTATATGATAAGGTAAACAACTGAGAAACTGTTGTACCATAGGTTTCTCATCCACAATGTATGGCACATACCTGAGCAGACTTAAAAATTTACTATTAAGTTCTTTCATATTCATTGTACCCAGTTTTAACTCATAGAATTCCTTAGCCCTTTCCTCATAGTACTGTTCAGAAAAAAATTTCTTTTTGAAATATTTCTTGAATGTGCTCTAATTTATGTTTTTCTCTCTTATACCTTTCACTCTTTTTAAGTCCTGCCACCATATATCAGCTTTTCCCGTAAGATTATAAATAGCCATTTTGGCCTTCAGTTGATTAGAATAGTTATAAATTTGGAAGTACTTCTTCATCCCGGATAACCAACATACCGCTTCTTCCCCCTTTTCAGTTTCTTCATTAAATGTTGGCGGCTTGATCTTCTTGAACTCCCTAGATATTTCTTCATAAGGTTTATATTTTCTTTTCCTAGCATGGAGGCTATCCTCACTACTGTCACTAGTATAATGAGAGTTGTGTTTATCACCATCTACTTTGGAAGATGAGCTAATTTTGTTTTTAACTTGTTTAGTCTTTTTATACTTACGCTGATAACCTATATCTTCAGACTCAGTTCTTTTACCCTTTCCCTCAGTATGAAATATTTCTATGAAGATCTGATTCAGCTCCTCTTGAGCTCTTAGAATCCTCTCATTTTATTTCTTAACTGATTCCATATCTGATTTTAATTCTTTAACTATTTGTAGTAGTTCGGAAGAATTATTGGTTATATCTTCTTGTATAGCTTCTTTTTGTAGATTATCTCATTCAGTGTAAGGAGATTCCTCATCTGCATATTCTTCCAATCTTTCCATACCTGTCATTACCTCAGAAACAAATTTTTGTGTGTGTATCATTCAAAGAAAACAACATCGGCATAATTATTTAAATTTACTGTTCCATATAAGCAAGTTGAGCTTCATTAAGGCCTAGTGTTTGAACCTTATGCTCTGATACCACATGTAATAACCCAAAATTTCGTAAAAAATTAAAATTTTTAAAGTGACAAAAAATGTCTAAAGTCGCAGCTAAGTAACTATTAACGGTTAGCGGAAAATGAAATAGTTTATAAAAGATCATGGGATTGTTTCATTAAAAGAATCTGTAAACTAATGGATGTAATCTTATACACCTGTGTTAGTACTATTAATGACTTAACAGCTTTAATTTTATCAGAGTTAGAAAAGGACTTGCATTATGCTGCTGCTGGATATATTGATGACTTACTTTTGTCAAGTAGATAAGAATTCTTGTTTGAGATCGGGGCTTACTTAGCGTTCTGCTAACTCAATTGGACTGTTGGTTCCTTACAGCTTTAGCAGGTATGTGTAAGATCAGTAGGTGTTATTTTAAATTACGTTGAGAAAATTACTTTCCTAGCATGTTAAGATGCTACTTTAAGAGAAGGTTAAATAAGCTGCTTGTCTACAGGAAGGTAAAGTCAATTCTTTTTCCGTTGTTATAAATTCATAGTTGTATTTAAAGCTAACACCATAATGAATTTTTATCAAACCTAAACAAGGGTTTAAATTGGATGGAACAAGTACTAACCAAAGTTCCTTCAATCGTTTAAAAAAACTTAAGACACTGTTTATCATCTTATGTTTACAACAAAGGTTATTTATAAATTTCCAGAAGGAGAAAATAGAGCTCATGATTTTGGGGCTTAAGTTCACTTCAAACTGTTTAATGATCTCACATCTAAACTCACTTCAATACTCAAAAGAGGTCCTTCTCTTAAAGCATGAACATGTTCCTATGTTTTTCAATTATAAATTTAACAATGAGTTATTAGAATCTTTAAGAGAAATTCTCCATTATCGTTAGTCTTCAATTTCTTGATCACTTCCTTCATCAAAATAGTATAAAGGTTATGTTTGTGGAAGTTTATGGCTTTTCCTTTTAAATATAGTTATAAGCTATATTATAACCATCTCTTAACTCTATACTATTTCTAAAATTACACCATATATTTGACTTCTTTGAAAGCATGAAGATTTTCTATGATAACAAATAGCATCCAAGTTGTAACAATAGTATTCATATTATAACAATAATATTTTGAGTTATAACAATTTTATTTTGAGTTATAACCTAAGGTAGAATTACCTACCAAACAAACTACTATGATGAATCGAAAGATGGCAAGCCTATCTTATATAGTTTAAACCTATACTTTGCTGAATTCCAAGGCATAATATATATATATATATATCATTGGCATACGGTATATCATTAGCAATCATAGGTTACAAGGTTTTTGAAATGATAGTTTGTAAATTGTGTTGTGCAGCACTGACTTAAAGTTTTGACCCACACTTGGATAATTATTTGGTTGGGCACGTGGATAGGTTACATCCACTCGTTGGTTGAATTAAAACCAAGCAAACCCTACTCAGTTGCAATGCAACCCATGAGAGGTTCTCCTTTGTTTGGACGAGCTGAGAGCTAGCGGCCATGAGAGGCTTGTAACCACCTTTAACATTTGGCATTTCGCCTGGAAATACTATACTGTGACTGCTGGGTGAAGTCGTTTATGGTTTGGGTTCTTTTACTAGTGGATGGAGTTACAGTAAGAGTGGATAATGGCCTTTCATTATGGCTCGAGGGCTGCACTGTTTTTAACTTGCAACTGAACACCATAGCTTTTGCCCTCGTATACTTGAGTCGATTTCTTGTGTTTTCTTCGCAGAGGTGACCTCGTGTCTTCTTCCTCTCGGCATGGTGCCAAATGTGACCTGGTGGGGCCATCCTTCCGCAGCTTCCACCCCTATTTACAACAGGTAAAGTCTTACTCTAAAATCGCTTTTTCCATTTGTTTTACTTACGAGGGTTTTACAATTGTTATGCAAACAAATATTTTAAATGATTTGGTTTGGAACTTGCAGGTTCCTGCTTCCGGCTCCAATACTGTAGGTGGAAACGAGCTGACACTTCAATCATTTCATGGGCATCCAACTGGTAAGCCCCGGTTCCATCGAGGGTTCTTCCTGCATGCAGTTGTGGTTGTTGGAAGTTGGTTCCTATGGTTGTAAAACACAGTCTCGGTTCTCTATTAGTTATGTTTCAAGGCTTGTTTATTACTTGTTAATGTTTTTAGAAACCCTTAAAGGGTATTTCGTGCAGGGTGAAGAAGGCTCTGGAAGCCGTGATGTAACTGGTTTTTAATTGATGTTTTTAGCCTTACGGCTTGAACAATGTAAATGCTTTCTTTTTTAAAACAAAAGAGCCCAGCTCTGAACTTAAAGAGGCTTGTCGACCTCTGTCTAGTTTATTTCAGTTTTTACAGTAGATTTTGGTTGGAGAAAGAAGATTGTGAAACAATCGAGATTGTAAATGGGAACAGGATTTTTCTCCTGTCAGTAAAATATTTTGATACTGTTTAATATATATATAGATTTTGCGCATTTTGGTTTTATTAGCAGGCATGAGCCTTGATCCTTTGACTCTAAAGGTTGTAAGCTGTTCCTTATTAATGGATTCTGTATTTACAAATGGTTTAAGTAAAATTTGATTATTTTAATTTCTGTTTTCAATAATTTGTTTATGTAATATTTTAATTTATTACCCTGTATTTATAATGATTTCTAATGCACATATTATGGGAAAAATTACCGTGTTTAAGAGTAATATTTTACTCTGGTTTTTGGCTTAAAAGGGTTAATTAATAAATAAACCCTACAGCTCGATAGTAGTATTCTTATACATAGTAATTCTTAGCTCTATTTATTTAATGAGTTGTTTAATGATTTTTACAGTTTTGTTTATAAATTTCAGCTAAGAAATATTAGGGTTTTAATGCTGCATACTAGTGAAAAGGATATATTTATCTTTCAAATTTTAAGTACTGTATTACTGTAGAGACTTCTATGGTTCTAAATAGATTATAGTAGAATCCTTCTGTCTTAGACAGAGACAGTGTCTGGAATTCAATGTTATAAAAATGTTTTACAAATTCTTTTTACCTGGTTCTTAGATGTTAGCCTATTTATTATACTTATGTTTGATTATTATACTGTAATCTCTATATTTTATAAAGAATACTAATACTTGAATTATTTCTATGAATAATATTATTACTATTCTTTTACATACCTATCTTTTAGTTTATAACTGAAGTAAATAAATGCAGACAATATTTACTACTTCTTTACAGTAGAAATCATAACCAAACTAAAGTAAAATCTAGTTACAGTTTTCATTCAAGTAAAAGAGTCATCTTATTCACCTAAACACCTAAGTGTACTAGAGTACTGCCTGAGTCAGGCGTGGAAAAATACAGTATGGAAATTCTAATTCTATATGTTTCTCATTTTACATATTCATTTCTAATTTTAACATAATTTGTAATTTACCAAGTCTAGCATTACACAGTTACGCCTTTCTTCATAAACCCTAAAATATTAACATGCCTGTAGTTAGAAACTAAATAACATTTTACTGTAGACAGTAAACAAATATAATAACATAAAGACAAATAGAACATGTCAATGATAAGACGTCAAACTTAAGGAGGCCATTCCTCCCAACCAAACTCCTAGAGAGCGCTCAGACAACGCTTCTTCAAGACCCTCGAGCTTGTTCCTGGTCTTCTTGGTAGAGAACTGGGTGGAGAATATAACTTTAAGACCTCTGTCACCTGACTGGTCCAATTACCTCAATAATTAAAATATGCTCACAGCAGTATGAACTTCAGCCTAAAAGCTGCAATAAGTTCAGTCTCAGAAGTCAACCCCTCAAACTCACTACGGTAATCCCCTCCATTGAATTCCTTTTGAGTAAATTCATTCACCCTGAATGATCACCTCCAGAATGAGCAGCCTTAGCTGTCTTCAATGGGAAATTTTATAGAGATGCCTAGGTCTTCTGGATCAGTTTTCATTTAATGAGCCACCTGATCTGATTCCACTTTTTTGGGGAATCATGACCACAAATATAGGGAAGTTGCCACCTGCAATAGTTGGAAGTGGTTTGAGGATGCTGCCACTTGTCAGTTTACTCTCCACCCAGTCTCCTCCACCAATTAACCAGTAAACACTCTTTTAACAGCTTCCCTAAGCTGTTGTCTCATCATTTATTTATTTATAAATAAAATATTCTGAATTACATTAATTATTCTTGATTCCACTGGGTCATCTACTACAAACTTAGCATAAAATATAATACAATGTTCCTCAAATAACATTAAATTGTTTTTGCAAATTGGGGCATGTGACAAGGCATCTCCCTCTACGTTGGTTAGGCATCTTCCTTCTTTTTCTACCTCTTCCTGGATTGCCGGGGATCTTTCCGGTTGTCTTGATCCTTGTCAAGCTCTAGCTTTGGTGCTCTTTACTACTCCTATTGGACTTTGTGCTATGAGGCTCAACTTTGATAAGGATCTACTTGTTGGTCTTGCACCACCTTGCCTTTCTTGTTGCTTCATATATTTTTCCTTCGTAATTCAATGATTTAAAATGAGGAGTTCTACGTTTGCTAATGGACCCACTCTTGTAATGGTACCCTGTTGGATAAAGTTTTCATTGTTGACAATTTGATGACAACACATTAATGACAGAGTTTAAAGTTGATATGGCTATGTGTAAAGGACATGGTAGCATAGGTTGATTAGGACACCTAATAAGTCAAATGATCCATACTATGGTCATTTAAAGATGATTTGAACAAGATAAGGTTTATGTACCAACAAGCATGATAAGGCAAAAGGATATGCAATGGCAAATGTGGATTTGAGGTGACTGCGGGCATCTTCAGAAAGCTAACAAAGGTTGTTGTGGGCATCTCCTACGCCCTAACTATGGGCATTCTAAGTAAAGATTGTGGGCACGTTTTGAAGGGTCAGAAAAGCTCTTGTGGGCATACATGAAAAGCATTGCAAAGGAGACCTTGCGCCCATGTTTAAGAGCCTTGCGGGCACATTTCTAAAGGTAGCTACGGGCATTTTAGACAGATGTTGCAGGCATCTCTAAAGTCCCATTGGGGGTATCTTATGAAGTTATAAAATGCAATTTGATGATATGGCAAAAGGAAAATTTATAAACATATATATTTAATGAGGAAAATATGGAGATAGGGATATTATGGAAGTGAAAAATATCAAATATTATTTGATAAAATGGAAATGGAAATGGTGTGATAAGGTCGGCCATCCTAAAATGAATTGATTTATTTTTTAAATGACAAACATAAAATAAAATTGATATGTGGACCTCCACAATATGTGGAGAAGAAAAGTATAAATAAAAGACAACCAACGAATGAGTAAATGTGAAAAACTCACAGCTGTTGTTGCTATGAGGAAAACTCTGTGACTGAGGTAGGCTTTACACAGTCCCGAATTTAATAAATGAAGGTGAAAGAGTTCGCTAGTTCCATGTGACTGAGGGAGGAGGCAGCAACAGACATTCTTGAAGTCTGATATATTTTTCTGAGATTTTCGGAGGTTGAAGGCAGCCACAGTAAGTACATTCCGTTGGA
Source organism: Pseudotsuga menziesii (assembly GCA_001517045.1). Lineage (NCBI taxonomy): Eukaryota > Viridiplantae > Streptophyta > Pinopsida > Pinales > Pinaceae > Pseudotsuga > Pseudotsuga menziesii. The sequence goes on from LPNX010440302.1 coordinate 442,021, forward strand.
GTTCGAATTACAAACCCCAAAATCGAATTGCTGTGGTTTAAGGAGGTCGTTTCAGTTGGATTGGTTTGCTGTGGTAGAAAGGGCCAAAATTGTGAGGCCAAATCGTGGAGAAAGGGCGGCTGCTGTGTGACTAGGCTGAGATTAGAGGAGAACGTAATTCTGTGAAATGGCATGATTGCTGTGGTGAGTGAGGCGTGTATAGAGGAGGTCACATTACTTCATTCAACTACTCTAGCAGAAGAAAAACGAAGAAGCAGCAAAGCTTTTTGCACAAATTAACAATGCGTTAAGGCTGATGGCGGTTTGAAGGAAGCCACGATTTCATCCACATATTGTAGATTTTACGAATCTCGGATCGGTTATTCGAATAATTATATCGGCCTAAACAAACAATTTGCCAAGGCATTTGTTAAGCAAATCTGTTCTTCGAGTTTACCGTTTGAAAAGATTTATGCGTCTGTGAAGCTTTGGATTTGCTACAATGGGTTTTAGCGATGATTGGCTTATTCTATTAGGGTGAATTCATGTGAGCTCTGAAGAATTTCGGGAGCTCATTTACCCATTCAGCTAGTCTGCAGGCTTTGTAGGAGCCATGAGAGTCTGGTGGCTTATACGCAGACGATAGTCAATTGATCGCGTGGGGTTGGCTGCGAATTGGAGGAAATTCCATTTATTTTGATCTCTGTCATGAAACCAGAGCGTTATACTAGATCGCAACATACTGACAAATTATTTGCTGTTACGAATTTCTGATGCTATCGCTGTAGCTGGAGACTAAGAAGGATGAGCTTGCTGAAGCAGTTGAACTGAGCAGCCTCAGGTACACGATTGCAGCCATTGCATGTTTAATTCTTCTCTTGGTCTAGTGTAAAACATATATGCGATACACTGCGAAATATTCCTTCCAGAGATGCTACCTTCTGTGTGAAGAACTATTGTGGACTGCGTGAAGATTGGTCTTCCTTTCGTCATGAATGAGATCTCCTTTGCACGTTGAGATTGAGTGTTGAACTCTATGTGGAGCTGGTGTGTTGTTCTGCGTTGAAGTGAAGACTATCATGGTACTTGAATGATTGCTGCTTGATGACACAGGATATCTCCTGAATGTGTGATTTGGATCGTGTATCTTGATTGTTGTATGCTGATGAAGATTGTTATTTCAGACTGAAATATTTCAAGAGCTGCGACTTGCGAAAATGACATTTGAACATATCTCTCCAAGACCACCGCTACAAGTTAAAGAATTCTACTGTGAAGTGTGTGAAGATTGTGAACCGTCTATTTGTGCATGAAATTGAAGCGAGTGGGAGTTGGTGCGATTAGATCCATGGAAGTGATCCTTCTTTGTTGCATCTCATTCTATGGCAGAACCTATCTTTATGATATAAAGGTTGTGTCCATAATATGAATGCTTCGAATCCACAACATCTATGCTTTTCCTTTTTATTCATTTTATGTGAGTGTGGGTGTTGTAACAATGATAAGACACTCACAGAGATCAAGCTCTATAAGTATATGCAGTCTTAAGGGTAAGTTCAAAAGATGATTGTTTAGCTTACATTGACAGTCAAAGTCAGGAGATGACTGAATCATTAAAGTCTATGACAGTCTAAAAGTGGATGACAGCTTTAACATTGTTGCCTTGAAAGTAACAAGCATGAGTGATGAACTGTATACATAGTGAACCAAACAATCATGGAGTGATATGATGACTATGATATGCTATGACTATGAATGGTTTAGAGAGATGTATGCATGAGATGATTGACAATGACACCTATAGCAGTATGACAGTGATAGCTTCAGCAGAAGACATATTGATGATGTGACAAGTGAAGAAGATGACACCACAGTAGTGAACAAAATGATCAGTGAGCATACTTATGATCAACAGTAGTGATGACCAGCAGTAGAGACAAGTTGATTGACTTGACTATGACAGCACTGTGGATGACATGTTTGATGAGAAGATGACCAGCAGCAGTGCTTGTGCTGAACATATTGACATGATGTGTATATACAACAGTAAGAAAGGATGATTGTATGATGCTGGCAGCAATTTGATGAATGATATATTCGTGGTTATGGTCAGAATGATGTGCCTGTAGATATGGTGTGATGTGACAGTGATACAATGAGCTTAAATTACAAATGCAAACTTGATTTGCATATGAGGTTAGGATACCTCAAACCATTCTTAGCAGGGTCTAAGAAAACCAGGCAAGGTCCTGGATGCAAAGTAGGTGCTCTTCATATCAGTAGGTGCTGATTTTACCTAACGGTTGTAGCCAGACCAAAACTAATACAAAAAGATTACAAAATTATATGGTGTCGTGTTCTTTAGTGTTATGGTTCTTGATGATTTAAATGCTTATGCTATGTGAATGATGAAGTGAAATATGTTTATGAAATGATTATGAGATTGGTAGAATGATGAATTGGTAATTAATTGTGTCAAGCTAAGAATTTTTTTTAAATTGGCTTTACACTGATTCACCCTGCCTCTCAGTGTCTAACAACCCCATACTTCTCTTTTAGTGATGATATTAAGGTCCCCACCCAAAATTACATTTTCTTCTTTAAGGATACCCTAGACAAATAAATTGTCGCAAAAAAATAGTATGTATAGTTTTATATGTATAATTCAACCCTGTACTGTATTTGATTATGTGTACTTCCATTCCTCCTGCTGCCTTTCACCAATCCATTTTTTTAGGGGGGACTAAAATGGTTTATCCTCATAGGGGTTATATAAGTTGATAATGGAAAATGTACTCCTTGATTCCATCAACCACAACTTTGTTAGCAAACATGCGAAGGAGATTAATTTAATCGTAAAGAGGTAGAGAGGTGACATGTTCTTTTTATTGGAAACATGAAAACACTTGTGGTTGTTCTTTTCAATGACAAAACTGTCTGACAAACAAGTAAATGAGAAAATGCATATGCTACAAAAATTCATAGAGGAAGGGGAAATGAAAATTCTTACATTGTCAAGGAAAGAAATGCTACTTTTCGTGTTGCTTTTCATTTCTTAAGTGCATAGTCTACAACTAGCAATCATTGTTGTGGTGTTCTTTTGTGTAGTTGCAATGCCTCAAAATAAAATATATGTTCAAGTGTCTCTAGAATTTATGTGCATAATATTGGAAATGGATAATGGGAGGAGACAATGACAAGAGTTGTTATAGGTGTCCAAGCATATAAGAAAAATTGAAGACACAACTGTTGTTACTTGTTAGTTTGGTTTCATGTAATGTGAGATTGTATATTTCCATGGTGTAGACTATTTTTTTTTCTATTTAACATTGCATTGCAACATGTTAAATTTTAATTCGCTGGTGAGCAAAATATGTTCCTTGATGGGAGGTTCATTACTATGGTGGTCATAGAATGAAAGAAGGTTCCAATCAGGACATGAGATGCAAGGTAACATTTTCCACCCTAACTGTAGTATAATTAAGGAAATAAGTAAATGACAACATATTCTAATTAAATAATAATAATAATATAATTTTAAGGTCACAACCAAGCCAAGCACGAATTTGGTGTATGAGACCCCCTTGTTTGTTGGACAAGGGACCCCCCTCTATGCAACAATTTGATTGCTAAAGTCTGTGGAGGTGTGCATATCCTACCCCCCTACGGATTTGAACATATGGCCTCTTAGGAAGAAACACATGTTCTTAACCATTAGGCATAAGTTATTTATTGTTATTGTTATGTGGCATAAGTTTCACCACTGAGTAATTTTTTAAACTTGTAACGACATCATGGATGTGTTTTTTTTTGTAAGGCTCACACCCATGGAGTTTCGAACCAGTGAACTTACACAAGGAGTTCCTTAACTTTACACCCATTCGCAATATATTCTACGCCTCGTGGGCATGACATCATGAATGTGTTACTTAGACAAATAATTGATTTTTTTTGCAAGCACAATGTCATTTGCAATTAGTTTGTTTAGGTTTATTGAAAAATAAAGATATCATCCACCATGAGTTCATAGTATTTAACTATATTTTAAATATGGAATGACAAGTGAACACACACCATATTCAAAATGCCAAGATAACTCTCTTCGAAGTATCTATGTTTCAAAGCTAACTTTTTGGGTATGTGGTACAATTTTCTTGTAAGGTAGAATGAGTTAATGTCTTTAATGTGGTAAAGTGTTGTGTAGACAAGCCCAAGTTGTTTAATTCCATTGAGGCTGAGTGTTAAGGCATGCATTGTAAGGCCTTGCGATCTATTTATTATTCATGCACATGCCAATTATACATGAAATTGTTGACAAATGATGAGTTTTGTCTATTGAAGAGATTAATCTAAGCACTCTAAATATTAGTGTCCAATCATGAGGAATGGAAAGCTTAGAAAAATAACACATGGTTAGCATTGGGCTTGGCCAATGGTTTTATCTATGAATTATATCCAAACAATATCTATTTTTCGTGGTGTGTATTTCCCAATCATTAGGAATGACAAGACTAAAAAAATAACACATTGTTTAGCATTGGGCTTGGCCAATGGTTTTATCTATGAATCTATCCAAACAATATCTATTTTTCCTGGTGTGTATTGCCTACATTCACTATGGTTTCCATTCGCCAAGCCATCTTTGATGGCATTGTTACCTGCATTTAATCCAAAGGCATATTTTGTTCCAAGACAAGTGGACTAAGGAAGAGCAACGTTTTGTTGTTGATGTTGTTTGTCTCCATGCACTTGGTTTCCTTATCATACACTTTCAATATATGCCTTTTATTCAACTAGTACCAACTTCTTTTTGGTTATGTTCTTAAAATTCCACTTTCAATATGAACTTTGTATGCAATTAAGCCATCTTGGAAAAGTAAACACCCCTTTTGCTTTTTCCTTGCTAGTGTTACCATGACTATCTAATAGCTAAAGTGTATAGTTGTATCCATTCATAGCAATGGAAAATTTTTAATCCATAGTTTGAGTTTTGCTATTTCTTGTAATTTATTTTTATTTTTATTTTTTGTCATGGTGGGTTTAAATTCCATGAGCTCATCAAGCAATTGAAACATATATACATGTCAACAAATTCCATAACCTTGTCATCGAAATCTTGTCCATAAATCAATGCATATAGAATCCATAGGAGCTTTTGTTCATGTTCATTACCTCTAATTTGGAATTTAGTGATCATGAAGGAGTAATCTTCCACCTCTATGAATAATTCGCTATTATGAATAAGCATGATTTCAAAACTCCATACGTGCCATGGTGGCTTCAAGTGATAATATGTTTTCTATTGAATTTATGTTTTTTTCCATAATTCCCTCTCGAGGTTTCTGTGTGTCTGGATATAAGTTATTTCCATGACACGAATGGTGCTAAAGTTGTTTAGTGCTCTCTGGCTGGATATAAGTTATTTTTTCTTGTTTTCAAAGTAGTCGAAGGAAATATGTATGATTTTGAGAAAGCGACGTGCAATTAAATATTTCAACACTATTTCAAGGTTGCATATGTACTTCACATCTTTTACAAGGAGTTTCATTTTTTTCATCTCACATTTGCACATGAAAACCCATGCACAACATGAGAAGTGTGTATAATGATTCGAATTTCTTTAAAAAAATATATTTGTAACATGTGTTGCGAAGTCATTTTCATTATGCATAAGTTTCCATCGTGTCAATTTCCAATATGAGAAATGGTTGACAACGTCCAAAGTTCATCTCCACATCAAAATTATTTTGAAAAATGCCCAATAGCTTGAATCCTCAAGATGGTGCAATTTGTATGATTTTATTGTTTAAATAATCTATTAAATACGCTGCACCATAACCATGGACAATTGCTTCATATTTGGGTTCAAGCTCAATATTGTTATCATAAGGATCAAGGGGTTTCATGCTAGTTAAGTTGTTGACATCAACCTCAGGTTTGCATTGAAAATTGCATCCTCTCCATTATTGATGGAAGCAACCTCAACTATGTATAGTGCAGTGATACATGATTCATTATGAACATTCATGAAATTCCTCGCTCTTTCATTTCTAATAGATATGCAATTTTATATTCCAACTTTATTTTCAACATTATTACAATAATCATTGAGTTAAGATAGAGATATAGGAAGTGGTCTCTTTGATCAACCTATATCAACATGAGCATTTATGATTGTATCGGCGAGATCAAATTGGTATTTTCTATAACCACGTTGTCTTATTTTTGCAAAAACCACTCTATGTGAAACTATCATCTCCTCTACAACAATCAATCTCCACAAACTTTATGTTGGCTTTTTGTAGCAAATGTGTAAAGGTAACACATAAAAAAATGCAATTTTTCGTTGGAGATGGAATTATTGCATTGTTTGTGTATATATTCGCTAAGTGCAACCACTTTTAACTCTTCGATAATACTCATGGTGCAAATAGGGATATGATGTCAATGGCAATGTCAACCATGTTTTTATGCCCCGGATGCGGGTGAGTCAAGGCAATGAGGAAGTGTGGCATCCCTTATGCATGCAATCTGTGGAACGCATGTAGGATGGGTTGTCTTAATGAGGTTAGAGGGAAGAAGGATTAACCCTACAGGAGTGAGCATGTGGATGATCTCCTGTGTCTGGCACAATACGTGAGTGCAGACGAGAGTGATAATGGAAATTGGTGCTGGTACAACGATAGGATGGATGTGGTCACAAACAATTATGGAAAGAAAGGGGATCCGCGTTGGCCTGGAGAGTCATGATAGGAAGGTCACATCATAATTTATGGTAATTCCCTCTGTCATCCCATTAAATTCAGTTGGTTGGTTATGGTTTGTGTTTAAGGAAAGCAGTAGGGTGTTTTTTGAATTGTTGAGCAAGGATGAGAGTCTTAGAGGAACTGTGAAGCGAGGTGGAGGGACGATGGATGATGACATTTGTTGGTTTTTTGACACCCTCTTCATGGATCCGACTGGGAGTTCTTAGAAGGGGGGAAACTAAAGGAAGCGTTGGGCTAGTTGAGAGCAGACCTGAGCTATGTAGGAAACGTGGAACTACATGTCTACCATTCCCCCTTCTATCAAGGCCAACCTGGAAATGCTGGAGAATGGAGTGTGGAGGGAAGTTCCAGAGAATGTGCCCTCGCTAAATGAGGTGGTGTTGGAGAGCTAGATCTAGGACCTTGGTTCATCAAGGGCTCAGCAAGGGTTGTACAAGAAGACCGTGACTCACTATTGGGTTATCAAAGGTTTAATGAGCCGTGCTTTGTTTGAGAGGGAGGAGAAAGATGGAGGAGACAAAATTATTTAGCATTATGGAAAGAACTCTATGCATACATCCGCCTTCTCATATGAAAATTGATGCTATTGGGAAGGAACCGGGGATCCCTTTTCTCCCTATGATATGTTATTTTGCTTCGGGTATGGTAGAGAAAGTGCAAAATCTTGTCAACAATGGTGGCGCGACTGAGGAGATGGGATCACTCTCGTCGATCGGACCTTAGTTTCCGCCCATCAATGACTTTGGTAGGCTGTTATTTCCAGTTTTTTGCTTAATCGTGTTTTGAATTATGGGAAGATTTTCGTGCAAGGGGTCTGGTCACAGGCCATTGGTGCGTCGACTTATAATGGAACCTAGTCAACAAACTTTGTTTAGCATAGTTTTTTGTTCTTTGCGTTCTGGATAACAATGAAAGTTTGTACGCTCTATTTTCCCTCTTGGGAGAGGAGCATTAGGATCCAAAGGTTGTATGGATTTCAGACTTGTAATGCTCTTGGTTTCAGAATGAGTAATAGGCATGTGAATAGAAAACACTGTATTTTGTATATTATGTTAATATAAAGGTTACTTATTTTTAAAAAAATGGCAACCATGTTTTTCTTGAAATGCACATGTTCACATATAACACACTCATAAGTTATTTTATTTCAAGTAGTTTCTAAATATGTATTGATTGCTTTGTTGGATTTGCATGTTTCTCTTTTTCTTGACATTGAAAAGAATCATAGTTTAGTTTTCCTCATTCTAAATAGTCTGTCATGAACAATTCTTTCTTCATAGTTTACATATTACTTCTCTTTATGGACATGTGTCCAAGTTCTCTTCATAAATATGTAAGTATTCTACGCAGTCTTTTTTGTGGGTGGCTTTGTTTCTCTTTATGCAATTTTTTTAATCAAGCATCTAATCTCTCTAATTTCTTTGTTGTGTTGGCTCTTTAGTTGTTCATGTTTCTGCTTTTCCAATCCAATCTCATCCAATATCCAAGATCATCCAATTAAGCAATGGGGATTGTTTTGTATTTTTTTAGTTAGACCAAAAAGATTTTTAGTACACTTACATGCCTTGTTCTTCTTATTTTTACAAATGTATGAGAGACAGGGTTCCAAATGTGCATGATGAGGAGTTGATACACCTTGCATGATGTAAAGCACTTTCAAAGAACATTGAATTGAACATAATCTTAAATTAAATTCTTTTGTTTCAACATCCAAGATGTATATGCTAATCTGAAACAATACACATAACCACAAGTTGAAAATTCACCTCCTTAAATGTTGCAGATTTTGTATAGGGTCAACATATTAATATCGTATTCTTGCCAATTTGGAATAAGTCATTCAAAACTAACAATGCTATTGAGAAGGTATTTCTCCAAGCACATAGCCACCCTAATGTTGTGCACATACATTTTCTAAAGGATGATGTGTGAAAGCAATGTGCTAACTTGCAAACATACACAAAAAGTGAGTTATGGAAATTGACAACACCAATAGATACCATGACATGATTCACTTTGGTGAACACTTATGGAAATTGGTATTGGTACAATGATAGGATGGATGTGGTCGCAAACAATTATGGAAAGAAAGGGGATCCGCGTTGGCCTGGAGAGTCATGATAGGAAGGTCACATCATAATTTATGTAATTCCCTCTGTCATCCCATTAAATTCAGTTGGTTGGTTATGGTTTGTGTTTAAGGAAAGCAGTAGGGTGTTTTTTGAATTGTTGAGCAAGGATGAGATTCTCAGAGGAACTGTGAAGCAAGGTGGTGGGACGATGGATGATGACATTTGTTGGTTTTTTGACACCCTCTTCATGGATCCGACTGGGAGTTCTTAGAAGGGGGGAAACTAAAGGAAGCGTTGGGCTAGTCGGGAGCAGACCCGAGCTGTGTAGGAAACGTGGAACTACACGTCTACCATTCCTCCTTCTATCAAGGAAAACATGGAAATGCTGGAGAAGGGAGTGTGGAGGGAAGTTCCAGAGAATGTGCCTTCGTTGGACGAGGTGGTGTTGGAGAGCTAGATCCAAGACCTTGGTTCATCTAGGGCTCGAAAAGGGTTGTACGAGAAGACCGTGACTCACTATTGGGTTATCAAAGGTTTAATGAGCCATGCTTTGTTTGAGAGGGAGGAGAAAGATGGAAGGGACATAATTCTTTAGCATTATGGAAAGAACTATATGCATACATCCACCTTCTCATATGAAAATTGACGCTATTGGGAAGGAACCGGGGATCCCTTTTATCCCTATGATAGGTTATTTTGCTTCGAGTATGGTAGAGAAAGTGCAAAATCTTGTCAACAATGGTGGCGCGACTGAGTAGATGGGATCACTATCGTCGACTGAACCTTAGTTTCCACCCATCAATGACTCTGGTAGGCCGTTACTTCCAGTTTTTTGCTTAATCATGTTTTGAATTATGGGAAGGTTTTCGTGCAAGGGGTCTGGTCACATGCCATTGGTGCATCGTCTTATAATGGAGCCCAGTCAACAAACTTTGTTTAGCATAGTTTTTTGTTCTTTGCGTTTTGGATAACGATGAAAGTTTGTACGCCCTGTTTTCCCTCTTGCGAGAGGAGCATTAGGATCCAAAGGTTGTATGGATTTTAGACTTGTAATGCTCTTGGTTTCAGAATGAGTAATAGGCATATGAATATAAAACACTGTATTTTGTATATTATGTTAATATAAAGGTTACTTATTTTTAAACAAATGGCAACCATGTTTTTCTTGAAATGCACATGTTCACATATAACACACTCATAAGTTATTTTATTTCAAATAGTTTCTAAATATGTATTGATTGCTTTGTTGGATTTGCATGTTTCTCTTTTTCTTGACATTGAAAAGAATCATAGTTAGTTTTCCTCATTCTAAATAGTTTGTTGTGAACAATTCTTTCTTCATAGTTTACATATTACTTCTCTTTATGGACATGTGTCCAAGTTCTCTTCGTAAAAATGTAAGTATTCTACGCAGTTTTTTTTGTGGGTCGCTTTGTTTCTCTTTATGCAATTTTTTTAATCAAGCATCTTATCTCTCTAATTTATTTGTTGTGTTGGCTCTTTAATTGTTCATGTTTCTACTTTTCCAATCCAATCTCGTCCAATATCCAAGATCATCCAATTAAGCAATGCGGATTGTTTTGTATTTTTTTAGTTTGACCAAAAGGATTTTTAGTACACTTACATGCCTTCTTCTTGTTATTTTTACAAATGTATGAGAGATAGGGTTCCAAATGTGCATGATGAGGATTTGATACACCTTGCATGATGTAAAGCACTTTCAAAGAACATTGAATTGAACATAATCTTAAATTAAATTCTTTTGTTTCAACATCCAAGATGTCTATGCTAATCCGAAACAATACACACAACCACAAGTTGAAACTTCACCTCCTTCAATGTTGCAGATTTTGTATAGGATCAACATATTAATATCGTATTCTTGCCAATTTGGAATAAGTCGTTCAAAAATAACACTGCTATTGAGAAGGTATTTCTCCAAGCACATAGTCACCCTAATGTTGTGCACATACATTTTCTAAAGGATGACATGTGAAAGCAATGTGCTAACTTGCAAACATACACAAAAAGTGAGTTATGGAAATTGACAACACCAATAGATACCATGACATGATTCACTTTGGTGAACACTTCATTTATAAACAACATATCTAGCTATGTATTTGAAAACTAGGCACTAAAACAATACACACTTCATTATAACCCTCAACCTTCTTAGTTTATTTTTTTATCAACCCTACAACAATACACACGTTATTATAACCCTCAACCTTCTTAATTGATTTTTTTATTAACCCACGTTAGTTTTTATAAATAACAACGTTTAAAATATTTAAAAATATGTTATTATACCTACCTCAGCAGGTATATTGTAATCAATCACCTTTTGACTTTGGTTGACTTTGCTATTAGCTGGTGTTTTTTGAGGCAGTTTTAAAAAATCAAAACCTGTTTTGCAAAGTATGACTTAGGGATTTGTAAAATATTTTTTTTAATTTTGTTAAAAAACTATTTTTGTCAACAGCTGATTGGTGGATAGAAGATGATGTCAGCCTTGGGATTTGGTATCTGGATTTGAGTTGACATGTGTCCACATGACGTCATAATATTAAAATAAAAAAAATAAAAATTATAATAAAAATTATATCCATTAACGGAGAAAGGTTTGGCGTCGGTCACCACCAGCGATTGGTTGTAGAGGAGAGTGTGGAGTCTTGTACCCACCAGAAGACGCACCAGATCGACGAGCCTTTGAATGGTGATGTGATTCGAAGCTATTCTCACCTCGTTTTCCTCAGGCATGGAGAGCATATAAAGCGCCTCTGTGGCCTTCTCGAGCACGGTGGTCGATCCAGATTTCAATAAGCAGATCACCCTCGATATTACACCTTTGGAGGCAGCAAGATCTAGTAGAGACTCTGAGAATCCCAGCATTAATAGATCCAAGGCTCTTATTTGTTGTATTTCTGAATGAGAGTCCAGCATTGATACAGAGAATCCGATTGCCATCGGGGAATTTAAATACTCAACTCTTTTGAAAGCCTGGATCCGCTGTGCCATCGACGATTTATGATAACAATTATCAAAGCTCTCGATCAAATTACATAAGCGCTCTGATAATCCTGCCGTGGACAATACTTTCGTTTTGATATTTTTGTCCATGCAGATATTTTGCAAGAGCGCTGCTGTAAAGAATTCGATTACTGGCCGAGACGAAGAAGATTTACATAACAAAACTAACCTTTCTAATAAAACTTCACCATTGATATTCATAGTACCGTTGGCTATTTTACAACGATATTCTTCATATATAGAAAATTCCCATAAAATCCCTAGTGTATTTGCTTGTACCTCAATGCTGGATGGGCTGCAAAGAAGAAGCTTTAACAGAGCAGCCATTGTACCTGGTTGCCAAGCTTTTTTAACATTGATTCCATTATTATTTCTCATCATTGCACGCATCAAAGCTACTGCTTCGGACAGAACATGATCTCCACCAGACGAAGCTATAATAGATCCCAGCAGCTCCACGGCACTCGGATCATTAATACCGGTGATCCTTTTTTTCATATCCTCATTATAAACTGCTACAATTGTCCCAAGATATTTCAATGCATGCATCTGAACACACTGTGAATTTGATAAACTTAGAAGACTAATCAAAGCTTCCAAGCCCCCTGCTCTACAGAAGTGTTCCATCTCCTCTTCTCCCCATTTGTCAATATCATCTCTGTAAACTGTTTTAGCTCTCAACTTAGCAACGGCTTTCAGAATTCTCTTTGGACAAGGTCCATGTACTGGTTCTCTATCCTTATAATCCTGTTCCAGCTCGTTCAAGCATTCCCATATATTCATCAAGTCCCCTTGAAGAACATTTCTATAATTTCTTGCCGTGGGTACCTGCATTGGATTGTGGAAAGTGGAGACACCCTTGTTGCAGCAATATGCATTGTACAGAGTCACTGCATGCTTTATCCTGCTTCTTGATTCTGCCAACTTGAGGTTCAAGTCTCGAGGACTCTACTTGATTAGAATGGACACTGCATTATTAACAGAAATCATGTATTCATCCAGACTATCTCGGGCTTCTTCCAGAGCCTTGCACATGAGCTTTAAGACTATGTAGAAGTTATGATCATGGTGATGAGCTTTGTATCCAGGTTTGGGTGATAGGATTGCATATCAAAAATTCATTTTCTCTGCTACAACAGCAAAGTAAGCTCTTGCAACCGGCGACAAGAAAAACAGGGCCTGGAAGAAAATCCAGAGACAGATTATGAAATTTGTAGTAGCTCCTGTCTGGCGTGGTGGCCGCTAGAATCATTCGGGACATGAAATTTAACTTTAAATTGAATAATTATGCGAGAGACGATCTTGGTTTCGCCAAGCTTCCCAGCGTTCTACTAGACCGGCTGCATATACCATGCCGATCGTCGAGTGACGACGAGCTATCATGGTTTATTGCAGATAACTTCATTTTGCTGAGTTTTATATTAGAATTGATAGACTCTCTTGTCAGGCTAATGTTGATCTGTCATATGAGCTAATGCTGATATGTTTTAATAATTATATCAGCAATTATAATTAATAATTTCTACATTATTAACTAGTGTTGTTGCATCCTAATCACTGGAAAAAGAAAAGATAAAATTTAATTTCACAGGAAGCCATCTCATAGCTGGACAAGAATGGAAACTTGCAGCTCACACCTTCTTGGCTTTTCCCTTAGGATAGTAAGGGAAACAGTGATGTAACTTTGGATGCATAGGCTCCAGCATTAGAGACACGTCCCTATTTCCACCATTATCAAATGTTAGACCCATGACAAATTTAGTAACGACTAACTAAACCTGGCATTCTCAAGATGAACTCAAAGTTGTGCTAAATTTGGTCCAGAACTGCAGCAATTCGGTGGAAATCGGGATCAGACAACGGAGTACTGAGCATTGTGGCCCTGTCACAGAGTACCGGATACTCAGTGTTCTGAAGCTGTTGCCATGATATTGGGAAAACGGTAGAATTGAGAGCAGCTTGGTTATGGTTATTTATGTTACTAGTAGAGACTAGATCTTGAGACTTGGAGTCTGTTGTAATATACATTGGCAATGTCTCCTCCTGCGTGTGGTTTGAAAACGGAGGCAGCATTTCAGACCACTTAACAGCGTATTTGGTCTCTGCTTTCTCCAAAAATAGCGGAGCCTTTCGCTCATTTTCCGAGGTGATGTCAGATGCATCTAATCGCTCACCGAATCCCCAAAAATGGCCGTATTAGCTTTATGATACCAATAACAACAGTGTTTATGCAGTTGGCTGCTATTCCTGTTAGTGTGTTCATGGCTTTGCAGCTTGAAGCACAGAGAAACAGAAGGCAGAGGAAGATGAAGGATTCGGCGATGGCAGAGCCCAGTAATAGTTATAAATTAGTGGTTGAAGGCCTGAGGAATTGCTTATGCTTTTTTGCTAAATGGTATCGTGATTGTGGTCCGGTTATAGATTGGTGGAATTTAACAGGGAGGTTCGATTCGTTTTTCAGCGAATATTGTCTGTTTATCGCTTGGAATCCTTAAAAGTTAGAAGCAGATAACAACGCATTTTATATGGCCGGCTTTAAATCTCCAAATAGGATTGAAAGTAAGTAGAGAAAGTTGATAAATATAATAATAATAATAATTATTTATTGAGAAAGGACTGGATTTTCTAAGTTGTAATGGGTTGGTTTTGATTTATTTTGTTAAATGTAATTAAAAACAAAAATTCGGTATAAGGTCTTCTCATTTGTCATAATTCAATATTAACTATTCAAAACATTATTTTTTGTCAACATAAATCGATGACATATTTTTTTTTAACATTGTTTAATATATTATCATAAAAACTCATAACTACTAGAAATATAATGACAACCAAAGACAAACTCATGACAACCTCAATTTTACATTTGAGTAACCTGCATTGTGTTTGTGTTAATATCAAATTCGAAGGACTAAGGAATGGTAAAATGTTTGACAACTTCTACCCCAAACACATATGCTAATTAACATGATCGTGCAATTCAATAATAAAACATCCCTTGAAAACACTTCTTTCAATGGCTA
>LPNX010440319.1:2765-57480 GCA_001517045.1 Pseudotsuga menziesii
AAACAACATTTGCTTTGTTTTCCACTTTCTCATGTCTCAATTGGACTTCCAACTTGTCTACCAACACTTGGAACTTATTTATCGTCATCATGGCTTGCAACAGGTCTGAATAAAGAATGTCACTGGTTTGCTTGTGCAACTGTATCTTGTCTGGAGTACTAATTTTGTCCAGACGGATTTCTATTTCAGACATTCTTTTATCATTCACAATGGCCGTCTTGAAAGTATTCTTCTCTGCATCTCTAGCAGAAACTAGAGATGTTTTAGAACTATGCAGGTTCCTTACCCTCGGGAGCAGATTTCTCGTTTCCTCCAGGGATTGCTTCCTCTTTTCTAGGTAGCTTGTCTTGAGCTCTTCTTTTGATTTAAACAAGGGGCCGGACTCTGGACTGTTACCGTCACCTTCTGAATCTTTAAAAGAAAACTGACTGACCTGAACTGTCTTCAGGGGAACCAAAGCAGCCTTTTTGAAAACTCCGGACGCCCTTTCATCCACGATCTCGCCTCCTACGAGCAGCCTCGCCTTCTTATGGGATGTTTCTTCTTCCATATCCATACTCTCGGCTTCGGCCAAACTTCTCTTGACAGCAACACTGACACCCTATGTGATTTGGATCTCTGAACGAGATGCAGGATGTGCCTCTGTCTCATCTTTGGACTCGTCAGTGAACTGGAGCAAATTAGTTGTTTCAGCTAACCTTTCAACAGCCTGATGCTCGAACGGTTTGTTCCTGTTTTCTTGCTTTCTTAATGATATCACCTGGTGGGGGTCGTAGTTCATATTTACATCCTTAACGAAATCCATAGGTTCCATCAATCTCTCTATACATGCCAAGGCGCCTTTGCCTTTAGAAATGAAAGGGCCGACCTTAAAAGGAAATTTATCATTCAAAGATTTTCGGAAAGCCCCGAAGTGCTCCTCCTCTGATAACAACCTTTGTCTCATAAACTCCAGAGCAAAAATCCTTGGAGTTAAAAAGGAAGGCAACCTATAAGGCTGACCGGTAAAGCCGTACACTCTCAAAACAGTGTAATCTTTGTATAGGAACCGGTCTCCCACCCGACCTTCGGGTGAAGAATGCATCAAATATTTCATTTCATCGAAGACCCGGGGAAATTCTCCATCAAACAGTATCTTGTATATTTCGGACATGATCGAATTGGCAAATTCGATCAGGTGGATTTGCTTTGGAAAATTAGAAGAGGACAGAGTACTCAAGAACTTCAATTCGGTAACATTGGAACATATCAACATGTTAAGTAAGTGTGTTTGAAACCTAAAAAACTGGACCTTGGGAAATTCAGTCAGCTGGAGGTGGATTGCTTCGGCAAGATACTCGTCTAAATTAAGTACAGGAACTGACTGGGACTCGGGACTCAAAGAATTTACTTTTAACAGGAAACCAAGGATAACATCACCTATATGACAATCGTCATCTAGACCTAACACCTGACAAACCAAAGACATTACCAATTGCGCCTCAGTTCTGAAAACGTGCAAGGGGTAAGGTAAGGAAAGGCCTTCCAGGGACCGACCTTCCTTCAGGATACTTGACAGGAATCGAGAGTGAGCATCGATTGGGCAACTTCGGAAAAACTCGGCAAGGACAGCTTCATTTACAGACTCACGGTTTCCAAGGTAACTTTCGGGTAAACTAAGATTTTCTCTTACTATTGAAGCATCAATTTTACACAATATCCTAGATGCGGACTGACTCACAATGACCCTCCGAGAGGGAGAATAATTTACCGCGCACCATTCGGAAAATTCAGGGAAGTGGAGGGTTTGCTCCAGGGCGAAAAAGTATAAAAAGGACTTGCACACATTCAGAACATCATTTCCCTGCAAAAAATAAGACCATAACCTTTCTTTGCTGCCAGACACACTTCCTGTAGATAGGAAAGGGTCGCAGACACCTCTGTGTCTATCTACCAAGAATTCTTCGCTTTCATCCGGGACCCGACCAGACACAGAAGCTTCGCTCTATTGGTCCATTTCTCAATTTATAATAATAATTGGGCAAAGAAGTTACAAGATCAAGGTCCTACCTGGCTCACTGTGAAGGCGCGTGTTCGGAGCGCGTCTGGAACTGACAACTGGAAGCGCCCAAATCGACAGGTCCTTTTCGCCGGGTCCCGAGCAATAAAATAATCGCAGAAGAGGTCAATTCTGCCTTTATAGGACCGCCCCGACTAGACACGTGGGAAGCATTTATTTTCGCAACCACTACTTATCTCTAACAGCCGTGCATCTTTCTCCTCCGGGCTCATTTCCGACCTTTGATCTTTTCTGTGCGAATTTCTGGCCTTCGGATCGTACACCACGTGTCCTTTTCCGCCGGGCATCTTGGCGCTAAGCACCGTGTAAGTTTCCATTCCGGGGTCGCTCGTGACCGTCGATGTGACGTACTTCCACCCCTCACCGTTGGATTAAACGCCACGTCCTACATTCCGCTGGGCCGTCTGACCTTAACTACCGTGCAACTCTGGGTCCCGGACACATCCACAGCCGTCGATCTGATCTTCCTTTACGGGCGGGCCATTGGATCATGTGGCGCCCACTCAATTCCGCTGGGATCCTTCGCTTTATTCGTCGGGCAACTTAGATCAGCGGAATTACTCTCCACCGTTGATGCGATCTGCCTTCAGCTCCACGCCGTCGGATCAAGCACCACGTACCCGATTCCGCCGGGCAATCCGGGGTTATACTCTGCGCCTGTTCCTCCTCCGAAATTCTTTCCAGCCGTTGATGGGATTGCCCAGCGCTTGTCAACCGTCCGATCATGTGACACGTACCACATTCCGCTAAGCGATGTGAGTTTATCCGGTGCGCAAGTTTCCATCCCGGAATCATTATTAGCCGTAGATCTATTACCCTATGATCTCCAACCGTTGGATCGAGCAGCCAATAATGGGTTCCGCTGGGTGGCTCGAAGGTTATCCCGTGTGCATGTTCCGGCTGCGGAATCAATCCCAGCCGCCGATGTGATCCGATTTCGTCCCTCCACCGTCGGATCGAGAGGAATACATGTGATTCCGCCAGCTCCCATTTCTTTAACTAACTTGCGCTTTCTCCCTGCGGATTTGTTCTGAACCGCAGATCGTCCCCGGATCAATTTGTAACCCTTGATTTTGCGCAGGGGGTTAAAGGCCCGAACTTCTGCTATCATCCTCGCATGTTTTGAAAGGCGGAGGGAGTGTCAGCCATAGATTGGCTCCTCCTTTTGATCACAGCCTAGGATTTTGCTAACTTGGCTGCTCTTTAGACCATTACGTCACTTTTGTACCATAATCTTTAAACCAAAGTATTTAAACAATACAATTTTACCTCCCCTTGGTCTTATATTTCTTTTGTTAAATACAAGTGTTAACACTCAGATTCAAAGGTGAAAGTGAGTAGAAAGCTTTCTATCATAAGTGGCCATGTGATAGTTCCTCTGTGCAACTCTGTCTCAGTGTACCAATTCCTTGGCACTGTGTCTAAAGTTTGAATGAATAGGTGGACCCATTCATCCTCTGGAATTTCTGACCAACTCTGTTCACAAATCTAAATATGTGACCCGAGGTCACTTTCTCTTGTATATTTCTGTTGTAAGGGTTCCTTGTCATTAGAGAACCTGATCGCCATCAGTCTCTTAAAATCATCCCATGATGTGATATGTTCTTTATGTGCATGCCACCATCTTGCAGGCGTGGCTTTTACTGCAAGGTCAATAGTTGTCATCCTCTGCTCCGGAGGAATTTCCTGCTCAAACTGCTGTAAAAAGTCATTGACATCCGCTAAGCCATGAAACGACGGAATATCAATAATCTCTGTTTCAATCCATCGCAGTGACTTAGTCATAAACGCACATCTGCGAGCTGAGACTTCGTAAAGTATGTTCTGCCAGTTCTCTACACCAACATCTGAGTCTGATGTGCATGAGCTGTCGCATCGCCAACTAATGTTTCCTTCTGCAGTCGGATTGATGTAATCACTCTGATTAGCTGTCATTTGATAGAGGCTCTCCATATTACGCGCCTCTTCCTTTGATCGGATAGGTTCAATATAGCGAGGACCCTAAAAAGGATCCAATGGTGCGATGACCCGGATCTGTGTATCCTCAAAGGTCATTTGTCGTTTCTTTAAGTCGATAACAACCATGTTATCGATTGCCCAATCAATACCTATTAAAGCTAGATATGGTCTACTGTCACCAATGATTTCTATAACTTCAAAGTCGGCAAAGCTGCGAACTCCGTCAATATCAACTGGCACCTGCGGTAATTGACCCAATGGTGATATCCTCTGCTGATTGGCTAAGCGCAGATGGATAGGCAATCTGGCTAACTTAGGGCTACCCATCTGTTCCCATGTCTGCTTAGTCAGAACATTTACCTCTGATCCTAAATCTAGGATTACCTCGTCCATTTCAAATTCTCCAACTTGTGCTGTGAGTCTCATCTCTCTTCCTGTTCTTGTACGTCCCATAATATTATGAACAGCACGCTGCGCACTGCTCATGGAAGAAGATGGCTGACACTGATCTATGATGCGCTGAAGTTCTCTGATAGCTTTCTCATTTCTAACGAGTTTCAAGCAACTCCGCAGGAAGGATTGTACACTTCCTGTCGACTCATCCTTTTCGCACCTTCTCGATGTGGTAGCCTGCGATATCTACACAAGACTAACGCCACAAGGTGTTTGCTGCATTATGCCCCTGCACGACAGTACCTGCGATCTTGATGGTGTAGGGTCAGCAAAGAAATTTTGAGCTTTCTGAAGCGTTTCTTTGTTCTTCTGCAGGTTGAGTGGTGTTGATTTATTAATGGCTTTGCGCACCCACTCCGGACCTGTGTTCTTTGCGTCATCCTGCGATGTTCTACTAGTAGAAGCACCGCTGCGAGTCACAATATTGATTCTTGGTTCTGGATCTTTCTGCTCTGCTGCAATAAAATGAATGTTCTGGTTTACTGCTGGCTTAGGGTCCCTAATCTTGGCTATCAAGATCGGACACTCTTCTATAGGGTGATCATAGGACTTGCAATACTTAAATGTCGTACTAGGGTTCTGATAGTCCCTAGCATAATGTCCTACAATTCCACAATTGTAACAAGTAATCGGTCCACGGCCACGGCCAAAGCCTCCTCCACGGCCTCGTCCTCTGAATCCTTCTCCACGACCAACATGAGCCTCTTCATGCTGTGGTCCTGCTGCTGGACCTGGTGTTTCTGACTGGACTCTGTATACGTCATGTTTTCTTTCTATCATAAGATCATAGGCTCGGCAATTATGTTCATCACGACCTACTGACTTACAGAAGTTACAATATAAGTTCTTAGGGGTTTGTACATACTTCTGAAGTAAAGGGCATTCCTGTGGTCTATGCCCTCTTGTTCTGCAGAGTTCACACCACGGCCCTTGAGTCTGTAATAAGGGGTTAGGAGCCCCACTTGCTAAATACTCTACAAATATTGGACAGTTATCCTTAGTATGGCCTTGTCCTTTACACTTTATACACCATAGTTCTTATGCAATCTCTTTTCCTTTCTTAATCTCATGCATCTGTAACGTGAGATTGGCTAATTGGTTCTGTAAGCTTGTCATTCTTGTATTGGTCTCAGCTAGAGGCGAAGCCTCTAGTTTCATTGCCATCTCCAATGCTTCATCCTGCGTACGGAGTCTCTGTTGCATGAGGCGAAGTCTGATGTGAGGGAGTAGTGCTGTGATGAACCATTCCTTATGTTGCTTCGGCGCAAACTCAAAGCTAACCTGGTCTATAAGAGCTTTGAATTTCTGATCAAAGTCCCATACGGACTCTGTAGGTAACTGTTTAATGTCTTTAAGCTCTATGATACACTGTGACTCAGACTTAGGTTTCTTAAATTCTTTAATCATTGCGGTCTTGACTTGTATAAGCGTTCTGGCTAGCGCTGTTGTATACTTCATATACCATGTTAAAGCTCTGTCTCTAAGTCTAGTGACCAACTGGACAAGTTTAATATTATCATCTTGGATCCCTTTAATGGTCCATATGGCTTCACATAGGAACCAATGCTATTCCGGGTCTTCTTCCCCTGTACCCTTGAAGGTAGGTAACTTCATGTCATCCCCCATTCTGTTTCTACATGGTGGATGCTGATTTGCTGTATTACTACCACTCGGCGGTGTAGGTGTAGGTGATGTAGCGGTAGTATGTACTGTGTGTGAACTACTAGATGTAGTTCCTGTGGGATTATTCTGAGTCTCGGTTGTTTTCTGTGGGGTATAAGGGTGGTAAGAGATACCTCCTACTGGTCTCTCTATATTACTGTGACTCTGCTCTCTAATACTGTCTGAACTGTTTTCAAAGAGAGAAGATCTGAAATCTGCTTTATATTTCTTACCACTACGTGTACATCCAATTTCATCAAAATCACTCTCAAACTCTTGTGACATTACACTTACTTACTTATTCATCTGAGAATAGATCCATTACTCCTTTTTCATGTAATAACATCTTAATGGACAAGTTTAAAGAGCTTAGGTACTTACCACGATAGCCTTTGAAGAAGTACATCTCTGCTTCGCTGAAGCTCTTTCTCTGATCAACTGCAAACTCTGTAACGAAGCCTTCCAGCAAACTCACAAGCCAGAAGTCTATTGCCCGCGAAATGAGATTATCTATACTCTTCACGGTCTGAATCAACTCCGGTGTCCAGACAATGTTCCTTTTCTTCTTGAATATGTTCTTATCAGTCAACTTTGATAACCAGTTGTACAACTCATTTGCAAAGGTCGCAAAAAATATCTCATGCAGGTCTGTGAAGATATGTTTTTGTAACTAGTCCTCTGTACTCAGTCTAGGACTCTTGTTTTCTGTCGCAGCGAATTATTTTTCCTTAGACCCAACCCACTGGTTGAGTTCTTCTTTAGTAGGATGCCAACAGAACATTAGCTCGTCAGTTTGTTCAAAGTCGGCAACGGAACCATTTGTTGGTTTAGACTGACAGTCCCTGGTTTACTTTACTGTACCAACAAAACCCCTAGCTCACTGGCCCTTTCGGCGACAGACCGCAGAGCGGCCTGAAGTCTCACCCGAAGTGATCTTGGATGGGTCGGCTGAAGACTCAGGTGTATTCAACCGGGTTCTGTAGCATCATAGGGTCTCGCGACTCTTCCTGGCCAATAGGATCTCTCTGCGAAAGCGATCTCTCCTTCTAGCTGGCATTGGTAGGAAGCGGACTCTTATCGCATCGCAGCTTCTATGGCAATGCGCAACTTACTCTTCCACTCATCTCCTTCCCTGCGATATCTCACACCGCAGCTCCCTAGACGATGCGATATTGCCTTTCTATTATGTAATATATCCTATAATGAGGCTCAATATGCGTATCAACTCTCAAGGTCCTGCGACCTCCTTCCTGGGTCTACTAACTCTGTTAACCTTCACAAGAGTGTTAAACCACTTCACTTAGACCTCTACAGTTTAACACGTTAACATCAACTGCACTGAACTCACGGAACTCATATACCAGAGTCACTTAACGCCGTAACTGTCAAAATATTATGAACCAAGCACTGATAAACTCATATACAGGCTACTTGATACATTCAACTTGTGTTTAACCCTTTATGTGCTATAAATTGAAGCATAACATACATACGTCCATCAACTGATAAGCAACATTCATGTAACAGATAACAGATAACACATAAGTAAAGCACAAACACATGAAATAGTCGCACAACACACAGATTTTACGTGGTTCACCTCCAGGGGGGAAGCTACGTCCACAGGAACTGGTCTTTATATTATATCTTGAGAGAGTAAACACAGTTTCGCTGTAACCTGATATGTAGCTCGAGATCTTCTGGGAAACTCCACACACACAACCGGGAGCCCTTCTCTCTTAGATCTCTTCTCTTATATTGCCTTCTCTTACAATATACTCTTTCTCTCTCTCTCTCTCTCAATCCCTGCAGATTGTTCAATCCTTGTGGATTGTTACATTCATACTCAAGGAGCCAGCTACTGGTTACAGTAAGATAACTAATAGGTTTAATACAGAACCAGAGCTCGACTCTTACAATACAACTGACTGTGAGTGAACAGAACACTTGACTAGCTTATAGTTTATTTAAATGTCTAGCTAGCTAAATGTCTGAACAACTACCCAATTGTCTAACTATCTAATTGTCTAAACAGCTACCCAATTGTCTAACCTTTTACAATACAAAATACATGCTTATATAGGCGGCTCGAAGGTCTTGCCATTACAAAACTGTGGGCCTTTCCCAACAGTAACCCAAAAACCATAATTGTGACAGTCGACGCATTTATACTGTGGGCTGCCGCTTACCGTCACACCACATCTTTTTGCAGTCTTCCACGCTTCCCGGCGCTGATCGTGGGTATGGGCGCCGCTTCATGTTGTCCTTTGTCTTCAATACCTCGACCCGTTGCTCTTTTTCTCTTTATGAGGGTAGCTGAGCCCTCCTGTCTTCGCTGCTGCCTTAAGTGCAGTAGTTGAGCTCTCTCTTCTCGGCCGCTCAGGTACTGTCTTCTTTGACTTCCCTGTCTCGATGTAGCGGCTTTTCCTGTAGCTGCGGGACCTTGCTCCAACAAGGTATCCAAGTTGACCTGGAAAGATCAAAGTCATCCTCAACTTAAAACCTCCAATAAATCCCAAGTCAGAATTGTTGTGCCATATAAGATATTATAAAAAATTCATTTGAAATTACTTAGATATGGCATCCCTTGGATAAGTTGTTTAAAGTAAATGTTTGATTTTTTTATGGACACCATCATTTGTAGTACTTAAATGAAAACCAGTTCAATCCCTGATCCCCATATTTCCAAATTGGTCCAATAAGTTTCATGTTCGCATTAATGCATCAGATGTTGTTGTCGATGCAATACTAACCTCTCATGGTGATGATGGGATTGCTATCGCAATGCATATGCTAGTCGAAAGCTAAATAAATCTGAACACATATGAATATTGAATAAGAAGAGGAAGAGGAGGAACTTCGACACATATAGCGATTGAATCACTTCAACAAATATTATAGTCGATTTGGAAAAGGACGCAAAGCGAGAAAGTGCAACTTAAGTATGTAGTAGCTGAGAAGTACCATACTTCACATATCGCCGAAAGGAGATGATGAGACTAGTCAACAAGTGTGGCATGGCATGGACAAAACCATCTTTGGATTGGGACAAGTTGACCATGAAAAAAACTTCCACCGCAAGTCAAGTTTAATTAAGCAAGCATGCGAAGTATATGTTAATGGGAAGCCCCCCCAATATTATTACAATTAATGCAATCACCTATGCAAATGCATAATAAATGCTCGTCGATTCCCACGCCTATAAATACGAGTACGAGTCCAGTATTACAAGATTGTTGGAAAATTTTATTTTCTAAATTGGAGTGAGCAGTGAGCACATTCTATCTCGAAAACCATCGAGTTAAAGTCATATCTCTTGAGCGTTGAGCGTTGAGCGTTGAGCGTTGAATTCCAAGAACCAACAATGGAAACCAAGAAAGCTACAACAGCATTAGCAAATACAAAATCAACCGAGGGAACATAATCAAGAGGAAGCAGCAATAACACCCCTGCAAGCTCGGTTGCACAAAATTAAGAATCCAACCAAAATGGAAGAGCATAATTGGTCAAAGCAACATTCAGAACTCTTGCGGAACAAAGAATTATAAATAATAAATGGACTAACGAATCCGACAAACTTATTGTATCCAATATTCACCATTACTTGAATGCACCATTGTTGGCGCTACGGAAACCTACAAGACTTCATTACCAAGTTTATTGTGAGTAGGTATCGTGCTGAGAAAATATGGTCTTATGAAACCATAGAAATAACTAATTCCCTCATTTCTCATATCACTCGTCTTCTAAGCAAAGACGCGCTAGTCCCTTTTGTGACTAAGCCCATGGAGCTACTCGAACAATTCACATGTACAACAACAAGAAAATAACCAAAACTTCTAATCATCAACAAATTGAATTATGTGATGATCAAATGGTTAATAGTAATTATATCACTATTCTGACAAGTAAAATAATTTGCACATGATGCCAAGATTTTCAATTGGGCCAGCCAATTGGATGCAATAGTAAAAACTAATTGTTAAAGGTTTCAAGAAACTGTCTAGACCATTCAGTTCTTGTGGCTTCTCATACATATAGTGTTGGCAAAGATTACCCCATTCGGTGAACCGGTATTCACAAACACAACAACACCATTAATGAACAATTTCAAGGTTTTTGACACCTAAGGGATCACCATTTGGTCCAGCAAAATATAGGTCACATTTAGAAAATTCGTTCGGGGTAGTAAAGACTAAGTGTGATTGACAGAGATGTCATGTCCCCATATTTTTGGACATAAAAGTGTTGACCATGCACAACACATTGGGGGGTCAAAAATTCATTAATTACCTCACCTAGCGAATTTTATCCAAAAATTATTTATGAGGAATTAATTAATTAGCCTAGGGGAAATTTCGCTAAATTAATTATTATTGAGGCATGTATTTAATTTGTATTCTTCATTATTATTAGTTGTGCAAATTAATGAGGTGGAAATAAGCTTTCCATGTCAGGAGGGGCGCATTGGGAAAGTCAACTTGCTAAGGTAGAAAGGATGAAACTCTATGAGAAAATTAGTTAGAGAGGAAAAGGGGAAAGTGCCTAAAAGCAGCACAAAAAAGAAGCCAGAGACTAAAGCAAGAAAGTTTTTCTAAGGAGGGTGAATTTTCCTCTTGGATAACTCAGAAAAGTTGTAAGGACAAAAGCAAGAAAGTTTTGGAAAGGTAGATCTTAGCTTCTTTATGGAGATTCATTCTCAAAAGCAGGAAAAAACAGAAAGCTGTCATGAACAAAAGCAACAACTATTTTCCTAAGGAGGACGCAGTTACTAAATTAGAGGGATGAGTTGGACATGAAAACATTTCCACATGGTTCTACATTCCAAATTTCCCAAGTAGGGCACTTATGTGGTTAGGGTTAGGGATTCTAAGTGGTTGACTTGCTTTCACAGGTCACCATTGGCCTCCACTTGCTAAACAGGTCACCAAGGATGCTATTAAAGGACAATTCGACCCCATTGACTCAGTTTTGTTAATGTATGTTTTGTAAGTGATTAAAGCTAAGCCTCAATACCTTGGGTGATGTGGCCCAAGTCCATTGTTCCCCTTCTCCCATGTTCTTCCCACTTCTATTGCAAATCTTACTAAAGCTAAGGAGAAACTTTCATCTATTGAAGGAGTTTTTTTTTGCAGGTGTTAATTATCTATCAGTCCATTATCAAATCACCTTGGAGAGCTTTAAGACCTCCTATCAATGACATCCCTCCCTCTTTTCTCCTTTTCTCTGTTCTATGGACTTCTAGCAATTTTGGAGCTATGTAATGGATATTTCGACATATATATGATCTGATATTTATACTGATGTATAATTTACTGTTTAATATCATATTCATACTAGCTTCAGTTCATTCCTAAAGTTTGTGAGATTCAGAGATCGAATTTCTTGGGTTTCCTAGCTCCGTGTTGTAGCTGCAACCTTTTTCCCAAATTTTTTTAAAATTTTGGATCCTCCTTTGATTTTATCTAGCCCAGGTTTGTTCGATTTCTTTAAATTTGTCCTGGAAGTCCATTTTTTCTACTTAAATTTTGATCCTTGAAGTCAGAAGTATGGTCAACTGTTTTTCCTTTGTTTCGGGGTTTGAATGATCTAGCACTGCCGTTTGTCTAGCCAATGCATAGAAGACTTTGGAGTTTTGTTTTACTTTTAGAGCTTAATGTTTGATTTGTCGATGATTTTTTTATCGGTGTCGGGAGTCTGTTAAAGAATGAGCCAGGGCATTAGTCCTCTATGCCATCGACGTTTCGGAAGGCAGATGTCGAACGTCCCAATGGATAGTCATGTTTCTCGTCGATCCATGCTTTTATCTCCCTTTTGTTTTATTTCTCAAACTTTTTGTTTTAACTATCGATGACTTGGTTTTTATCGCTATCGAAACGACTTACAATTTTGGATCGGAAGACTTGTCCTCTACGCCGTCGTCGTTTCGGAAGGAAATTGATGAGAGGCTCTCTGATTGCCGACGCTTTAGTGGTTAACGTTTTCGATCTCCGATACACAACTGTCGCGATGATAGTGCTCGACATTGTTGACACTGCAGAAGCGTTTAGGTTTGAATCGCCGACACTGCGGAAATGTTGAGGTTTGAATCGCCGATCCTTAGCATTTAGAGCTTCCGATCGCTGACGGGTTTTATGCTTTCGTGGATCCGTATTAGTTTGTAAGTTTGCCATTGTGGCTGTCAATTAGACAATCTTCCCAACGTTTAGTGTTTTCAACTGCCGACCTTTAACTTTTAGAGCTTCTGATCGTCGACACTATGAAAATGTTAAGGTTTAAAGCTCCGACACTTAGCGTTAAGAGTCTCCGATGTCGACAGACTTAATAGTTTCGCGGGACCCGTAGTTTGTTTGTTGTCTGTCGTTGCGGCTGTCAATTGAACTACTCTCCTGGTGCTTAGTGTTTTCAATTGCCGATAGGGTTTTCCCGCCGACTCTTTTTCCACCATGGATTCTCTATACATGTGGGGAGCATTATTTTATCTTTTAACCGTGGTTTTCCCACGTAGGTTTTCCATGGTTAGGTTTCTTCATGGGATGGTGGAGGTTTTCAATGTTTTGGTCCAGTTAGGGTTTTCCATGATGAGGAGCACAGTATAGGGTCCAACGTTTTGAGGATTAGTAGTAGCGAAAATGTGATTCATGCTTTTATCGGAGGAGTTCGAGTTAGTTCAGATGCGACCCGGATTAAGATGATGAATCTTTTCTATCAGGGTTGTGATTTTGTTTACAGACAGTGGACTTAGAGGGTTTTAAGCACAACTTGCAGGATTTTATTTTGCCTTGTCATTTTTCTTTTCATGCATTAATACTATGTATAGTTCGTTTTTCAGAATGCATATGGAAGAGGTGAATAGATTGATACAGTTTTTTGTTTCACTTGGTAAAAGCTAAATGGTCTAAGAACATGCTATGTTTATGATAGGGTGATTGCTGCAAATGAGATATGTCTAAAATACAAAAGAAGAAGGCTCCAGTTGTTGAAGGATATCCAACAGTTAAAGGATCTAGATGAACGAATTTTAAAGAATGCAGTGGCACATGCAGCTGTAAGTGTTCATCTGTTAGAAGATCAGCTGCGTCTGAGTCCAACAAGGATAGAAGGGTTCAGGAACTAGACTGCCAAATCTGAGATAAATATCAGTTTTCTTGAACCTTCTGATTTTGAAAGCATAGCAGCGGAGGCCCAGGCATGGAAAAAGTTCATCAACGACTAAGCGGGCCCCTCTTCATAACGTATTTTAAAAGATTTTTGTTTTAAAATGTATTATATTGTAAAAATTATGAGCACATACTACAAGACAAATTTTGGAACTGAAAGGTCAGGGGAGCCCAAAAGTCATCAAGGGGCAGCCCAAAGGTTTTTCTTTTTTTTGTATAAATAGAGGAGAGTTTAGATGTAGACATGACTTCTTTCCCAGACCATTTGTGAAAGTATATTGTAATAAGAACTACTTCCTTTTACAATAAAGAATTACAAGTTTCTACTGGAGAAAGTTTGGTGGAATGTTTCCAATGCTTTGCTATGGATCAGTTGAATGTGAACTATTTCGTTTTCAACTTATGTCCATTAATTGTGAGATCGTTCTAACTCATTAAATGTCTAGAAATAAGTAACAACTATCTGTAATTTTTCTTAATGCATGCACAGAAATACATTACTCATTGATAATTGATAATTCTGCTCCCTAGGGATAGGTTAGTTAGTTAAAATTAGTTTCTTGTTGTTTGTGATTTAGATGCGAGAGAGTTAAGACGAGAGGTAAGAACCCGCGCATCACATTGTGACACTCCTCGTTATCTTTATCGTTTGCATTTTTAGATAGGAACTTGCACATCATAACTTAAACACAAAAAACTAAAAATATACACGGTGGACTGGGCCATAACTGGTAAAACATTTTAATTTGTTACTTGACCTACGGTAGCTGGACTGTAAACTGGATGGATTCCCCATACCAAACTGTAACGAGCTAGTTGGGAACGTTTATTGGGGAGAATCCGTCATTGTTGTTACCTGCGATTTTCCTGGCCTCAACAATTTTTGGCGCTAGAAGGAGGGCCACTAGTGCATGGTTGGTTGAGGAAGCTCACTTCCTTGAAATCATTCCACCGGTGACAGTTCTGAAAGTAGTGTGTTTCACAAATCCACTCCTTAAGATAAAGAGAAAGGGTATTTGTATCCTGTCGATAACGAATTGGTTGATGATTTAAGAAGAATCACTAGGGCATATGCAAAAAATATTGGACGGTTATCTATCATTTCTGTCTTACCTAGAAGAGAGTATCAGAAGAAAGATCGCCCTCAATTAGAAGACTCAGTGTTGGTAAAAGATATTGAAGAACTAGTAGAATCAACCTTACAAGAAGTTGACCAACCTTTGAATCAATTTGATCCAGATTCACCTTACTATTCTCCTTTTTGGACCCCTGTTCAGTCACAAGCTCATTCTCCACTCAGAATTATGGCTAATGTAAATGCAAACTAACCACCTCCACCACCTGCTTGGAGAGCTAGGTCGCCTTTAAATTTGACACCTCCCTTGTATGATTTGCCTCAAGCTTTTGACAAGATGTTACCTAAGTTTGAACCAAGTGAAGGAGTTTTGTTAGATGATCATTTACAGAGTTTTTATTTGGCTATAGAAGGATTACGAGCTGGGGAGCATGAAGATGTAGTGTGTAGATTGTTTCCCCACACTCTGAAAGGAAAATCATCCTCATGGTATTTTTCACATCCTGCAAATTCAATCACGGATTGGAACACATTTGAGAGAATGTTTAGAAGTAAATATGCAGTTCAAAAAACTCATGCAACCTTAATGAAGGGGTTATGTGCTCTAAAGAAAGAAATAAAAGAAAAAGTACACGATTTCACTCAAAGATTCGCTACTTACCTAAATAATTTTACTGCAGAAAATAAGACATTTGAGAATGCTCTGATAGAATACTATACCTCAGCCCTTGGGCATGATCTAGCCATGTTTTCCAAGAGATCAGTGAGACCTACATTAGCAGAAACTTATGAAGAAGCTGAGAAGGTGGAGGTTAAGATGGAAAACATAGAAAATTATCCCGAGCAGATGGAAGAAAATACTTTTGGAAGTAAGAAATTTTTATTACTGACTAAGCCTAAGGATGAGCAGTCACAGGATTTTGAAGGGATGTTGAAGATGATGCAAAATTTATCCAATAGAGTGATAGATTTAGAGAAGGAAAAAGAGGCTCACAAATCATATAAGCCTTATTATAAGAAAAGGGAAGACAATAGTCAACCTAAGCCTCCTCTACACAGTCCTGCAACAATGAATTTAACTAATGTAGGCATGGATAATTTTTGTACTTTTCATCAACAGCCTCATTCTGAGAAGAATCCCCCCCAATGGATAAATTCTATGACACTGGTAATGAATCAATTATTGGATTCGAAACTGGCAGAAACTGGTAAAGAGAGAGAAAAAGATAATCAATCTATAGAAAAATAGGAGGAAGATACTTTGGTTTTATGGGACTGTGTCTCAATGTTTGATACAGAAGAAGAAGATTATCTGAAACAAGAAGAAACATCAGAAACCAATGTGACAGCAAGAAGTCAGAGTTTGTTAAAAGAACACAAGTCAATACTTCCTAAGATCAAGAAACTTCAAGAAAATATGAAGAAGATACAAAAGAACACTACAACTGTTAAAATACCTGAATTTACCATTTCAAGTCAAGATCCGAAGAAAATTAACATACCTCTGAAGCCTATTGAAGATAAGATTGATAATGTCAAGAAGAATCTCAAAGAACCCGAGATGGGATATGATATTGTGGAAGACATTAAAAAAGATAATGCAAATATCTCATTGTTTGAAATGTGTAATGTACCTCAGCAGAAAGAGAAACTGTTAAAAGCACTTGAGGTACCAGAGAAGAGCTTCCTACTGACAACCAACCTGAAGAAGAAATTGGTGAAGCAAGTGTGGGAGGTAAGTCTAAATATAAAACCCCAACATTTCTCCTAGCTTTTGATATTTTCAACTATAATGTGCACAACTATTTAGTAGACTCAGGAGCCTCAGTCAATGTTATGCCACTTTCAGTCTGTAAAAAAATCAATGGAAAACCTAAACCATCTACTTGGCAAGTTCTTCAGTTATATAGGACAACTGTGAAAGTAATAGCGGAAATGGAAGATGTTCTCATTCACTTATCTGCAGATGAAAGGGTATGCCAGTACATCGACATTGTAGTAGCAGACATACCAGATGATTATGGACTGGTTTTGATTCGAGACTGGTCAGCAAGGCTAGATGGATACTTTGCATTAGATTGGTCACATTTATGGTTGCCTCATAAGGGAAGTCCCAATTAGATAAAATTCTTAAGAGAGCCTCAAATGAAATACAATGTTACTCAGTTAGAGGGGAAGAATGAGCCAGTAAACTCTGTGTTGGGAAATTACTTCATTGAATTAGAACCGGTAAATTACCAGGCTGAAGAAGCCAGCAGTACACCTGACACTTAGCCTGATCTCCTTCGATTCTCACGGGCTGATGAGATTGATTGTAAAATAGTAGATTTAGTTTCAGATGTAGTTTTTAATTCAAGTTCAGTAGAAGTAGACAGTTTTTGGACCCTTTATTTTGATGGATCAGTAGCTGGCTGTGTCCTGATTGATCCAAGAAAAAATAAACATTTTCTTTCTTGTAGATTAGAATTCGAATGTACAAATAATACAGCCGAGTATGAAGCACTAGTTCAGGGACTTAAAAAGGCAATAGAACTGAAAGTATATGGAGACTCTGAAATTGTTGTTAAGCAAATTTGAAATAAGATACACTACTTTCACCACATTTAAAAGCCTATCAAAATGAAGTTTGGGATTTGCTTATAAATTTTCATACATTCAATATTGTGTCCATTCCTAGATTAAAGAATGCAACAACTAATTTACCGGCTACTTCAGCTGCAAGGTTAGTACCTTCTAATAATAGATGCTCTATTGAATTACTTTTTAGGCCTTCTATTCTGGATATGATCACAAATCTACAGGTTTTTGACGATGATCAACAAATTTTGGAATGCTTGATGAATGATGAGACTTTTAAAGGAGCAATAATAGATGATGAAGAACATCAAGCAGAATTAAAATTTGGGAACTTTATTCCTAAGGGAGTCAGGACCTTGGAACGAATGTTTGACTTAAACAACAAGTTCAGAAAGCCAGCGAGTGTCAAGATTCATAGATCATCCTTGTAATTTGAGCTAATAAAATTGGGGACTGAAGCTGAACCCAGATATGTAAATTTGGGAAAGTGTTGTTCTCCGGGCGAAAGAAGTAAGTTCATTAGTCTATTCAAATAGTACAAAGATGTGTTTTCCTGGACATATGAAGAGCTTAAAATTTATGACACAAAGATTATACAACATGTCATCCCGATTAAAGTTGGAGTTAAGCCTTGCCAATAGCCTTTGAGGAAGATGCATCGGAAGCTGGAACCTTTAATTCAAAGTGAAGTGAAAAAATTGTTGGATGCTAAAATCATATTCAAAATCAGACATTCGGATTGGGTTTCTAATTTGGTGCTAGTAAGAAAAAAGTCAGGAGAAATCAGGCTCTATGTAGATTTCAGAAACCTCAATTGTGCGTCAGATAAAGATAACTATCCAGTCCCACCCATGGAGCAAATACTGCAGATGGTTTCAAGTTCTGAATTGTTTTCATTATTAGATGGATTCTCTGGCTATAATCAAGTATTAGTAGCTAAAGAGGATAGGCTTAAAACCACATTCAGAACCAAGTGGGGAACTTTTGCTTACAGGAGAATGCCCTTTGGACTCATTAATGATGGAGATACTTTCCAGAGGGCCATCGATATAGATTTCTGCGGTCTAATTGGTCGTAATGTTGTGGTATATCTTGATTATGTCACAATATTTTCAAAAAAGAGAGAGGAACATGCATTCCATTTGAAACAAATTTTCAAGCATTATCGGAAATATGGTATTTCACTAAATCCTAAGAAATGCGTGTTTGCGGTCATAGAAGGAAAGCTACTGGGTCATGTTGTTTCTAAGAAAGGGATCTCCATATACCTAGAAAGGATTAAAGCCATATAACAGATCCCTTTACCCCATAACAAAAAGGGTATGCAATCATTCATAGGGACAATTAATTTTGTGCGAAGGTTTGTACCATATTTTGCTCAAATTGTCAAACCTTTGCAGCAGATGGTTAAACAAAGTGTACATGTTGAAAAGAAAGCATTCAGTAAGATAAAAACATCTATTGCTCATGCACCATCACTCAAAAGTCTGAATTTTGAAAAATATTTTATTCTGTACACTTTTGCATCCGATGATTCATTGGCAGCGGTGCTTACACAGAAGGAAGATGGGGGAGATGAGTACCCCATATCATTTATGAGCACTGGTCTACAGGGAGCTGAATTGAATTATCCAGCTGTTGATAAACAAGCTTATTCAGTTTTTAAAGCGGTAAAATAATTCAGGCCATATATACTTAAGAATCGCACTAAGGTAATAGTTCCACACCCAGTTGTAAGATCTCTTTTTGTACAAAAGGAATTAGGAAAAAGAAGAGGCAACTGGGTAACCACCTTATAAGAATATGATCTTGAGTTCAAACCAGCATCCATAGTAAGAGGACAAGGATTGTGGAAACTAATGGCTGAAGGTAATGAATCTGAGTCACATATGGTGGTTGTATGTTCTCTATTCACAGCTCCAGATTCTTGGTACCGGGACCTAGTTCATTACCTTCAAGAAGGATATTTGATAGAACATTGGAATTCCAAACAACGAAGAGCATTACGTCTTAAAATAGATTCATATCAGATAATTGATGGAGTATTATTCAGAAATAATTATGATGGAGGTTTTCTCAGATGCTTAGAACAAGAAGATGCAAAGAAGGTCATAACAGAATTACATGATGGGCCTGCTGGAGGCCATTTTTCTAGAGATACAACATCCCATAAGATTCTCAGAGCTGGATATTACTGGCCTACACTGTTTAAGGATGCTCATACTCATGTCAGAAAGTGTGATGCTTGTCAAATAGGTGGTGGAAGACAAGCTAAAGCAACAGGGCCTTTAAAACCAGTGATGATAACAGAACCATTCGAATAATGGGGAATTGATATCATTGGAGAAATAAACCCAAATTCTTCCTTGCAACACAATTACATTTTGACGGCAACTGACTACTTCACCAGATGGGTAGAGGTCATTCCGTTACGCAAAGTCAATGAAGATGCAGTCATGGATTTCTTACAAGGTCACATTATGACCAGGTTTGGGGTTCCAATTTCCCTGGTTTTTTATAATGCTACTTACTTTTCTTCTATTAGATTAACTGCATTTGCTAATGAAAGAGGAATCAAGTTGCATTATTCTGCAAACTATTACCCACAAGGAAACAATTTGGCAAAATCTACAAAAACAAATTTGATTAGGATTTTAAAGAAAACCATAATAGAAAATCAGAGAAGTTGGCATTTAGCATTACCTAATGCTCTTTGGACTGATAGAGTCACACCCAAGAATTCCTTAGGTGTGTAACCATACACCCTTGTTTACGGAAAATAAGCTATTCTTCCTCCCAACATTCTGTTACCATCTTCCATAATAGCTCAGGAATATAGAGGTACCGATAACGAAATCCTACAGATTAGAATCTATAATCTTTTGAAGGTGGAAGAGTCTAGGTCCAAAGCCAAAGAAAGATTTAAGCATCAACAGGTAGTAGTGAAACGTTGGTTTGATAAGCATAAAGCTGGAAACAAAGAATTCGAAGTAGGAGACCTGATTCTTAAGTGGGATCATCTGCATGATGAAAAGGCAAAGCACACTAAGTTTCAACAGTTATGGGTAGGCCCTTTCCAAATTGCAGCAAAGCTTGGCCCCTCAACTTACAGGGGTGGGAAGAGAACTTACCAGTTAATGGTTTAGTTCTCAAACCTTATTTTTCTTGATTTTTATTTCTTGGTTATCTTGTACATAAATAAACTGATTGGTTTGTTTTATTTTTGATTTGTTTTATTTTTGTTTGTTTTAGTTAGGGTTTGATTGATTTTAATAAAGAAGCACAACTTCTGGTTGCATGGAGTTCATCAGAATTCTGGATTAATTAAAATCCTTGATTACAAGATTGTGTACTATTAATTTATTTGAAAGAACTTCTTCTAGTTTAGAAGTTTTCCTAAATGGCTATGAACACATTGAAGTCCTACTTAATCCTTGTTAAATAACTCAGGATCAAAAGGTCTGGAATACTATTTTGAGGCTCCATCCATATCACATTAAAAATGTCTTTACGGGGTGACAACAAAAGGCCCATGGAGAGGAAGCAGGGTAAACAGTATATTATATTTAAATGATCCCATGCCAGGAATTGAAAGCCAAAAGGAAAATAAGAGTCAAAATCTCCTAAGAAAGCAATATGTATCAAGACAAAGTACTGAACCACATTAGTACAGGACTGCCAAAGTTCTTCTCCATCCGTGAGCTGAAAATTAAATACATCTCTCACACAAAAGGACGCTATGGATAGAGGAGACTGAATTACAAATTTTAGAAAGAAAGCATAAAGGAGGACTCAAAAGAGGATAAAAGTCCAAAAGCACAAAAGTGAAAAATGACATGGGAATGAGGAACAAATGAATATTTATGTTTACCATATGTTACAATCCTGTGGTGTCCAAGCTGGTAGCTACCCAAAGACAGAGGTAAAAAATGAAACTCATATTCCTGGTCTCAAAATAGTTATCTAAACTTTGAAATCTTGGTTCCCATTTTCCCTAAATTGGACTATCATCAATGATTAAAGTACATACATCTTCCATTTGGGAAATCCAGATATCTTGAAGAATTCAACAGGTTGGTATTGTTAAAACAGTCTGTTGACCAAGGAAGATATTGTCCAGAGATCTGTGTTCACCCAGTAGGCGCCAATTGTTGCACCTGCAACCTTTTTCTCAAATATTTTAAAAAATTTGGATCCTCCTTTGATTTTATCTAGCCCAGGTTTGTTTGATTTCTTTAAATATTTCCTGGAAGTCCAGTTTTTCTACTTAAATTTTGATCTTTTGAAGTCAGAAGTACGGTCAACTATTTTTCCTTTGTTTCGTGGTTTGAATGATCTAGCACAGTCGTTTGTCTAGCCAATGCATAGAAGAGTGTGGAGTTTTGTTTTATTTTTAGAGCTTAACATTTGATTTGTCGATGATTTTTTTATCGTTGTCGAGAGTCTGTTGAAGAATGAGACGGGGCATTAGTCCTCTATGCCATCGACGTTTTGGAAGGTAGACGGTGAAAGTCTCAATGGACAGTCCTGTTTCTCGCCGATCCATGCTTTTATCTCCCTTTTGTTTTATTTCTCAAACTTTTTGTTTTAACTATCGATGACTTGGTTTTTATCGCTATCGGAATGATTTAAGATTTTGGATCAGAATACTTGTCATCTACATCGCCGTCCTTTCAGAAGGAAATTGATGAGAGGCTCTCTGATCATCGACGCTTTAGGGGTTAACGTTTCCGATCTCCGATACACAACCGTTGCGATGATAGTGCTCGGCATCGTCGACACTGCGAAAACGTTGAGGTTTGAATCGCCGATCCTTAGCGTTTAGAGATTTCGATCGCCAACGGGTTTTATGCTGTCACGGATTCGTAGTAGTTTGTAAGTTCACCGTTGTGACTGTCAACCATACTATCTTCCCGACGTTTAGTGTTTTCAACTGCCGACCTTTAGCTTTTAGAGCTTTCGATCACCGACACTGCGGAAATGTTAAGGTTTAAAGCTCCAACACTTAGTGTTAAGAGTCTCTGACACTGACAGAATTAATAGTCTCGCAAGACCCGTAGTTTGTTTGTTGTCTGCCGTTGCGGCTGTCAATTGAACTACTCTCCCGACGCTTAGTGTTTTCAACTGTCGATAGGGTTTTCTCGTCGACTCTTTTTCCACCGTGGATTCTCTATACACGTGGGGAGCATTATTTTATCTTTTAGCCGTGGAATTCCTGCGTAGGTTTTCCTCGGTTAGGTTTCTTCGTGGGACAGCTGAGGATTTCAATGTTTTGGTCCAGTTAGGGTTTTCCACGATGAGGAGCACAATATAGGGTCCAGTGTTTTGAGGATTAGCAGTAGCGAAAATGTGGTTCATGCTTTTATCGGAGGAGTCCAAGTTAGTTCAGATGCGACCCGGATTAAGATGAGGAATCTTTTCTATCAGGGTTGTGATTTTGGTTACAAAAGTGGACTTAGAGGTTTTTAAGCACAACTTATAGGATTTTCTTTTGCCTTGTC
Source organism: Pseudotsuga menziesii (assembly GCA_001517045.1). Lineage (NCBI taxonomy): Eukaryota > Viridiplantae > Streptophyta > Pinopsida > Pinales > Pinaceae > Pseudotsuga > Pseudotsuga menziesii. Next base: position 25,212 of record LPNX010440319.1, read on the forward strand.
ATTTTTCTTTTCATGCATTAATACTGTGTATAGTTCATTTTTCAGAATGCATATGGAAGAGGTAAATAGATTGATACATTTTTTTGTTTCACTTGGTAAAAGATAAATGATCTAAGAACATGCTATGTTTATGACAGGGTGATTGCTGCAAAGGAGATATGTCTAAAAGACAAAAGAAGAAGGCTCCAGTTTTTGAAGGAGATCCAATAGTTAAAGGATCTAGATGAATGAATTTTAAAGAATGCAGTGGCACATGTAGCTGTGAGTGTTCATCTGTTAGAAGATCAGCTACGTCTGAGTCCAACAAGGATAGAAGGGTTCAGGAACCAGGCTGCCAAATATGAGATAAATATCAGTTTTCTTGAACCTTCTAATTTTGAAAGCATAGCAGCGGAGGCCCAGGCATGGAAAAAGTTCATCAACGACCAAGCGAGCCCCTCTTCATAAAGTATTTTAAAAGATTTTTGTTTTAAAATGTATTATATTGTAAAAATTATGAGCACACACTACAAGACAAATTTTGGAACTAAAAGGTCAGGGGATACCAAAAGTCATCAAGGGGCTGCCCAAAGGTTTTTCTTTTTTTGTATAAATAAAGGAGAGTTTAGATGTAGACATGACTTCTTTCCCAGACCATTTGTGAGAGTATATTGTAAGAAGAACTACTTCCTTTTACAATAAAGAATTACAAGTTTCTGCTGAAGAAATTTTGGTGGAATGTTTCAAATGCTTTGCTATGGATTAGTTGAATGTGAACTATTTCGTTTTCAGCTTATGTCCATTAACTGTGAGATCGTTCTAACTCATTGAATCTCTGTTCATGTTATGAATGCACTCTAGTTTATTCTGTGAAATTTCCACTGTGAGTAATGAAGGTTGTCATAAACAATAAGTTATCTTGTTGTTCATATTTCTGTTAATGTTCATGTGTTCTGAAATAAGTAATAGCTATCTGTAATTTTTCTTAATGCATGCACATAAATACATTACTCATTGATAACTGATAATTCTGCTCCCTAGGGATAGGTTAGTTAGTTAAAATTAGTTTCTTGTTGTTTGTGATTTAGATGTGAGAGAGTTAAGACGAGAGGTAAGAACCTGCACATCACATTGTGACACTTCTCATTATCTTTATCGTTTGCATTTTTAGATAGGCACTTACACATCATAACTTAAACACAAAAAACCAAAAATATACACGGTGGATTGGGCTGTAACTGGTAAAACATTTTAATTTGTTACTTGACCTACGGTAGTTGGACCATAAACCAGACGGATTCCCCATACCAAATATTAACGGGCTAGTTGGGAACGTTTATTGGGGAGAATCCCTAACTGTTGTTACCTGCGATTTTCTAGGCCTCAACACTCCAGAATCATAATTTTGGAGTTGTGCTATGAGAGGTGACTTATGTGAATATTATGAGAATTATTTCGATCGTCATGGCTCTGATATAGTATTATTTACATTCTTTGTAAGTTTCATAACAGTCTGATCTGTTTTGACTGAGTTTTGTATCAATCTTTTACACCCTACCTAGAATTCATGGCTAAAATGACTAGTTTTCCAATTCGAAGCATTTTATGTACCTGAACAAGTCCATTTGTTTTAATTTCTATTCTTAACATTATTTAACACCATAATTACGACATTCCATGTTTAAAACCAAATCCCAATACCTTTCTTATTTCCTTTGGAAGCACTGATTCATGACTAATTGCATAGTCCTGGTAACCAATTTTCATAGTGCCACCCTTAATATTCCTTGTGACTGTTTAGAATTGTTTAAAACTTGAATATATCTTTATATACATGTTTGATAAATTTATTACCAATCCAAATCAGTTCTCCAAAGCCCATGGTCGAAAGGAGTGAACTACTCTTCCTAGTTTCACGGTTGGGTGGTCCAGAAGCGTGGGAGTAGGTTTCCGTGGAGCAGATTCTAAACCCTAAATGGCGCTCGATCTAAATGTGTTAGGGAAGAGGAAATTCAATTTCTAAAATTTACCTTTGGAAAAATCCTACCCTTCCTGCAAGTTTCTTAGGAAAACACCTTTATTTTCCTAGACAGGAATTTCACTAAGTGTGTTTCAAGTTCATAGCATAATTTTTATTTAATTTACATAAAGTAAATATTCTGATCTGTATATCAGATCAAGGATATTACAGTGGTATCAAAGCGCTTTCCTCCACTCCTGTGGAAATAAGACTCTTTGTGGACTAATTTTGCAGATCACCAATTCAATTTGCAACCATGAGGATTGTACTGATAGGTGAAGATGATGACTTTGATCAGTTTGTTAAAGAAGAAGAGGTGATCTATGTTAATGATAGATTTCAAATTTCAAGAGATCAGGATGGTTACTTTTGTGAAAATTAGGAGTATGAAGACAGAATGGTTGAACCACCAATGGCTAATCCTAAGAAGGATTTAGCAGAGATGATAGATGATGGATTGCATTCTTGAACAGAGGGAGGAATCTCATGAGATGGTGGATCATGAGATGCACTTAGATTTGCAAATTCTTTTGAAAATATACGAGGAAGAAATTATTATCCAAGCACTCATTGAGGTTGAGAGGAAGGATTATGTGTTATTCTCTACCAAAAATATGGCTGATCACATTCCTTATGGATTAGCAAATAAAATTCCTTATTCATCCATTGATTGGGTGGATAGAGACACCTTTGAAGTTAAGAATGTAGGAGGTGAAGAATTTAAATTATGCAATAAATTTTTTGTTGTGAATGACATTGTATTGACATGTGGGAATCCACAAGGATTTAATTTGTAGGCATTGGATACCTTCCATACACATGCAAATGAGGTTCATTCTGATTTTTTTGTGCTTGAGGACTGTATAGACAAGTTTGATGAGAACCAAGCACTTGGTCTTTTATGGAAAAAAATGGAATTGTTTTCTGGAAAGAATCCATTCCCCATGGGAGAGTTAGATGAGGATGGATATGGGGAAGCCATAATTTGGGTTGATAAGTATTGTAGAGATCTGATTCATAGTTCTACCCACACTTCTATTCCAGCCTCATCAAGTGAGAATGAAAATTGGGAGAAGGAATTTTCCTTGTTGGTGCAACAGGAAGAGCTGGAGGCTTTCCTAGGTATTCATGATGACTTGTTGAATGCACCATCACCCTCCCAACAACCACATGGGAACATATTGATGTCACTTGATTCCATTCAGCCACATATGGATTGGGTGGAAGATTACATGTCACACATGGAGTCTTCTTGTAGAAAAATTTCTGCTCATGAGCAGTGGAAGGCAGCTGAGCAAGCAAACTTCGAAGAGGAGTTGATGAGAAAGATATCTTTCATAAAGTGGTCTTGGTGGAGGAAACCCACACATTTGGATGTATTCTTGTACCTTATGACCAGTGGCAAAGAGTTGATCCATTGGAAGTGTTGACATGGACCTTTTGGTTGGAGTGTTAGTACCTACTCAGGTTGGATGAGGAGACACTTAATTGTTTTTCCTACTTGCAATTTTGGAGATAATTGTGATGCATCATCTTATTGTGAGTAGTTTGGGCATCCTTGTTGGTTGGATAATTCCTATACTCGTTGGGGTTGGAAATGGGACTCACACCTATGTCATTGCAGAAACATCATTGTGAGACTCAATGCTGATGTGCATCAAGCACATAAAGAACTTAATTTGGGGTGGGAAAATCTAATAGATTTCCAACTTTGCATTGAGAATTTCTAGTTTTCAGTGTAGTGGTATGATTTCCATAGCATGAATATCATTTCTTGTGATGATAAATGCTTATAGTGGATTCTAATGTTTGGATACTTATAGTTGAGGAAATGGGATCTAGGAATAAATTTGTCTGATAAGTTGTGTGGGAATGCATTCTCACTGAAGGGGGTGCAATGCAAGCAATGGGACCCTGGCATTGCTTGTTTTGGAGAAACTTTACATGTTGGCTTGATGGAGCAAGTCAACATTTTTGAACATGGATTCATGCTCTAGTTTTCCTACATGATAGACAAATTTGTAGTAGTCTGGAGTGCTTCTGCTTGAGGCCAAGCAGATTTGGGAGTGGAGGATTGTCATGTCCCCATATTTTTGGACATAAAAGTGTTGACCTTGCACAACACATTTGGGGGTCAAAAATTCAATAATTACCTCACCTAGGGAATTTTATCCAAAAATTATTTGAGGAATTAATTAATTATCCTAAGGGAAATTTTCCTACATTAATTATTATTGAGGCATGTATTTAATTTGTATTCTTCATTATTATTAGTTGTGCAAATTAATGAGGTTGAAATAAGCTTTCCATGTCAGGGGGCACATTGGAATAGTCAACTTGATAAGGTAGAAAGGAGGAAACTCTATGACAAAAGCAGTCAGAGAGGAAAAGGGGAAAGTTCCTAAAAGCAGCAGAAAAGCAGCCAGAAACAAAATCAAGAAATTTTTGGAAAGGTAGAGCACAGTTTCCTTATGGAGATTTAGTCTCAAAAGCAGGGAAAAGCATAAAGCTGTCATGAAAAAAAAGAAACAACTATTTGACTAAGGAGGGTGCAATTACTAAATCAGAGGGATGAGTTGGAAATGGAAACATTTCCACATGGTCCTACATTCCAAATTTCCCAAGGAGGGCGCTTATGTGGCTAATATTAGGGCTTCTAGGTGGTTGACTTGCTTTCACAGATCACCATTGGCCTCACCTTGCTAAACAAGTCACCCAAGATACTATTAAAGGAAAATTTGACCCCATTGACTTAGTTTGGTTCATGTATGTTTAGTAAGTGATTGAAGATAAGCTTTATTTCTGAGTGGTGAGCCTCAATACCTTGGGTGATGTGCCCCAAGTCCATTGTTCCCCTTCTCCCATATTATTCCCACTTCTATTGCAAGTCTTACTGAAGCTAAGGAGCAAATTTCATATATTGAAGGAGGATTTTTTTGCATGTTTTAATGTCTCCATCAGTCCATTATCATATCAGCATGGAGAGTTTTGAGACCTCCTATCAGTGACATCTCTTCCTCTTTTCTCCTTCTCTATGTTCTATGGAATTCTAGCAATTTTGGAGCTATGTAATGGATATTTTGACATATATATGATCTGATATGTATAATTATGTCTAATATAATTTTCAATATCATATTCAGACTAGATTCAGATCATTCCTAAAGTTTGTGAGATTCAGAGATCGAATTTCTTGGGTTTCCTAGCTCCGGAGTCATAATTTTGGAGTTGTGCTATGAGAGGTGACTTCTGTGAATCTTCTGAGAATTATTTATACCCTCATATCTATAATATAGTATTATTTACAGTCTCTTCAAGTTTCATAACATTCGGATCTGTTTTTACTGAGTTTTGTATCAATCTTTAACACCCTACCTAGAATTCATGGCTAAAATGACTAGTTTTCCAATTCGAATCATTTTATGTACCTAAAAATGTCCATTTGTTTTAATTTCTGTTCTGAAAATTATTTAACACCATAATTTTGACATTCCATGTTAAAAACGGAATCCAAATACCTCTCTTATTGCCTTTGGAAAGCACTGAATCTTGACTAGTTGCACTGTCCTGGTAACTAATTTTCATAGTCCCACCCTTAATATTCCTTGTGACTGCCAAGAATTGTTTAAAACATGAATATACATTTATATACATGTCTTATAAATTTATTACAATTCCAAATCAGTTCTCCAAAGCCCCTGGTTGAAAGGGCTAAACTACTATTCCTAGTTTCACGGTTGGGTGGCCTAGAAGCGTGGAAGTAGGTTTCCGCGGAGCATATTATGAAACCTAAATGGTGCCAGATCTAAATGTGTTAGGGAAGAGGAAATTCACTGTCTGAAATTTACCTTTGGTTTCTTCCCTTTCCTCCTACCATGCCTGCAAGTTTCTCATGAAAACACCTTTATTTGCCTAGACAGGAATTTTACTAAGAGTGTTTGAAGTTCATAGCATAATTTTTATTTAATTTGCAAAAAGTTAAATATTCTGATATGTATACCATATCAGCGATATTACAGGATATTTCCCCAGAACATTTGTCTCAACTTACCCCAATCGGCACACATCCAGTTTGACCTCGACAACGCCAAGACTTGGTATTTACAAGGTCTTGGAGAAATTCCCAGCAAATTGAGTATTATCCAAATTTACATGATTTATTCACTGATGTTTCAAGGAAATTGAATATTGTATTACCTATTATGAATTTTTATTACTCCTCATAGTTGGAGTTGTTTCAACCTCTCCTGGGTTCGAATGTAGAAGACTAATATGAAACTTTGCTATACATCACCACGGTTTGTCCAACCAATGAACTTGCAGAAAACCCCTTAACAATGATTCCATTATCCAACCAAAGTAAAGAACTAGTCACTGAGTTGAATGGAGTAACAATTGAATATCATGAAGAAGATCTTTTGATTAAAAGAGTTGAGATTGACTTAAATGAGCTATGCCTAAAGGAGAAGTTCGACCAAGTCATCAAGTAAATTCTCACATTTCAGTACAATGTTTAAAGGTAAATACACTCGACAATTTTTTAAGAAAATGAAATAGTTGTTGGACACCACAACCAAAGAGGAATTAGTAGGACTATGTAAGCATGCTAAATATTGAAGGAACTAAAAATAAAGTGACTATTGAGCTACAGATCCAGAAATGTCTTAGTAACCAAAGAAGACTAACACTTTTGGTAGTCACAAAAGTATCCACTACATCCCTTCTACCCCCTCCAAAAAAATTAAAGTTAGCAACAAAATCTCATGAGGATCCAGTTGATGGCTTAGATGAATCAATGCCCCCTTCTACTACCCATATAGAAGAAGAGAATCCCTTGACCACAATACCATACCCATCCACCATAACCATGAAACTCGATCTTACTAAACCGCTTGGATATTTGTCACACATATTTACATAGGTATGTTTGTTAACCACGATCTGGCCAATAATGGAAGCCACAACTTCCCCATATTAGTTGGTTATTTTTCCTCCACCTCACCACAAGTTTCCAAGTCCCTAAATAAAAAACTACAAATGTCAATTAAATCCTTTCTCTAGTCTACAAGTCTATCCACTCCAATTTATTTTCTTTCTATCACTTCGCTTTGTCACCATCAACCATTCCATGCGCCATATTGACCATTTCCATAATCATTTCCATAACCCCTTTACAAAATATTCCCTTTCCATGTTCAACCCCTATGCATACCACATTTAAAATACTATGAGAATTTGATCTACAACAGGATCTAGGAGCGCAAGAGACTCTCACAATTCGAATTACTTGCAAAAACCAACAAAAAAACTTGAAGAAGGAACAATATTACACACACATGTGAATAGAAACTAGATATTATTGAACTGTGTAACATATGAATGTGTTAAGAACATGTATATATTATATCTGGATCAATCCGTGAGGCTTAGGAATCCAAATATGAGTGTACATGTGACATGGCCAAAATTGGCCTCAATCCCCCCTAGGTGGGACAAACAAGCTCCAAATCAGCCCAAATGGTCGTGAACCAAGGTGTGGAAAAGGATGAAGTGTGCTGGGGAAATTATGACTCCATGGAATATGTGGGTGAGCAAGTTGAGGTGTGTGGGAGGCTCTAGGTGACAATAAATTCTCGTAGGAGAGCCAAAATGGAAAAAAATACACATAAGCGCCCCTAGTCAAACCCAGATCACCCAAATCAAGGATGTAGTGCTCTAAGGAATTAATGAGGGAAAAAATATTCTGGGTTGACCAACTATAGTGCTGGTGTAGGTGTGAAAGGATTGGAAATAACCAGTTCAACTCCTAGAAAAATTCCCTAAGTCTAAACCATAGAAATTTAATGCTAAGAAGCAAATGAAATTGACAAAGGTTATAAAACAAGGTACTAAGTGTTGGATTACTGTTCTAACACCCCCCCTTAACCATGACTTATTACAACTCATCAAAATATTATTGGAGGCCTTGGAAACAAAGGCTCAAGTCACCTCATTAAAAACATCAATTTATTTGTCCATGAAAATTGAGGAAAAGAGGAAAACCTCATGGGAACAAAACCTCCCCTCTAAAATGGACATGGGGCTGAAAAAATATAGGTGAATGGGATCCATCACCATCCATCACTCACTCCAAGCAATGATCTCAATTAATTTAAGGTATTCTCAGTAAAACTCTTGGTGAATATGTCAACAATTTGCTCGGTGGATTGACAATACTGCAAGGAAATCACCCTGTCATGCACTAAGCCCCGGATGTAGTGCATATGGATCTCTATCTGATTTTTTCTCTGCATCTATACTGGATCTGTAGATATATTTATGGCACTTTTATTTTCACACCAAATGGTAGTGGGTGAATCAAATGAAAAATCAAGCTTCTGAAGAATACCTTACAACCACACACATTGTGTGGTTGCATTCATTGCTCCACTGTATGTGTGGTTGCATTCATTTCTCCACTGTATTCGATCTCTGCTAAAGAAAGAGAAATTGTGTGTTGTTTCTTACTAGACCATAAAATTGGACCATTAGAAAGCATAAAAACAAAACCTTAAGTGGACTTTGTGTCATTGCGATCTCCAACGCAATCCGAATCATAAAATACTACTAGTTCTAGTGAAGAACTAGCTGCATAGTGTACCCCGAAACTCTTGGTTCCTTGGACATAATGGAGGATATCTTTGGATTCCTTCCAATGGACCTCATGTGGCTTCTACATCACTAACAACATAAGCTAAATCAGGTCTGGTATGTGTAAGGTACAACAAACTACCAACTAGCTGCTTGTACAATGAACAATCCACCAAAAGAGAATCACCAAATTCACCTAATTTTATGTCAGGAAGAAATGGGAACTTGGCTGCCTTACAATCATCCATTTTAAAATTTATTAGCAGTTCTGAAGCATACTTATGCTGGATGAGCATAATGCCTCTTTTAGATTGCTCAATTTCCAATCCTAGAATTTTTTTTAGCAATCCTAGATATGTCATTGCAAACTCACTGTGTAGAGATGCCTTAATTGATCCATTTTGTTTGGTACAGCTCCCTGTAATTAATAGGTCATCCACATATAGTACTATAACCTGCAATACATCATTATTTTTCTGCAAATACACATTTGGATCAGAATTGCATCAAATGAAACCAATTGAGAGAAAAAAACTATCCATTTTAGCATACCAAGCCATGGGGGCTTTCTTGAGCTCATAGAGTGATTTATTCAACCCGAAAAAAAATTGAATTATCCTCTTGGAAAAATTCAGGTTGTTGCATGTAGATGTATTCCTAGATCTCACCATGTAATAATGCACTATTGAAATCCATATGGTGAACTTCCCAACCTTTACTAGCAGCAATGGCTAAAAATATCCTGATTGAATCCATGTTTGCAACCGGTGCAAAGGTCTCGGTGTAGTCCACTACTTGGAATTGAGAGAAGCCCTTAGCAACTAATATGGACTTGTACTTAATATCATAACCATATTCAGCAATTTTGGTTCGAAATACCCGTTTACATTGCACAAGCTTCCTCTTTGGAGGCAAGGGAACCAATTCCCATGTTTCATTCTCTTGTAGGGAATTGAATTCCTCTTACATGGATGATTTCCACCTTGGATCATGAAAAGATTCCTGATATGAATGTGGATCATATCCAGTCATCATATAATAGTGCTCATCAAGAGAAATTTCACTTGCATAAGAAGCATTGTGAAATTGGGATCTTGTCTTCCTAAGCTCTAGGGGATTTCCTGCTAGATCCCCTGCAGCTTGTATTGTTTTCTCAACCCATTTAGGACTTGAAAGTGATTCATGTATGTTGATGTATTTGTAACTTCAGAATGTATTCATCTATGTATCTTATGTATTGTAACCCGATGTTTATCCAGGATGTATCTATAATGTAATTGAGTCATGTTGTCATGCCTCGATGTTCCAATCGGGAGAATCAATAATGTAAACAAGTCATGTCAAGTCATAGTAAGTAACCCTCCGATTGTCTAAAGGTTAAAGTCCCTGCAGTTCTGGGGCACTAGGGTTATTAGACTCTCCTAGTAGAGGTCGGCCCTAGTAGGGTTTTAGTCATGTCGGGATTAGTATAAATAGAGAACTGGAGTCTCTATTTATCACACAACTCATACACACTCAAGTGTAGCGCATAGTTGAGGAAGGAGAAGACACTGGGGCTAGATAAGAAGAAGATTACTGCTTTTGGGAGATCACTTACTGTTTTGGGGCTTTTACTGTTTTGGTGCTGATTCTATCTTTAAGGAAGTTGCAGGGTTTTCTCCATTTATGGTTTCCCTGAGGATAAACAATGTGTTCATTGTTTCTTATGTTTGATTGTTGTACTTGTTATTCTCTCAGTAAAGATCCTAATATAATGCTAGCTTAATGATGAAATTCTAACATGGTATCAGAGCTAACCTGAGAAGAAGACACTGTGCAGCTGTGGGAACTAGGGATTCCTAGTTTGTGGGTCTTTCTCCATAGATTTTAAGCAAAAGTAAGGGGGATAAATTTCCTCCCTAGGGCGCATCTTTCTGTCGAAGCAGAATCCAATTCTGAGGTTTTTCAGTTTTGGACCCAACACTGCTGCCAGAAATTAGGGCTTTTCACAGAAGAGGAATTTTTCAGTGAGCCCGGGCCTGGATTGATCTCCTCCCCAAAATCGAAGTTAGGAATAAATCTCAAGGCATTTGGGTGAACAGATCTCCGGAAAAGAAAAACCCTAATTTGCTACTGAACCAGCACTACAGGATTTTAGCTCAAGTTTCAGATTCGACATCTTGAACTTGGTAAGATCTAAATCTTTTGTATTTCCATTTGAGGTTCTCAATTTAAGATGTCTCATCATACCAAGCTTGATGAAAAGATTGAGGGAGCTGATAACTTCCGATCTTGGAAGCATAGGATCTCCCTGGTCCTGGAAGAGAATGAATTAGACTCCTATATCAATGAGGAGGGTCTAGTTCCAGAGGGAGAGGAGGCTAAGGCCTTGCATAAGAAGAAATTGGTTATGGAAAAGAGATTCATTGCTGATTCTATCAAGGATCATCTCATACCACAGGTGTCCTCCCTTACCAAATTGTATTCCCTAACCAAATTGTTTGAAGGGAAGAACATTAACAGGAAGATGACCTTGAGAAACCATTTGAATAATGTGAAGATCCAGAATGCTGAGACTATTCAGTCTTACTTTACAAGGGTTTCTCATATCAAAGAGCAGTTAGAAGCAGTAGATGAAGAAGTGGAAAATGCAGAGATTGTAATGACCACCTTGAATGGTTTCCCTAGATCATGGGACTCTTTCATTCAAGGAATCTGTGCTAGAAAGAAGTTAGTCAAGTTTAGTAGGTTATGGGAAGAATTCTCTCAAGAAGAAGCTAGGATAACAACTCGAGAAGAGAAGATGGGTAGTGAAGATCAAGCCCTCATAGTTCACTCTAAGAAAAATAGGAGGAGCAATTATCACTCCAAAGGTAAGACCTCACACTCTAGAAAATATCTAAATACTATTAGATGTTACACATGTGATGAGAAAGGTCACATATCCAAATTCTTCCCTAACAAAAGAAATCTAAGGAAGAAGGGAAACAACAGAAGATATCATGCCCATGTCGCAGAGGATGATGAACCTTCCACAAAGAGAATCCAACAAGAGAGTGATGGTTCTTCAAGTGAGGATGAATATGTTCTAATCTCCGCTCTCACGGGAACTGTTTCACATGGAAGCAATGATTGGCTTATAGATAGTGGTGCTTCCAAGCACATGACGGGATTCAAAGAATCATTTGTAAAGCTATCTGAGCATGGGTCACCTCACAAAGTAAAACTTGGGGATGACTACCAGTATCCAATAAAAGGTAGTGGTGAATCCTTATATAAACTAGACTCTAGAAAGTCTTTGAAGATGAAGAATGTATTATTTGTTCCAGGACTAAAGAAGAACATCCTCTCCATATCTGGATTGGATGCAAAAGGAATGAGGGTTGCTTTTGTAGATGGCCAAGTTCTTATGTGGCCAAAAGGAAAGACTTTTGATGATGCAATTGTGGTCAGAGAACAAGAAGGAGGCCTATACAAGTTGAAGGGCCAACCAGACCAAGCTTTGGTTCGTGACACAGTAGAACCAAATGAAATATGGCATAGAAGGCTTGCACATGTGCATTACAGAGCACTACCACTTGCAAGCAAGGTTGTTGAAGGTCTTCCAGAAGTACAAGCAAAACATGAAGGGGTCTGCAAAGGATGTGTGAAAAGAAAGAATACAAAGAAGACATTTCCAAGTAGTGAAAGTAAAGCAAAAGGAATCTTGGAAATCATCCACTCTGATGTATGCAGACCAATGTCATCAAGCTCACTAAGCGGGTATGTGTACTATGTTTCTTTTATTGATGACTTTTCTAGGAAGACATGGATTTACTTCATGAAGAATAAAGATGAAGTGTTTAGCAAGTTCAAGGAATTCAAAGCCTTGATCGAGAACCAGACTGAAAAGAAGATCAAGACTTTTCGATCAGACAATGGCGGAGAATTCACTTCAAATGAGTTCAAGGAACTATGTAAGGACTCAGGGATTAAGAGGGAGTTGTCCACTCCTTATAATCCACAACAGATTGGGGTTGTAGAGAAGAAGGATAGAACCATCATGGAAGCTGCAAGAGCTATGCTTCATGATCAAGATATTCCTATGCATCTTTGGGCAGAAGCAACCAGAACAACAGTGTATGTACAGAACCGTACTCCACATAGAGTACTCGAGAACAAGACTCCTAAAGAAGTATTCTCCGGCAAGAAACCATAAGTCAGCCATCTCAGAATATTCGGCTGTCCTGTGTACATACACATTCCAAAAGAGAAGAGAACACAATTAGATACTTCAGGAAATAAGGGTATATTTGTGGGATACTCTGAAAGCTCGAAGGCTTACAGAATATACTTCGCAGGATTCAAAAATATTGACATCAGCAGGGATGTAACATTTGACAAAGATTCAGCCTACATCAAATCCAGAAAGAAACCTGCTGAAGAACTTGAAGAAGCAGAAGCTCCCAGAATTCATGATACAATCATGAACGAAGAAACTCAAGAAGAAGATAAAGAATTTGAAGAACCACAAAGACCTGTAGATCCACCATAGGAGAAGAATCCTCACAAGAGGAACCTGCTTGGGTACAAGATATTATCCAAGGTGCGAAAATATATGGGGTTCTAGAAGAGAATCTCAGAGAAAGAAAGAGGACCAGATCCTGTTCCAGTTATGTAGCTTTACTATGTGACTTCATTGATAAAGAACCTTTCGAGTTTGAAGAAGCGACAGAATGGAAAGAATGGAAGGATACGATGATCGAAGAATATCAATTGATCATGAAGAATGATGTTTGGGATGTTGTCCCAAGACCAGAAGGGAAGTCAGTAGTAACTTCCAAATGGATCTACAAGATCAAGCATGCTGCAGACGGTAACATTGAAAAGTATAAGGCAAGATTTGTGGCTCAGGGTTTCTCCCAGAAAGAAGGAATAGACTATGAAGAAACCTTTGCACCTGTATCCAGACACACTTCCATCAGATCGGTACTTGCTCTGGCTGCAGTGATGAAATGGAAGATACACCAAATGGATGTCAAGACTTCTTTCTTGAATGGTGTAGCAGAAGAGGAAGTGTATGTAGAACAACCACTTGATTTTGAGACACATGACAGGGAGTCTCATGTGTGTAGAATGAAGAAATCCCTATACAGTTTGAAATAGGCACCCAGGACCTGGTATGACAGAATTAACAGCTTTCTATACAGTTTGGGCTTTACTAAGAGTAAAGCAGATTCCAACCTTTACTACAAGGTGGAAGGTGGAAATCCCATGATACTTCTACTATATGTAGATGATCTGTTTGTGACATGTATGAATGGGTTGATTGCTGATACGAAGAGAAATCTTGCTGCTAAGTTCAAGATGAAGGACTTGGGAATGATGCATTATTTCCTAGGCATGGAGGTGTGGCAGACTATAGATGGAATCTTTCTTGGACATGGAAAGTATGCAGTAGAGATCTTGAAGAGATTTGGGATGATGGATTGCAAGGCATTGACCACACCTATGGCATAAAACCTAAAGCTATTGAGTGATGCTTCATCAGAGACACTTGATGTCGCGATGTATCATCAGATGATTGGGTCCTTGATGTACCTGACGAACACGAGACCAGATATTTGCTTTGCTTTGAACACCTTGAGCCAATACTTGACAGATCCGAGACATGTTCACTTAATTGCTGCAAAGCATATTCTGAGGTACCTGAAGGGTACGGTTGATTATGGGCTCAAGTGTAAGGCTGATCAAAGGATTAATCTAGAGGGTTATGCTAATTCAGATTGGGTAGGCAGTGCCATCGATAGGAAGAGCACTTCAGGCTGTTGCTTCAGTATGGGATCAGGTGTGATCTCATGGTTTAGTAGGAAGCAATCCTGTGTGGGACTAAGTACATCTGAAGAAGAGTATGTTGCAGCCTGTTCAGCTAGTTGTGAGGTAGTATGGCTGAGGAAGCTACTGTCTGATTTGTTTGATATCCAGTTAGATGCTACTTGTATATACTATGACAACTAGAGCTATGTAAAGTTGTCAGAGAATCCAGTATTCCATGACAAGTCGAAGCATATTGAGATCAAGTATCACTATATCAGGGATATGGTGCAGAGAGGAGCAGTGAAGCTCCAATATGTTGCGATGAATGAACAGATAGCTGATGTGTTGACTAAGCCATTGGCTAAGGTGAAGTTTGAGTACTTCAGGGAGAAGCTTGGTGTTCTCCAGATTGAGGTTCCTCCCAAGAGGAAGTGATGTGTCCATGCTATGCCCTTCTGACATGGTGAGAGGATTGGTTCCTTCCATGGTTGGATGTAAGAGCTGTGACATGGTGAGAGGATTGGTTCCTTCCATTGTTAGGTATATGTGGATGCCACATCCAACACGAAAAAGGGCTGGCTCTGTGAAGACACATCTAGTATGAAAAAGGACTAGCTTTGTGTAGATGACACATCCAGCATGAAAAAGGGATGGCTCTGTGGAGGCTCATCTAGTATGAAAAAGGAATAGCTCTGAGTAGCTACCACATCTGGTATGAAAAAGGACCAGCTCTATGATGCCTCATCTGGTATGAAAAAGGACCAGCTCTGTGATGCCCTACCTAGTATGAAAAAGGACTAGCTCTGGGAAGTCTCATCTAGTATGAAAAAGGACTAGCTCTGAGTAGCTGCCACATGTGGTATGAAAAAGGACTAGCTCTGTGATGCCTCATCTGGTATGAAAAAGGACCAGCTCTGTGATGCCCTACCTAGTATGAAAAAGGACTAGCTCTGGGAAGGCTCATCTAGTATGAAAAAGGACTAGCTCTGAGTAGCTGCCACATTTGGTATGAAAAAGGACCAGCTCTGTGATGCCTCGTCTTGTATGAAAAAGGACCAGCTCTGTGATGCCCTACCTAGTATGAAAAAGGACTAGCTCTAGGAAGGCTCATCTAGTATGAAAAAGGACTAGCTCTGAGTAGCTGCCACATTTGGTATGAAAAAGGACCAGCTCTGTGATGCCCTACCTAGTATGAAAAAGGACTAGCTCTAGGAAGGCTCATCTAGTATGAAAAAGGACTAGCTCTGAGTAGCTGCCTCATTTGGTATGAAAAAGGACCAGCTCTGAGATGATACATCTAGTATGAAAAAGGACTGGCTCTGTAGAGGTTCCTATGACGAGAAGAATCAAGAGATAGCACCTATGATGATGCCCAGTGATGATCCAGATCAAGTGATGATGATCCAGCAGTAATGATCCATATTGGGTGATGATCCAGATCCAATGATGATAGCCAGTGATGAGCCAGATAGAGTGATGATCCAGATCCAGTGATGATGCCTCATGATTATCCAGATCGAGTGATGATCCAAATCCATTGATGATGTCCCATGATGATCCAGATCGATATATGATCCAGATCCGATGACTTGAAGATGAATATGACTTGAAGACTCAGAAGACCTGAGATATAGATGGCGAGATGATCCAGTTGATACAAAGAAGAAGACCAGTGCTGAATTTGTGTCGAAAGAATACCTTCCTAGTTAAGAGGGAGTGTTGATGTATTTGTAACTTCGGAATGTATTCATCTATGTATCTTATGTATTGTAACCCGATGTTTATTCGGGATGTATCTATAATGTAATTGAGTCATGTTGTCATGCTTCAATGTTCCAATCGGGAGAATCAATAATGTAAACAAGTCATGTCAAGTCATAGTGAGTAACCCTCTGATTGTCTAAGGGTAGGGTTATTAGACTCTCCTAGTAGAGGTCGGCCCTGGTAGGGTTTTAGTCATGTCGGGATTAGTATAAATAGAGAACTGGAGTCTCTATTTATCACACAACTCATACACACTCAAGTGTAGCGCATAGTTGAGGAAGGAGAAGACACTGGGGCTAGATAAGAAGACGATTACTGCTGTCGGGAGATCACTTACTGTTTTTGGGCTTTTACTATTTTGGTGCTGATTCTATCTCTGAGGAAGTTGCGGGGTTTTCTCCATTTATGGTTTCCCTGAGGATAAACACTGTGTTCATTGTCTATTGTGTTTGATTGTTGTACTTGTTATTCTCTCAGTAAAGATCCTAATATAATGCTAGCTTAATGATGAAATTCCAACAATGTACATAAATGTCATCTTCACCAATTTAATTATCAGAATTACCATAAAAATCAGATTTTGAATCATCACTTACACCATCATGGTGTTAGGGAGAAGAGTATTCCCTCGGTGCAAGCTCAAAATCTGGTATTAGTTCCTCTTCGAATTGCACACTCCTCTCCAAGAAGGTATTGACTGTCTATGGATCAAAGAGATTATAACCCTTTGTGTATTCACCATATCTAACCATGATACATTCTTTACTCTATGGTTGCAATTCCTTCCTCTTTTCTGATGGAATTCGAGCCCATTCCCTTGAGCCAACAATCCTGAAATTTGAGACCTTTGGTTTATGACCAAACCAAGTCTCGTAGGGGGTTTTTCCTTTGACTGATTTGTGGTATGCCATGTTATGAATATATGCTTCATAATTGATTTCCTCATCCCATATATTAGGACTCAATTCCTTAGCCTCAATCATGAATGTGGCCATCTCTTTGAGGGACCTATTTTCCCTCTCTGCCACACCATTTTGTTGTGGTGTGTAGGGGACCGAATGTTGCATCTAAATGCCACATTCCTCACATAGGTGATGGAAATTATTATTGAAATATTATTTACCATTATCATTCCTAAGTATCTTAATCCTATTCCCACTTTGGTTCTCCACTAATTCCTTCCAAATATTCAATGTCTCAAATACTTCTGATTTTAACTAAGGAAGTACACCCATCAAAACCTTGAGTAATCATCAATGAAAGTGAGTACATACCTTGATTCACCATAGGAGGGAGTGGGAAGAGGATTGATCAGGTCTGAATGTACCAGTCCAGGTGTTTTTGTTTCTCTCCTTTCCTTCCCCTTCTCATAGGTGCGCACTGGATGCTTTCCTACTACACAACCAATGCAAGTACCATTTGAAGACTAGATAGGTGGAATCCCTTCCACCATGTCATCCTTGTTGAGTGATTGAAGATATATGTAGTTCATATGGCCAAAAATTTCATTCCATAGCTTGGATGTCTCATTGGCATGAGATAGGAGTGCTTGCCCTATGGAATTAGGAAGAAATTTTGAAAATTTATACATTCTAGCTTGGTGGTCTGCATACCCCAATGCCACAACTTGGTTGGAGGAAATTTATTCTATTTCTACCAAGTTACGATGATGACTTCTAATTTTGGTGGGAGCAACAGTTTCCAGCATTGGAGCAATTTCCATATGCTGGGATGGATTTTCGGGGCAATCCAGACCTTGTCCTCCCTCTAGGAGGAGCATGGGGAGAGAGGTAATTTTTAACTTTCAATTTTTAAATTTTTTATGAATTTTAAAATATAGGGATATATACATATGTATAAGAGTTATAATCCTGTAAACATGTCAAAGAGTTATAATCCTGAAGGGCATCCACATATGTTTGTTCGTCCTGTCTTAGGTGAAGACCAGGGGATTATCAGGGTTCTAGAGGGTAAGCTGGCCAGGCTTACCCAGAGAGTGCCCACTTTGAGGATTGAGCACATCCCAACCATCATGCAGGAGTATGTGGTTGGAGTACAACCCATCTGGATATGCCTTTTGAGGCTGCCGAAGCCGAGGAGGCTGAGGAAGCCAGAGTACAGGGAGACCGGGGGAACCAAGGTGGTCCACATAGATCTAGGGCATTTTGATGGACTACGATCCATATTTTTGTATATTATACAGTTATGACTGGATCTGAGGATCAGAGACTCGATCTATCTATAGACAGATATTCACACACACACACATATATATTGTCAGTTTATTTACAAATGTTTTTATATGTATGCTGTATATTTTTATGAAATATGTGTTAGATTCCAATCCAAAATGTAATTAGCATATGCATCAGTTAATGAATTCTGATTTCTTGGAATGTGATTGAATGTAATGAACTCAAAATTTCTTTCCAATAACCTAACTTGCATGAACTGATGCAATAGAATAGGGTCACACCTGATAAGCTCGATTGAGCTGGGAAACCACCAGTTGAGAGTCCATTCGGACTTCCAACTGAGTGATATCACGTGACAAAGCATCCCATAGAAGCTCAATTACAGCCCTATACTCAGCAACATTATTAGAAGTAGGACCTAAGCAAGCACCTCTTGAGGCAAATATCTGTCCCGAGGGAGAATAAATGACCCATGCTGCTGAAGCAAGATTACAAGTGTGGTGACTGGCGCCATCAGCGAAACCTATGTACCTCTCAGAAGACATCTGCAACAACTAGCATATGGTATAAAAAACACAAACCTATGAACTACTGTACATAAAAATACATACAAATAAAAATACAAGAAAAAGTGCTAAGCCTAAGCATAGTACTTCTTCAGGTAGAGCCCATTTCTAGGCTTAGGCAGCTTATTCCCATCAAAATCTATTAACTCATATGTGCCCTTCTTTAAAACCTTTGACACGACATAAGGCACTAACCACATGGCCTGGAATTTTCCTATCCCGAGGGGTTCTTTGTCTTGGTCCCAGAGCAAAACAAGTTCCCCCTCAGAGAAAACCCGAAGCTTGACCGACTTATCATATTGGATTTTAACCCTATTCTTGTGAGCTTGATTTTCCATTAGTGCATCTATACGCTGCTCATCCAGGTGTTCTAAGTGTAATAGACATTCTTCAAGCTCTGTCATATTGGGTAACACATGAATAGCTATTTTCGAAGATGGGATTTCACATTCAATTGGGGTAATGGCTTCCACTCTATGAACTAGTTGGAAAGGGGAGAAACCCATAGCAGTTTTTACATTGGTTCGGTATGCCCAAAGGGTAGGGTATAGCATGATATGCCAGTTAGAACGGGTTGCATCAATTGTACATTTGAGGATGGTCTTCAAAGTCTTATTAACAGCCTCAACCTGATCATTTGCCTGAGGATAATACGAAGAGGAATGCTCTTGTCTGAATCCAAGCATAGCGGTCAGTTCCATCATCATGCTATTTTGAAAATTATTGCCATGGTCAGTGACAATCACCTTGGGTATACCAAACCGTGCTATAATCTGATTGAACATGAAGAAAGCTGCTGTTTCCCCGTCGGCTTTAAAGGTGGGCATTGCCTCTGCCCATTTCATAAAATAGTCTACAACAACAATGATATATTTGTGTCCCCTAGTCGAAACTGGGTTTCACGTCACGTAATCAATCCCCCACTTGATGAAGGGACCCACTGAGACACCAGGAAACAACGGAGCGGGATGTGACCGCATTTTTTTGGTGTAAAGCTGACAAGGATGATAGCGCTTCACTGCTTCCACACAATCTTTGAAGATTGTGGGCTAGAAATAACCGGCACATAGTATCTTCTGGGTCGTTGCTAACCCAGATAAATGACCTCCACACGCTCCACTAAGGGAATCATTCAGGACAATCTCAGCTTCCTCATGGGTAAGCCATAGATGCAAAATGGAATCTTACCCCCTACGATATAGAGTATCACCTACGATGAGGTATTTCTTAGCATGAAGGCGTAATTTACGTCGTTCCTCTTGCGAGGAAGTCGTAGGATACCTCAAAGTCTAGAGATATATAAGTATATTTCCATACCAGGGATCAGAGGTGGATATCAAGAAGATATTCTCATATGGGAATGAGTCTTCTTCCGTGACTACATATTCTTCCGTTGGAAATTTTGCTATAATCTTAGCAAAAACTAAGGAATTTTTACACTTAGCGGACTGGAAATCCAAGTCAAACTCTTGGAGAATGACTATCCATTTGTTGAATTTTTCCCCAACAATCCATCGGCACAAAACATACTGAAAGGGATTCACATCCGCCACTATTGTTGTAGTCCTTAGTAAAATGTAGTGATGTAACCTATGGACAACATAGATAGCTGCTAAGGCCAATTTCTCGATGTGGGAGTACCCGAGTTCAGGTCTAGCTAAAGCATGCCTCAAATAATAAACAACATGCTCCTGGAGCTTATCGTCTTCCTGGACCAGGACTACCCCAATGGCCGACTCGGACGTGGCCAGATACAATATAAAATCCCTAGAGTAATCTGGCGGACGCAGTAAAGGTGCCGACAACAAAGCTTTTTTCAATGCCTCGAACGCAAGTTGTGCAGTTTCATCCAATAGAAATGGGGTGTCCTGTTTTAACATGCGCGTGATACCTTTGGTAATCTTGGCATAGCTAATGATGAAACATCGAAGAAAATTAGACTTTCCCTACAGGCTTTGAAGTTTCCTGATAGAATGAGGAGGAGGTAGATTTACAATGGCCTCTACTTTTAATGGATCCACCTGGATGCCTCTATTAGAGACAATGAATCCGAGCAGTCTCCCTGACTTGACACAGAGCATGCACTTGTGGGGATTCAAGCGGATCTTATAGTATCTGCATCTCTCAAATATCAACCGTAAGTGATCTGGATGGTCAATCCTCTTACGAGAATGTGCAGGAAGATCATCAAGATAAGGTTCGATAATGGATTTTATATCATGGAAGGCAAAGTTCATTGCCTGTTGAAAGGTTTCCCTAGCATTTTTCAATCCGAAGGGAATTTTTTTGTACGTGAAGGTACCCCAAGGACAAAAGAAAGCATTTTTATGTTGGTCTTCTGGTTTTATTTGAATTTGATTGTGTCTGGAGAAACCATCCATAAACGAGAACACTTCACTTCCCGTGCAAGAATCCATAATTTGGTCTATAAATGGCATGGGATAGTTTTCCTTAGGATAGGATTTATTGAAATATCTGAAGTCAGTACAAATGCATATGGTCCCTTGCTTCTCATCAACAGGAACAGGGTTGGATACCCATTCTCTCAGAGGTATGGGATAAATGAAACCGGCTTTCAACAGCTTTTCAAATTCAGCCTTCACAGCCACCACTTTACGTGGGTTAACAGGTATTAACTTTTTCTGAAAAGATTTAGCGTCAGGGTATGTTTGGATCTCATGTTCAACTATGCCTGGCATCTCCTCATATGACCAGCCAAAGATGTCGCGGAATTCCTTGAACAAGGCCGTATAGATGGCTATCTCCTTAGGAGAGCAGTTTGCACCTATATGTATGTTTTCCATGACATCTAGATTCACAAAGATGTTGATAGGGATGGTGGTGGAAATATTTTCCATATTCCCCTCGGCAAACATTCCTTCCCTGGGTAAGGGATTGATGGGTGTATCAACATCATCTGACAGTCTCATATGAAACTCTTGATTTTCTATCCTACTTAGCTCTAGAAGAAAATAGGATCGATGGTGAATATCTTCACAAATCTTACCACGTCCACACATGGATTCTAGAATGGCTTCATCAGAAGGTAAAACCATATCTAAACAGTCTGTAGAGTGCAAAGAGTTTTCCGTCCAAGCGGGAAAATAGACTTCTTCCAGGTCATCTGAGACTGTGAGAGGGTCTAGAATGGGATCAACAGTGGTTTGAGTGATATCTTGGTAAGCTACTTCCACTACTGATAAGGGAACTTTCGGTTCATAGGGGGAAGGGAGAACCCAAGGATCAATCCTATCAACAACCGTGGCTATGGACTTCCCCACACTAGTAGAACCAATATAGTTAATCGGGGTTGGAAGATCAAATGTGCCCATCAGTGATGTGTACATTCTAGCCCCCAATCTCTATGCAGCAGGTTTGACTTGATCAACCAATGGCACAGTGGACTCATTAGACTCCATGCGGCCTTTTCGAGTAAAATCGAGTTGGTCAATAGTAACCAACTTCCATTTGTGTGGAAATACTACCACCCGAAAGACGGCCGACACAATAGCGGACATGGCATAAGTCTAGCTCCTTCCCAAAAGAAAATTATAGTCCAAAGGTGCATCAATCACTTCCACCTCAACAGACACTGCTTTCACTACCAGCTTAATTTCAAAATCTGGTAGGATACCATGCGGATGGAATGACCTTCCGTTGAAAGCAGTAAGTAGAGTGTTTGACGGGACCAGCTCTAGGGATTCGAGAGCTTTCCAACATGACAAGGACATAATGCATGTAGAAGCACCCTCATCAACAACTGCCCTTCCAATGGTATTTCTACCATGGATGACATCTATTGATAAGGATACATGGTAAGGTAGGTGAATTTTAACATTAGATAAGTGAAATTTTGCCATGAGACTTGACGAGTCCATGCTACCTAACGTTGCTAAGAGGGCATCCCACTGGATGTGACAGCTCTGTAACACCTCTAAGGCTGACATTGCACAAGGGGTTTGGGCTAAGTATTCAACCATGCAGTAGTTTGAAGCAGCCCTAGCATTAGGGTTATGCAAGGTCTTCTTAAAGACACCTTTCGGTATCTTAGGCATAGTTTCAGCAGGCTTCTCGATTGTGAGAGGGTTAGAAGTTTCAACTATAGACTTACCCTTCTCAAAAGTATATTTTTCATAGTTTTTATTCTTAGCCTGTAGCAAAGTCGAAGATCGAACCATGTTGATATAGTGGCACCTGGAGTGCCCCCTGCTACATTAGAAGCTGAAATAGAGTTCTGCCCCTGGGGAAAAGGATCCTTCAAGACAACCGATTGTTGAGCTTTAAGCAGCTTTTGGGATTGTTCCATAAGGGGACAAAGGTGAGTGACGTGATCCCAGTGGCACAACTTACATGGGAATTTGACCTTTTTCTTTTCTTTCTTGCCCCCATTAGCACTATTTGTGGGTTTCTGCTTATTTTGATTTCCCTCCCCTCTCTTTCCTCTCTTCTTCTTCCCACCGGGCTGCTGATTGACCTTCTGAGAGGTCTATGCAAAAACATTTGCACTTTGGGGTGAGGGGGTAGCCTTTGCTACCTCTGCCATAGAATGCTTGATGGACAACTGATGAAGCTGTTTGGCCAAAGACTCTATAGTGGGAGAGTTTACAAACCCAACCACACCATCAGCATGGGGTCCTGGCTTAGGTTTCTCTGCATCGTGGATAGGCCTAGGTGCCTCAGGGATAATCTCATACAAGATCCCAGATTGTGAATAAATCAAATCCAATTGTTGGGCCTTGAGAATGGATTCTTCTTCTTTCGTCACTCCTGAAGTGGATACGTCCTTAGATATGGAAGGCAACAGGGATTTAAGGAACCACTCTAGCAAGAACTTAGGAGGAATAGTGGCTTTTATAAGGCTCTTTCACCTCCTCCACTCTTATATGTGATCCAAGATGTGGGTAGCCTTGTTCTACCTAAAGGTAGATAACAAGTCCATTTTGAAATCGTATTGGACCGGAAGCTGAAAGTGGCTAAGGAATGCACTAGCCAAGTCCCAAAAATTACTGAATGCAGCAGAAGGAAACTCAATGTACCATTTTGCTGTAGTACTTGTTAAGGTTTTTTGGAATAGCCTCAACCTAACCGAATCTTCATTCAACGAATTAGAAGAACACCATAAATGAAATGGGGTGGCATGAGCCCCAATATCTTCACCAACTTTGCCCTCGAATTTAGGGATGTTCGATGGCAATTTGGTGGGGACAAGTGGCCACGAGGTGTCATGCCTCACCGGGTTGTTCATCAATTTAGACAAGTCTGGCAATTTTAACATTGCTAGGAAAGGAAGCTTGGGTCTCACCAGAGCACTAAAAGTGCCAGTTTGGGGATTAGAGGGACTTTCCCCCGAATGCCCATATGTAAAGGTGGGGTTGTCCCCTACCGCCGGTTGTGAAGTGGATGGATTACTTTGAAACAGATTCCATCTGTAAGCCACAGGATTGTGTGTGGGAGGTGCAGTATAAGAGGTTCAGGCCATCCCAGTCGAAACTGGGGTTTGAAAAAAGGGAGCAGGTATCCCTCCGCTAAACAATGAAAAGGAAGAGCTCGTGAATGGGGCCGAGACCGGAGTTTGAAAACCTTTCCCGTAAGAGGTAGTGTTTCCAAACTACACTCCTACATAAGAAGGTGATGGGCCTATGTATGGAGTGGATGGGGGAATATTCCCCCCATTCCAAGGAAATCCTTGGACGAAAGCCGAGGATCCTACTAGACTGATCTGGGAAGTGTGTGCAATGGAGGAAGGAACAGTAGGTATACTGGGAATCCCAGTAACCATGTCACTAGAAGCACCTGCTAGGCTTGTGGGAACCGGCGGTTGGACCACTCGGCTCGATGGAGTCAATGGCATAGTAGGTATGCTAGATCTATGGGCACTTGCTGGGGGAGGCAGTACCCCTTCAGTCGGGAAGGCTGAGGTGAAAGAAAAAGAACTTTCTCCCATAGTAGACATTATCCTGCCCACAGGGACACCTAAAACATGTGAATCAAAAGGCATAACTTGGACGATCACAGGATCATTTAAGTCAGTAAAGGGTGTATTAAAATTCCTTGCAAACTCGTCAGCCTGCAAGGGTTAGCTACAGTTGAGATGCAAAATCACATGCAAAAGATTCAAAATGTTTTCTTTTCACTTTTTAAAATGCTCAAAGACTACTATGCACCTAAATGCAGAAAACTTGAGTATGCTTGAATTAAATCAACTGTATAAAGCAAGCAAAGTAAAGTAAAACAGATTAATAAGACCAAATATCAACCAACAAGGGAAGACTTGGAACCCTAGCTTGGACGGGCACAATGACAAGAAATCACTGAGATCACACAAAGGTAAGTGGCAAGCTAATCACTATCCAAAGATAGAATGGGAAAAACGGTGTCCAGAACTTTGATCACTGATTCGGACAACCAACACTTAAACCTATAACCCAAATAGGCTAATCCACTTCAAATTGCAACCAGAAGACAATCCAAACGAAATAAACTCAAGGAATTTACAAGAAAGCACAAGGTGTGGCCAACAAGGTCATCAAACTTACAGTATAATGCTTATAAGGAAGACCAATGAGAAAACAAATTTTATAAAGGGACAGGGAGAAGAAAACCCTAACCTAGAAATTCAAATGCTAAGGCTTGTACGCGACTGTGTATAAGGGCAACCCACGTACTGTACACGACTGTCCTAGATAGCAACTTGTTATAGCTGATTTTACCACACCTAGTGAATCACACTTGTATGGCCTTCCCCTGTCCCTATGCAGACTCCTTAGACCCCTTGGACCATTTTTTTTCCTTTGATGTTTCCTGGAGCATCCCTAAAAACATGTGAAAATTGCTATAGACGACTTTTAAACCCCTTATCTCGTATATACTCAGGTTTGACCTCTAAAACCGCGTACATCGGGATGTGTACAAAAATCCAAATCCTTTTGCAGTTTTCCTTGACATGGATCCGACTCACTTGTGTCTTGGCCTTCCATATGCCTTGAGATTACTCGGATTCGACCTTTCATTACCCCATTGAAAAGCTATATAAGGAACCCTTTGGATACATTGAAGGCATAAGAGAATTGAGAGCAAAGAAACTATAGTCCATTGTTGCTGAAACTTGTGCTTGAGTCTGCATCCCTTTGTCCCTTGGAGTACTTTGGTGTTCTTCCCAAGCTTACCTTTTGCTTGTGAGCTTGCTATCAAGAGATGAAGGATTGAGGTGGTGGAGGCCCAAGTGAGGGATTCAGTTTCTCCAATTCACAGATGTGCCGACAGAGGTTGTATTCATTGTAATCTCTGATTTCATATTAATAAAAATATCTTTTCCTGTCCAATAATGTATGTTTGAATGAATATTTTATCCATGGATGATTTCAAATGCTTATACGTTGTTGATTATATATGCTAGAGTAGATCTAACACCAAAGTTTACTCAATTTGTCAACCATTACCACTATGGAGTCATTTAAGTTCTGATTTTTAGACAGTACAGTAACAAAATCAAGACTAATCATCTCCCATTTCCAGCTAGGAATGGGCAAAGGCTGAAGTAATCCAGCTGGATGTTGATGTTCAGTTTTTACCTGTTGACATTCAAAGCATCTAGCAATATATTCTCCCAGTTCAGTCTTCATGTTTGGCCAAAACTACTATTTTCTTAACATGGTTATAGTTTTCTGAAAACCGAGATGGCCTGAGTAAGGATTTTTATGGATTTCGTCTAAAATTAATAACTTAACCTTAGGTACATTAGGTACATATATTATTTCTTTATACAGTAAAAATCCATTTTCATTCAAGCTGTACCTTGTACTTAGACTTTCTATTGGATTTTCTTTTTCTTTTTCTTGTAAATTTAGGTAATTTTCATCTTGTTCTATCCCTGCTTTAAGTTGTTCTTACAAATCTGTTGTATAAGTGCTGATAGCTACTGTAAAATTTAGCTTTTCATTTCTACTCAATGCATCAGCAACGTTATTTTCTTTCCCTTTAATGTGTTGAATTTCAAAGTCATATTCACTTAGAAAATCTAGCCACCTAGCTTGTCTAGCATTCAAATTAGGTTGATCTAACACATATTTTAATCCCTTATTATCTGTCATTAAAATAAATTTTCTTCCAATTAAATGATGACACCACATCTTTAAAGCGTGTATGACAGCAGCTAATTCCAAGTCATAGGTTGCATAATTCTTTTCATGAATCTTCAATTTCCTAGACTCGTAAGCAATGACATGTCCTTCCTGAGTCAATACTCCACCTAAACCGTCATTACAAGTGTCAGTACATACTATAAAATCTTTATTTGGATTAGTTATTCTTAAAATTGGTGCGTTCGTTAATAAGGTTTTTAACTTTTTAAAACTATCCTCGCACTTCTGATTCCAATCAAATCTCTTTCCCTTTTTCTACAAAGAGGTTATCGAATTTGCGATTCTCGAATACCCTTCGATGAACCTCTGGTAATAACTGGTAATCCCAATAAATGATCGGACATTAGTTACGTCTTTAGGAACTGGTCAATCTTCGATTGCCTTAATCTTTTCGAGATCCACCGAAATTCCTTCTTTAGTCACCACATGACCTAAGTACTGGATTTTATCTTTAAAGAAGTCGCATTTACTAAACTTTACAAAGAGCTAATGATCTTGCAACTCTTGGAGGACAATTTTTAAATGTTCGTTATGTTCTTCTTCAAATTTCGAATAAATTAATATGTCGTCGATAAACACAACCACAAATTTATCTAGATATTTATGCATTACATTATTCATTAGACACATAAAAATAGTTGGAGCGTTAGTAAGTCCGAATGGCATGACGACAAACTCGTAATGTCCATATCGAGTCCTAAAAGTTGTTTTAAAGATGTCTTCATCTTTAATTCTAACTTGGTGATATCAGACCGTAAATCAATTTTTGAGAATACCATGGCTCCGCGTAGTTTATCAAACAGATCATCTATGTGAGGTAGCGGGTATCTATTTTTGATAGTCATCGTATTTAATCGACGATAATCTATGCAGAGTCGTGGAGTTTTGTCCTTTTTCTTAACAAAGATGACAGGTGCCCCCCAGGGAGACACACTGGGTCGAATATAATTCTTGTCAATAAGTTCTTTTAATTGTGACTTAAGTTCATTAAGTTCAAGTATATTCATCCAATAAGGGGCCTTTTAGCTGGGCACTGCACCAGGTACTAGCTCAATGGTAAAATCTAATTCCCTCTTCGGAGGCAATCCCAGAATTTCTTCCGAAAATACATTTGCATATTTCTTTAGAACTGAAATTTTAATATATCTATTTTGTTTACATTTTCCTCATTGGTTACTGTTACTGCATAATCCTTACAACCTTTCCTAACAGCTCTCTTAAGCTACAGACCAGAAATCTGCCTTACAGTTGTTTTCCTAGGGATTCCCTTTATGCTTATTAGTTTTCCATCATTATTTATACAAGTAAAGGTTTTATCATAGCAATTCAAGACCACCCTATGATTAGTATGTCATATGAACCTAGAGGTAGTACATTAAACTTAACAAAAGTTTCAAATTGAACCATATTTACTACATAATTCTTTACAAAGCTAATTACCTTTCTCTTTACACCAGTAGCTAACTAAACTAACCAAGAACTTGCAAGCTTCTCAACAGGCAGTTTACACTTTTCTACTAAGTTAGGAGAAATATAGCTTAAACTATATCCTGGATCAATTAAAATCGATATGGGTGTTTGATATATCTTAGCTTCTATTTCCACCATGGAAGTTTGATAGTCTGCTTGATGATTCTCCAAAGTTGTATTGATCCTGGGCATAGTCCTCGCTAAATCACCAACAGTCATCTCCTCCTGTATTGTGTGGATATTGCTGTGTTGACGGGCGTATTTGATTATTCCCTCAACGGGGGAAAACGACCCAGTCCGGGACCCTTAGGACAGGCTCCAAGCTGTTTGGAATAGTCGCTCCCGACAGGTTTAAAGGCTCTGTTGGCCTAGGATCCTAGAGGACTAATGATTACAATTAGTGCTACTGATAGTTAGTATCGATCCTATACTTATAATTACAAAGATTAACCCAAGTTATATATTACAAGTAACGGAGACTGTTAAGTAAATTCATTCAAAACAATTAACTCTGAATACATAAATAAAACATAAATCTGGATAAGATTAGTATGCTACAAAATCATGTTATATTTATATACATATGTACAGTAATTACATAGAAGAGTAAACTGAATGTATTTAATGAAAAGGATCTAACTCAACAAGGTTCTTCGGATAGTACAAAAAGCAGAAACTGAATAAAATATAATTCTGATCTAATACCTATCCTGATCAGGAGCAAAAATTAATTCAACCTGCAGCCAACTGTTGTTGATAAAAGCACTATACGTAAACATTTGCTAATATTTAAAGAAATTCAAATATTGCAAATCATACAAGCCTCATTACACATATCGTAATAATAATATCAATTATTAACTACAGAATATGATATACCAACACAGTTAAAAACAGGAACAACCGATACCTGACAAATTATATTCGCACAATTCAACAAAGGAAATTATAACAAACATCATAATATAGGAAAGCAGATATCAAAACTGAATAGATATTATGAGACACATAAAAAGTTTTAAAACTGTAAATGTGTGTAAAACATCACCAGCCCAAATATCATAACAACTGACAGGTAACTGCCTAGGAGCTCAAATAGAACGAGCCAACAATTTTGTCCTTGCTTCCTCAAAGTATCGACCCCTCTAATGTTCACTATCAGCCCTTTAAATACATCTTGAGTTTTCCCAAAATACATTATCAGAAGCTAATAAACAAGATTGAGATCCCTAACTAATATCAAATAAAAACGACAAGTGGAACATGTCGTTTTTCAACCAACGCACAACTATTCCATCCATCACATGGGATCGAAAACCAAAGAGTGGCACCTGTAAAGCAATCCTCCCAAAATCGATTTGTCTCCAGAAATACAGGGATCGCCAACATCACTGAAATCCTCAAAATCGGGGAAAAAGATATTACTATCTGCAATACCACATACATGAATTATAATTAAAACATAATTAAAATAATAGCAAACAAAATCATCAACAAATAAATTCGAAATAAACTAATACCTGAACTTGATCAATTAAATAACATATCACCAAACACTACAGACTGACTGGGGCATTGAAAACCTGAATGTTAACTCCACTAGATTGACTTGGTGAAGGAGCTTTAAACTGCATTAAGGCGATCTGAGCATTGAGCTCACGCAGCTTTTCCTCACTTTTCTCATTCGCATCCTGCAATTTAAGGACTCTCCTTATAAGTTTGTTTTTGTGATTCCTTAATCGTGAAAAATGCTGATTGCTCTCGTCGACTTTTACTTTTAACCCTGCATTATCAACTTTTAACAAGTCACGACTCGCCACTATCTCGTTCATCTTTTCTTCCATTCGGTGAACCCTGTCCAACAGACAACTAATGAACAGTGGCTAAAAAGTTTCCCCAATTACACGAGGAACGTCCGAGGTTGTTTTAACAAACTTCTCCTTTTCCATAGAGTCAATCGTGCAATCAGCTTGAACCTCCTGAACTTTCTTATCGACTGATGGAGGACTATCACCATCAAAAGTGACACCGACACCAGGCTCAACAGGCTGAACCTCTATAGACAGAGAAGGGGTTTCAAAGATATCTTCAACTATCGCAGAGTTACTCTGCTCAGCTAGATTAGCAACAAACTCACAGTGAACCACATCATCATTAACAGGCGGACGAGTAACATTTTCCTCGTCATCAATTACAACGGTTTCGACTAGAAGTTTATCATTCACACGGTTTTGTGCCACCTTGGCCTTCAACATGCTCCTGGTTAACCTTCTACCCAACTTGGAATTAGGTAAATTTCCACGACGGTTTCCAGCTTTGTCGCTACTGTTTGATGGAGTGACGGGCGAAAGGGTTGGAGATTTCTTTACACGCCGAGACTGTAAAGAGGCCTGGGAATCATCCTTTGAATTACACACAGGTGCTTGAGAGGGTTTTGCACTCTTAGTGTTTAATGTAGATTTACTCAGAGGAGTCGAACCTGAAACCCTGTGTTTATTACAATCATCTGGGCTATCGAACATACAATGACAGAACCCTGAGAAACCATTTGCCTCTATGAAATGCTCCCAGGAGCGACCAGATTTCATTAATTCCTTTTCTATTAACATACGCACTAACCCGTGGTGAAACAGACTGTGACTTACATGCTTTGGTCCCTTCTTAATGGCGTTTGACATTTTAAACAGACTGTGAAGAAGATAATAAGGGAGATTGATGGGAAATCCTATGAAAGCACCCATCAAACGAAGGTGATACACATAGGCCGAAGACAACCTACCTTCGCAAGTTAAATAACGATGAATTAAATCGAGCACAGGGCGCCAATCTTTCAAGAAATACTTACGTGCAACCCCTGTTCGAAAGGACACATCTTGCGTCGGGTTTTTCAGCAAACTTCTCCATTCCGTAATCTCCATCCTCTGATACTTGAACCACTTTTGTCCGGACAGAGGGAGACCTGTTGCATTCGCAACCGACCCTTCATCAACTCGAAAACACAAATCTCCAACTTCAGCTTGGTAATTTACCAGGGACAATGCGAATAGTCTGGTGACTTCTGGATTGGAATCAGAAAACCTCTCTAAGAATGGCAACCACCCGACGTCCCTAACTTTCTGCAAAATCCCAGGGTTCGAATCCAATAGGGTTAACTCGTAAGGTTCAACTCTCACAACAGGAGCCATCGCTGATCGTTTGTGAATACAAAACCATGCACCAAGCACTCGCCACCACTGAATCAACGACAGAAGAGTAGGTTGAGAGCACTTGGAACTGAGACTTAGCAACAGTAAGTAATGCAAAGGGTGAGCCATGGGTAAATACAGGCGAAACCCTTGCGGGCTCGACATGATCAGAGCCATCACTACTCGGAGTGATAATCGTAAATGACGGTCGAAACGCCGAAGACTGATGTTAACCCCATCTAGCCTGCATTAGATGACCAGAGAGCGCGAGGTGTACGTAGTTACAGGTGCTTCAATGGTGGATAGCCACGACAGGGAGTATGTATGTGGAGGACAAGGTAAGAATGAGTGTCATAATAACACTCTGAAATGGTGATAAACGTGACTCGTGCCATGAATCACTTCCAATACAACCATAATATACGCGACCTCAACCTTATATTCAATCCATTCATCAAAGGTGGCGAACAATGATAAACCATATAGTTTAAAACTGGACCCTTTACATATTGTCAAATGCAAGTCAATATTAACGTAGCCCATG